>CM028361.1:86136108-86608608 GCA_016624345.1 Platycodon grandiflorus | reverse complement strand
AGGGCTAATGAAGCTTCTATAAGTGAGTTCATGTAACACCCTAAATCCTCCTACGTGTGATTTGCTTATTTTATGTGTGATTTACATGTTAGACTTGTTGTAGTAACATGTTAGTTGGATTATGCTTTAGTTCATATTTTCGTTTCATACTTATAAGAATTGTTAGAGTAATTATGCCTTATTATGTGATCCATGATATCGTTGAGATGTGTTATAAGTGTTGTATAATCACACTTAGGAGTGACCAAGTGATCAAAGCTAGGAAATTGAGTAAAAAGACGTGGGACTGGACTGTGTTGATGTTGCACGGCCGTGCGTATAGCGGACATAAATTCCAGTAAGTTTGGCACAGCCGTACAGCCTTTCTTGGCATGGCCGTGCGCCTTTCCTTGACGCGGCCGTGCGAAGTCGGACAGATTGGTACTCTGTTCGTTCGGTTTTTGTATTTTCTCGGTTTTTCGTATTTTTAAAATGGTTTAAAATGCTCAAACAAGCCCGGGATTGGACCAAACACTTACCCATAGTATTAATAACATAACCCAACCCATTTCCCCTCATTCTTTCTTCCTCCAAACCCAGACTTTAGAGAGAGAGCAAGAAGAGAGAGAAGAGAGAGAATAGAGAGTATAATCGCGATATCTTGTTCGTTCGGAGTTGAATTTGCGAGCCGTCTTCACCGGAGCGTAGCTAGCGACGAGGGGAACCATTATAACTGAATGGATTGTCCAATCTATTGAAGAATCACCAACCCATCTCTTCTCCCACATTTTAGAGAGAGAAAGTAGTGTTTTGAGAGAGAGAAATCTTGATTCGGAGTTAGATCGAGCTTGGGATCGACGTTTGGACTCCGTAGCGGCGTAGAGGTCGCGGAGGAGTACATTTCAAACCAAAAACCCCTTGATTTTGTGTTGGATTTGCAGTGAAGGTAAGTAACTATAATGTTTTGTGTGTTTACGAGTTGAATTGGAAGAGTAAAGCATGTAGGATGTGTTAGTGATGATTTTTGTGTTATCCTCTTGGGAGAAGTATATGATTAGTTCCTATAATTTATGTTTGGTTATGTATCGTTGCCTACTTGAGTAAGAATTATGAATTGGGAAAGAATTTGTGATTTATTGGAAATCTCGTAGACTCCGAACAATAGAGACTTGTAGAGATTGATGTTGTCACTATTATTGTTGTGGTTGCTATTGTTGTAGTTGTTTTGATAATTGTTGTTTGCAAGCAATAAGAATTCATTGAAGTTGAAGCGTACCTGTGCATTGTTTAGTTGGGTTCTGGCTGTAATGTCGTCGATGACTTGTTTTAATCTAATCATACTCTACTGTATTATTATTAATTAAGTTTGAGTATATCGAATCATTGAAGTTTTGTCGTTTACGCACTGGTGGTAATCTTACGAGATCGTTACGAGTAGTAGACTCTTCGTGCGTTGGGCATTGCAATTGATATGAGTTTGTAGGAACGATACTACGGCTTATCCCGACATTTTAAACATGGGTAATGACTCTAGCGGAGTCGATATGAGATAGTATAATTGTATTTAAGAACAACGAGCTATACACTAGTCGTGACTGACTCTGGCGGAGTCGAATATGACGTAATAAACAAACGTCGATTAATAAGGTAATTTTGTTAATGAGTATAATTGACTCTACGGAGTTGAGTGATGGGTAGTATTAATCCCTACATGACATACACTAGTTCCCTACCACGAGGGATGACGAATTGATGTGATTATAACTTAGTAGAACATTGACCTTGGTTGACTTAGTCAAACATTAGTTGACTACGAGTTAAGTCGAATAAGTTAAAGTATACGACGATAATAATATGTGATATATTATGATGCGCATGAGATGGAAAATATTGTGTGATGATAGGATACTTAGAGATCCTGAGTTTAGCGTAGCTATTACGCCTTAATTAATAGTTGTAAGTACGAGTAGACTTACCTATGTGGGGTTATGAGTTTGTGTACGTGTGAGAAACATGTTACTTTATTTTGGGATTAGGATGAATAGCCTATCCTTGTGCTATATAGGTTATACTTTATGTACATTGTTTGACAGTCGATTATAAGGTATAAATAGCTTATGTTGGGGTTATGTATGTGTCTAGCTATCACAGATACTGTTTGGTGGTTGAGTTATACAATTGGCCTACCTTGCCTATTGTCTTGTCTTGTTTATATGTTCAATGATTACGGACATGATGTGATTGTTCTAGTATGAGATAGGACAATCATCCTACTTTGATGATTGATTGCAGAACAATCATCCTACTTTGATGATTGATTGTGTGTTTAGCATGTGTTTAGTAGTTACAAGCACATTGAGTTGATTTGGTATGTGATTCAATAGAATACATGATGATTTGTTGAGAATGACTAGTAAATATCTACTTGTGTATTGCATTGAGTCCAGCTGGCATTTGTTGTTTAATCAAGGTGGGACGACCTATAGTCTTTACGAATTTGTTTTATAATCGCTATAAGTCGTCGTACCGGATTTCACACACCCCTCCTCTGTTGGCCACAGTTGAGAAGGAGCTCCACTGTTGTAGCAATACGCGCGACTTTGGCTTGCTAGTTGAACCCAATGGGATTAATCAGGGACGTCGATACTACGTACATGGGTATCGAGGCACATATGTTTTCTCGTGTATTGCAGGAGCAACGCGAAGTTTGAAGAAAGAGAAATAATATCATTTATGAT
Organism: Platycodon grandiflorus; assembly: GCA_016624345.1. NCBI lineage: Eukaryota > Viridiplantae > Streptophyta > Magnoliopsida > Asterales > Campanulaceae > Platycodon > Platycodon grandiflorus. The sequence continues at coordinate 86,605,891 of CM028361.1, read as the reverse complement.
GTGGTTTATTTAAGTTGCACTTATGTGAACACCAAAGTGCTAAGTAATTTATGTGACTTGTATACTTTTAATATGATACATGATCATTATGGTATATAAATGTTATTACCATGTTATTCCTACTGTTAAGCATCATGCCATGTCATATAGTTGCATGTAATAGCTTGTTAATTATTTGTTAAGTTGGAATAGTACCTTGACTTGCCGGTTTGTAGCTGAGATGTTAGGTAAGCCGGAAGTGCTACTTAGACTAGCTACATGTAGACTATTGGTTTACTGTTGCATTCATACTCATAGCATACAATACATTATAGTGGCTTACGGGGTCTTTTAGACTCACCCTTATTGTGTTAACCCTTTTAGATTGCAATCGATGGATGACATAGTGCGGTCGGTGAGACTTGCGGATGCTGGCAGTTTGATTGTTGAGTAGTTGATTTTCGAAGCTCGTTTACACTTATGTTTCTTAATTCGGTGAGAACGATGGTTGATGTAAAGTTATGTAAACTTTACTTATGGGTAGCATTGTTTTGTAACTCTTTCTTGTTGTATTCTTTTGGAGCCGACACTCGATGTCGAGCCGTTTATTATTGTAGTTTTCTCGAGCATACTAGCTCGCGAGTATTTAACATTGTTGTTCCTCCGGCTTATGTTTGGCCGTGGAGGTTTTCTAGTTATGGTTTTGTTGTTCGAGTTATTAAAACTCAGGTTTTTATTCAGTTGTGGTTCTCCGCTGCATAGTTTTGGTTTCGAGCTTGTTTAGCTCGTTCACTTATGTGGACTTTTGTTGTTTCGCTTAGTTTGGCGCACCGAGTTGGGGTTCAACATCGGATCTCGGACTCGGGGCGTCACAGTTCAACCCCGGATCTCGGCATTGCTCGCGGCTTTGTCGGTTAAATTCTTCCGATCTATATTTTGATATTTTTTGGGTTGAATGATTTTATATATTGTGGAATTGGTTTTGTGCATTAATGATTTATGAAAAGCAATTATTTTCTATGTCGTTGTAATGATTTAATTTAGTCTCTTTCTCTATTTAGTATACAAACATGCTAGGTTATTAATTTGTGGGCTTACTGCTTTTAATTAATTGGTCACTAATCAAATGATTTGAGAAATGTTTGGATCCGCGAGAGCTACCTTGCATTTTGGACCGAACAAATTAGTAGTTGGTTCTTGGAAAACAACGATAGCCATGGGAGTACTTATTTTGTGAAGCGATCACTCCACCGAGAGGTAGAAAATTAGGGTTTTTAACCACTTTCGATGTCCCGGTTACCGGCATGCCTTGTAGAAAAATAGAGAGATTATTTCTCTACCCACTATTACCCATATTCTTGGTATTTACTGTGTGATCTTAATGCTTTTAATGGGAGTCATGACCCGTTAGATGATTTCTAGAATTATAGGGTAAGATGCGAGAGCTCATCCTATTAATTAATTCGGATAACACAATAATTATCTATGGCTTGGCCGAGAGGTAACGAGTGTTCATAGATAGCTAATTGATGACTTGTTCTGACATGCGATCAATCCACCTTAGCCATTCGCGAGGTAGGGGAGATTCGGGTTGCTATTAGGGCGAGAACTCGTAGTTAACCAATTTAGTGTTCTCGGCTACCAAGACTTGAGTATAAGGAGAGTAGAGAGAAGATTAAATTAATCACGAGCTAGATTAGAAAATTATTGCATTCCCAAAATTCTATCTTTTATCTTGATTTGTTGTTGCCAAACCACTTTTGCGACATTGTAAATATTAATTGCTTTATTTTATTTTTAGTTTTTTAGTTTTTATTCTCAATTTATTTTCGCTCAAATATAATTAGCTAGTTCAATTTCAGTACTTAGTCGGAGTGAAAATTACGTGCATTCCTTGTGGGATCGATAACTCGTACTTATGTACACTTTATTACTTGATACGGCAGGGTACTCTTGCCCTAGTTGTTGCAATTTAATTTGCGGCAAATCAAGTTTTTGGCGCCGTTGCCAGAGAATGATTTAATTTTCACTCCTATATGCTAATATTGATACTAAGCGAAGCTAATTGTAATTTGAGCATTTTTTTTAGTTTACTTGCTTTTGTATTTATATGCTTGTGTCGCTTTTCGAAGCCTTCCCAAGTTTGTGGGTTTATAGGGAGGTGTATATAGTGTCCCCACACAAAAAGATTTTCTTTTTATTTTGTATTTAATTTCCATAATTGCTTTCATGCCTTTTTCTTTTGAGCTTGATTTGATACAGGGGTTGAGCTTTCAAAGTTGGGGTTGCTTGAGGAAATCCTTGGAGTAGGCTTACTCTCGGGCCCGAACTTCTTAAGAAATCAACTTTGAGGAAGTTTTCTTTCCTTCCCTTCTCCATTTACTTTAAGTTTGGGGGTTGGGTTTGGTTTGGTAAACTTTGAAAATTCTGAAAGTCTTGAGATTGAAATTCCCCATTATTTTTAATGCTTTGAATTTTGGGCGCTTGTTAGAGTTATATGTGCATTATTTTCTTAGATTCTTTCTTGAGTTTATTATATGCATAGTTGAGGATATGTGTGTGCTTTTTATGCTAGCTTCACCTCATTCATAATTAATAATGGCCATGTTTAGATTTCGAGTTGAATTGTTATGCTAAGCTCTAACTTTGATAGTGCATGTCGGATGAGTATCATGTTGTGAGTTTTGATGACTGTTAGATCATCTTGAAAATTGATACTTAAAGTAGCTTGGTTTTGAACTTGTATGCATGACAAAAGCATGATATAGGCCATCTTTGGATTGTTAGTGCCAAATTATCGTACCTAGTATGCATAAATCCCTAGTGTCCCCTTTTGAATTTATTTATAGAATGGCGTGTGCCTAAAGCACATAATGACCCCCATTCGACTTCATTTTCTTATACCCGCATCATCCTATCCCATGAGCCTATACACTTTTGCCGGCACCCTTCAAGAGAGCATGATTTGGAATGAATTGTTTTATTTATGAATTCTTGTTGGGAAGTGTGCATGTGTGCTTCATGAAGTATTGTGTTTTTATTGTTGATGATGTTGGTATTTGAAAAGTGTTGCATGGTGAAAAAAGAGCCCGCTTGAAAAATAAAGTGCGTTGAAAAGAAAAATCAAAAGAAAAGAAAAGTCAAGGGAGGCAAGAAAAAGAAAAGAAAAAGAAATATGTCATTGTTCTTCAATTGCTCAAGGAGATATAAGGATGGAGCTTAATTATTTTGGTAGATGACTGTTGAAGTGAGGTGGAGGTTATTTGAAGAGTTATGCTTTCATGAAGCAAGTCATTTTGTGAAGACTTCAATTTCTTTGCTCTCTTAACTTGTTATTCTATCCTTCATTTGTAGCCCAAACCTTGGCCAATATTACAAGCTTAATAAAGTCCTATTGATATTATAATGCCACGCAAATCCTTGCCTTGTGAAGCATAAAACTCTTTCGATTTGATTGCTCATTTTTTATATCTCATTGACCGTTCAATCTTAGTTAGAGCAGGGCTACTTTTTGATGGGCATATGTTTTGTAACGTGGGAAAATGTTTGAGGATAAAGTTAGTTAGCATTTAAATCACATTGTACCTCAATTTTGCATGTTTATAATCTTGAGTTTGATTTCCATCATGGTAATGTGCATATGATCTTAAGCGAGCACCGTGTTCCACTGTTAAGTCCTTGAGCTCATCTTAATTGTTTTATTTCTTTGCTCGGGACGATCAAAGCTTAAGTTTGGGGGTGTGATGAGCTCAAGATTTCCATGAATTTCCCCTTTATTTCCTTTTATTTTGTGCTACTTTTGTGTTAAATATTCTTGAAAATATTATTATTTGTGTATTTGTGCTTCATTGTAGGTTTCCAAGGTATTTACGAGCATTCATGGAGTTTAGCACAAAGTTAGAGGCAATTTCGGGCTACAAAGTTGAGCTATAATTTATTCCGTTAAAGTCCGTCAAGTCAGCCAAGGCAAAATGGACTAATGGTGGGCTAATAGAGCTAACGAAGGATGAAAATGAGAAGCCTATAGGGTAAAGGACCTCGGGAGCCAAGATCAGGGGCACCGGAGCTAATAGGAGAAGTCTTCATTTATTCGGTGGCAGCCTGTGGTGCTGCCACGTCGCCCCTGATCCACCAGCTAACCTGTGGTCTCCTTCTTGGACCCATCTGATCCGACCCATGATCCACCCTTCTCACCCGTTTCCCTCTCACATTCTCACCCACCAGCTATCCTCCATAACCCACCATCCAACCGGACCAGCCATCCCCATCCAGCCCGCTCCATACTCCATCCTCCATCCTCACTCACCAGCTAACCCGTCAGTTTCATCCGGATGGTCCAGCAGCCCCCAGCAGTTCTCCCTTCATTCCAGCAGCCCCCTGAAGCTTCAATTTAATTTTTATTTTGCCACAAGCTTCCTTGGTACGCTTTGGGATTTCCTATATCTCCTTGCTTCCCCAAGATCTGAAACAATCAAGTCCCTTAGGGGCAAAATACCCCTTTGGGGCAGCAGCCCCAAATCTCTCTTCTCCCCTAAAAAATTGATAACTTTTGAAGGTTTGGAGCTTCAAATCAAGGGCCAATGAAGCTTCTACAAGTGATTTCATCCCCGGATCTCGGTGTTGCTCATAGCTTTGTCGGTTAAATTCTTTCGATCTATATTTTGATATTTCTTGGGTTGAATGATTTTATATATTGTGGAATTGGTTTTGTGCTTTAATGATTTATGGAAAGTAATTATTATCTATGTTGTTGTAGTGATTTAATTTAGTCTCTCTCTATTTAGTATACAAGCATATTATGTTATTAATTTGTGGGCTTACTACTTTTAATTAATTGGCCACTAATTAAATGATTTGAGAAATGTTTGGATCCGCGAGAGCTACCTTACATTTCGGACCGAACAAATTAGTAGTTGGTGCCTGGAAAACACCGATAGCCATGGGAGTACTTGTTTTGTGAAGCGATCACTCCACCGAGAGGTAGGAAATTAGGGTTTTTAAGCACTTCCGATATCCCGGTTACCGGCATGCCTTGTAGAAAAATAGAGAGATTATTTCTCTACCCACTATTACCCATATTCTTGGTATTTATTGTGTGATCTTAATGCTTTTAATGGGAGTCATGACCCGTTAGATGATTTCTAGAATTAGAAGGTAAGATGCAAGAGCCCGTCCTATTATTTCGGATAACACAATAATTATCTATGGCTTAACCGAGAGGTAACGAGTGTTCATAGCTAGCCAATTGAGGACTTGTTCTGACATGCGATCAATCCACCTTAGCCATTCGTGAGGTAGGGGAGATTCAGGTTGCTATTGGGGTGAGAGTTCGTAGTTAACCAATTTAGTGTTCTCGGCTACCAAGACTTGAGTAAAAGGAGAGTAGAGAGAAAATTAAATTAATCACGAACTAGACTAGAAAATTATTGCATTCCTAAAATTCTATCTTTTATCTTGATTTGTTGTTGCCAAACCACTTTTGCGACATTGTGAATCTTAATTACTTTCTTTTATTTTTAGTTTTTTAGTTTTTATTCTCAATTTATTTTCGCTCAAATATAATTAGCTAGTTCAATTTCGATACTTAGTCGGAGTGAAAATTACGTGTATTCCCTGTGGGATCGATAACTCGTACTTATGTACACTTTATTACTTGATACGGCAGGGTATTCTTGCCCTAGTTGTTGCAATTTAATTTGCAGCACATGAATGACGTCGGAGTAGGTTGACATTAAATGTAGCAGCTATTGTTGACTTTTAACTATTCCCAGGGATCCAGACCTCGGGGTCACGGCCTAGTAGCTCGTGCTGCGGCTAGGCAAGGTAGGGTGCGAGATGGCGACGAGCTGGAAGCTTTACTCGAGTTCGCGGGGAAGCTCGGGACATCGCAGAGGTTGCGCATGTGCTATGCCCGGGCTCGTGACCAAGCTCGGAGCAAGGTCAAATGGTTCTGAGCCCACCTGTCATGAGTTCAGATCCTCTGTGCCACAACTATGTGCCCCACCCTGTGCCACAAGGGAAATCCAACATTGGATTTAAAAATTCAACCGAAATCCAATATTGGATTTCCCTTGTGGCACAGGGAGGGGCACACAGTTGTGGCACAGAGGATCTGAATTCACCTATCATGCCTTAATCTTGCCACGTGGTGGCGAGATAGTTTTGGTATCTTCATATCTGAACATTAAAAGCTTACTTCTTTGTTAATTCTATTATGTAATAACTCTTATTTCGATAAAATTTAATTTCTCACACTTGATGATGATGATGATGATAATAACTATGATAAAAATAGCAATAATAATACTTTTCAAAATATATTATCTAGAATAAAATAAGGCTAGTAAGTAATAATTGATAATAATTCTTATTATGAATATCACTAAGATTTTATCATGACTTTTATTATCATTATTTATTATTTTTTATGTATTAATGTTATTATTATTATCCTTATTATAATTATTATTGTTATTACTACTCCAATATATAGTCCAATTATTCCTAAAAAGTATCTTCATTGATTCGTGATACAAATTAAGAAAAGTTAATTTGACTCTATTATTATATTTGGAGTATTGTGAGCAGAATTTGGACATGACCCCATTATTCTTTGAATCGTCTGTTTTGTAGCTCAAGGATGCTGCCTCCAGCACTGATGACACTCTTATTCAGCATTTCCATGCATTATAGCACTCTCTCTTGCAACACCACATCATAAATATAAACTATTTCATCATTTATTTTTTTAGGTAATTGATCAAATGTACCACAACTATGAATGTAGCGTATGGTTATGCCATAACTGTGAATGCATAAATCGTGACCAATTAAGAAGGGTAGTATACTTTAAGTACATTGCTTTCTCAGTATCAAAAACTGTTTGAGTTTCTCCACAACTGACATTGTAACTGCTGTAGCAATCTTCGATGGCCTGAACTCCAAGAACTCAGATTAGCTAATTGTAGTAGGGGTTATGCCACATCACTCTAGGTATTTGCCACGTAATTACCTAGTCTACCCCGAACTAAGACCTACTGTACGAAAATGTACTAGGCTCTGGGTGACAGCCTAAAGGGGGGCCGAGATTGAGTGCTTTAGCCTAAGGGTAGTAATATTCAAGTCTCTACGGCCGCACCCCGGCTTTGTTAATAGTCTCCGTGAGCAAGTTGGCCAAGGGTCCAAACGCTCCGTTAGGAGAACTTCTTGCCTGACCATATGAGATCCAGTTGGCCAGGAGCCCAGATCCCCGAACATTAGGGTTCCAAGGAATTAACTTTACGCCTCATGTAAAGGGCAACAATTTACCACTAGCACTTACATCCTTCAAGGATGACCCGGCTTAGGGCACTACCGGGGGATCTATTCTAAGTGTAATGGCCGGCCCAGGGTCCATGGACCCCCAAAAGGACGGGCCGGTTCTTGGGAACCTCGAGGGTTATTGGTTTGGCGGCTGAGGTCAAGAGAAAGTCTCACCCGTTGTACACGTATGTTATCATGCACGTGCGACGTGTGTGACCTGATTACCAAAGAGAGAAAGAGCTGATTGTGGTCCCCACTTATGGGACACGTGTCCTATGATCATTGGATGGTCAATAGGATGATGACACCTCACAAGGAATCTTGGAATATTCCCTGTGTCATCCCATACTCATTATAAATAGAGGCCATAAACCTCATTTGAAGAATAATTGTTATTTGATATTTTGGAGCTAGTGAGTATTCAGCCTTTGCCCTCTTTCTCTTTACCTGATCAGTCTTGACTTCCACCCCGACCTTTACTCTTTTGAGGTTCTTTGATATACACGTGTTACGCCAAGCATTATACCCAGCACACATCACACCCTCAGGGACACTCACATTCTGCATTTGGCGACTCTGCTGGGTTTGGTATTCACGTTCAGTCATGCCTCCGAAGAACAAGAACAGGACGGTGAGTCAGAATACAGCTGCTGATAATGTTGATGAGGTCAGTTCTCATAATGAGATGATGTCACCGGTCATTGAAGGTATGGTAGCTCCGGCAGCTGAAGCTCCACCCAAAGACCCAGTGATCATATCTCAGGCATACCTCACTCAGCTCCTTCAGAATTATTCCAACATGGTTTCTCAATTGGCAGCTGGACCTGCCGCTCCTGGAGCTTGGGTTCGGGAACCATGGTCAACAATGCTCTTACCCCTCCGGTGGTAACTAATACTACTACCACTCCCATCCCTCCACTAACAACCACCGTTACCCCCAGGTAACACCTGAACCTCCTCCTGTAGCCCAACCAACTAGTGGGCATGTTAATGCTAGTACACCTGTGCCAGGAGGAGCTGTACCTCAGCCTACCCTTCCTACTATTCAGGTTCAGCCTCAGGTTCAGGGATCCCTTGCACCAACTCAGGCTCAGATGTTGGCTTCATCCGGGATGGCAATGTTGGATCAAGTAAAACAGTTGTTGGAGTCTCAGGTGGCTAGGCTTCGACCATCCCGGGGTGAGGATGATTCTGGTCCTCCCTACCCCCTTATCATCCGGCAGGCGCCTTACCCAGAGAATTATGTTTCCCCTACCTTTCGCCAATACGGGGGGAGGGATGGCAATCCGAGAGAGCATGTCCAAAGGTTTCTAGAGGAGTTAGAGCCTTATACCATGAATGACAGCTTGTGTCTGAGGGAGTTCCCCAAGTCTCTGAGCCATCAGGCTTACAGTTGGTATTATCGTCTAGATAAGAGTAACATCTATGATTGGGAGACTATGTCGAGGCTATTCTTATCTAAGTTTTTCCATACGGATGAGAAGCTTACTATTTTTCAGTTGACCAGAGAAGGACAGCGTGCAAATGAAACGCCACTGGAGTACGTTAAGCGTTTCAAAAATAAGTCGTTGGCTTTGCATGATCCTCCGAAGGAGCAGGTTTTGGTAAAATATTGTTTGGAAAAGATGCTTTATGACTACAGGCATCTGCTTATTAATCTTGACATTCCTACCTTTCAAAGGTTGGTAGAGGCGGCTGGCAATCTTATCCTGCCGGGAGAAACGCAGAATAGTCTGGTGGAGTGGAAGCCGAGCTCGCACCCTCAAGCTGTTACTCGAGGTTATAGGGATAATCATGGTAACAGGTTCAATCAAAGGGGACCAGCTGCCAATGTTGCCCAACCAAGAAGTGATAAGCGAGACACGGGCAGGAATGTTCGACCTAAGTATGAGAATAACGACAAGTATGTGGCACCAGATTATCCTTGTGGGATGACGGAAGTGATCGATACTTTAAATAATTGGATCCAGCATGGGGACATCATCTTGCCACCTACGCGGCGTGAACCAACACAGAATGATATGGATCACCCGAGGTACTGTCATTATCATCGGCGAGTAGGACATCCAACTCGTGATTGTTTCTCATTAAAAGGTATATTTCACAAGGAGGTTGAGGAAGGCCGGTTGGAGGTTCGGCCACAGAATGTTCATGAAAACCCCTTGCCGGTTCACCCTGTGCAGGATAAGGGGAAACAAGTTAATATGGCTGCAGTCTATGAAGAGGACTTGGATGAAGATGAGTGCTGGCGCCATAAAAGGCGTTTGGGAAGAGCTTCGGCATACATGGCCAGGGGAGTATTTGATCCAGATGAGTACTGGCCTCCTCACCCTGATGAGACTTTTACAACAACTCTTCCTCCCACTATGGATTTCATGGCAGAAAAACTTAGGGATTCCCTAAAGTTTAAATGGTTGTATGATCAGTTAGAATTCACGACGGAGGCGAGGCATGCTGCTACTAAGGCCCTTATTGAAGTGGCTCAGAAGTACAATCAACCTTGTATGAAGGATACGGGGGCAGTTCGAAAGACAGTTCGGGAACTTACAAATTCTGTCACTTTTTCGGAAGCAGACAAGAGAGTCCCTTATCCCCATAATAGGCCACTTTATGTAACAGTTCATATTAATGGAGTTGAGTTCAGGCGAGCTCTCTTGGACAATGGCTCTGCTGTTAATATCATGCCAATTTCAACCTTTCGCCAGGCTAGCCTAATGGATGTGCATTTGCAGAAGCAGACTATCAGTATTATGGGGTTTGGGGCTGATTCAAAGAGAACCTTGGGGTTCGTTGTTATTGCAGTCGATATTGGGGGTGTAAGGAGTAGGGCGACGTTTCACGTGATTGAGGCAAATACTTCGTACCATCTTTTGGTGGGACGGGCCTGGGTGCACCCAAATGGGATTGTCCCATCTACTCTTCACCAGTGTGCTAAAGGTGTTCCTAATGGCAAGTTAGTGACTATCGAACCCTCTCCTGCACCGTTTGCTCGGAATGAAACTCATCATATTGATGCTGCCTATTACACTAACCTCAGTGATACTCCATTCCAACCCAATCAACCAGACTATCACCCTATTCCTTTGCCTAGCCGGCCGCCTTTGCTTAACAAGTCATTTCGAAGACGGGAGATGCTTGTTGAGGTTAAAGATTCTTCCCCAAGCCCGTGCCCGAACCAGCGAAATACCCCGACCAAGAGGAAGTTTGAACAGCTTTCTGCTACTGTGGGCAAAAGCACACGAGTTGTCCTTCCAAATGGGCAAGTCAAGTATCGTTGTGGCGGTACTGATTTATGACGGGGTGTAGGTGCATCATTCTACCCCGAGGATGATGACCCTGGTCCCGAATGTTGGATTATTGACAAGTCCGGGGAGGTGGAGTATTTCGATAGGCCTGAACCAATGCCCAAGGAGTTACTGAATGAACCTAAGCCTCAGGCACAGGAATTGGAGGAAGTTAACATGGCTTTGCCTGGCTCGGATCCCAGGCCTATTTTCATTTCTAAAGACCTTGCCCCAGAAGAAAGGGAGAAAATGCTTAATTTGATCCGAAAATACATGGATGTTTTTGCTTGGTCTTATGAGCAAATGCCAGGCTTGGATTCGGCTCTTGTTACTCATAAGTTACATGTTCAACCTGGAGTCAAGCCGGTTCGCCAGGCTATGAGATTCTTCAAGCCAGAATTGGAGCTCAAAATTAAGGATGAAGTAGAGAAGCTACTAAAGGTGGGCTTTATCGTACCAATTCAACACCCTATTTGGCTCTCTAACATTGTGGTTGTGGGTAAGAAGCGCATGCATCGATCCGAGCATGTGTTGACTTTCGTGATCTTAACAAAGCTTGCCCCAAGGATGAGTTCCCTTTGCCAAGTATTGATGCTTTAATTGATGGCACAGCGGGGTGTGAAATGTACACTATGATGGATGGATACAAGGGGTATAACCAGATTCAGATGGATCCGGTCGACGCTCCTAAGACTGCTTTCCGAACCCCTTTGGGAAACTTTTATTATAAGGTCATGCCTTTTGGCCTTAAGAACGCGGGGGCAACTTATCAGAGAGCAATGATGGCTATTTTTCATGACCTATTCCATCGTATCATGGAGTTTTATGTAGACGATTTGATTGTGAAATCTCGAGACAGGGGTGATCACCTTCGGGATTTGGAAAGAGTGTTGGCGCGGTGCCGGAAGTACAATCTTCGGATGAATCCGCATAAGTGTGTTTTTGGGGTTACCAAGGGCAAGTTCCTGGGGCATATCGTTGACCGTTCGGGGATTCAAATGGATGGTGACAAGCAAAAGGCCACTGAATATGCCTCCACCAATACCATTGAAGCAGTTGAAAAGTTTTTTGGGAAAAGTGAATTACCTTCGCAGATTTATCCCAGTATTGGCCGAGGTAATTCACCCTATCACTCAGCTGCTAAAGTCAAGTGTAAAATATGAATGGAAGGATGAGCATCAAAGAGCTTTTGAGAAGATTAAAGAAGTGTTGAGCTCTCCAGCCACCATGGCCGTGCCTAAGTCCGGAAAATCACTTCTCTTATACTTGACTTCTACGTCTCGCTCTGTTGGGGCATTGCTAGCTCAGGAACAAGATAATGTGGAGAAACCAGTTTACTACCTGAGTAGACTTGTACATGGTCCAGAAGCTCGTTATACCTCAGTGGAAAGACATTGTTTAGCATTGGTGTTTGTGGTGCAAAAACTCCGTCACTATTTCATGGCTTTCACCATGGAAATTGTGACCAAGTCTGATCCTATCAAATACTTACTTACTCGGGCCAATCTCGTGGGGAAGGCAGCCAAGTGGTTTTTGATTTTGTCAGAGTATGACATGAAGTGCGTCACGCCCAAGGGAATCAAGAGTCAAGCTTTATGTGATTTACTCGCCCATTTCCCTAGCGGGGAGTGTTGGGTTTTCATCGAAATTAACAAGGCGGAATAACAAAATTTAATTTCGAAAACCCTCCCAAAATCCATGCGAATTAATATAAATTAGATTTAGAATAATTACCCAATTGTTTGAGCGAGCAATCTTCAAAAGAATCACGCTTGAATCACGATCGCCGCAACAACGATTTGCACAGCTTCTCTATGGTATCCACACGAACGGATTGGACAGGATTTGATTCAACAATTTTGTGCTAGGCAATTATTGAATCAAAGTAGTAAGACTTCGTCGAACGAAGAACTAATTAAATCCCTACTTTTTCTCTCTACGAATTTAGTGTTTCACTTAAACCCTAAATCCTTTTAGGTGTTGGATTCTTATTGACTATCAAAAGAATTCATCCCTATTTAAAGGGAGAGAAGGGCCGGCCAACATATAGTCCTAGTCTAACTAGGACTATATTTGGGTCCCATTTTATTTTAATAACTTAAGCCCATTAATCTAATTAATGGCCCAAATAAATTCCAGTCCAATTCATTCTAAGTGTGTAACCCAATAGGTTCCTAAATTACGTTGGCAATAATTAATTCCTATATATGAATATATAATTAATTATAAACAATGAGCGGCATCTAGCAATACATCATTGTTACCCAAGTAATAGGAATTATCAGTGATTTACAATAATTGAATGTGACCAAAATAATTCTTGTCCCTTTATCCTAATATCTGATTAAACACAAGGCATGGAATGTGTCATCCTTGTTATAGTTTAATCTAGGTTCCTTGATCTCCGAGTAGACTTAATTAATAGACAAATAAACTCAATATCAAATATTGATTTATTTGAGCACGACCATGCATTTACTTAAAGTCTCACTCATCAAGGGGCCCACAGATATTATACTCCCGTTATGTAGGAGGGACAAATTCTATCTACATCATTCATATCCCTCAGCATGATTTGTGGCATATCCAACATCCGACTTTATAATCACCTTGTTACAGAATGATGTTTGTCGGTATCAAAATATACGACTCTTCATCTAGGGTATATAACGATTTCAAGTCAAAGGACAACGAACACAATAGTCACTATGAGAATCGCTTATGACACTCACGTAACGATCCACGTAGCATTCTCATGCGGGTCAATCCAGTACATCGTTACATTTAACACGTACCCATGTGTAGACTGATATCAGCTATATGAGTCTCAACACATACTAGTCTCAATGCATTATTATTGCCCTTATTAATAATAATACTCGACTAGGGATAATTTTGAATAACACTTTTATTCAAAGAGCTTTATTATGCATTAATATGAATGAACAAATAATACATAATAAATAAATGCCTTAATAAATAATGATATATCATAAAATAGATTTGCCTCTAGGGCATACACCAACAGGGAGTATGAACCAACTCTTGAGGATTAACCTGGTGAAGAACTTTGTGCGATGGCTGAACCCGTGAAGGGTAGTGAGTGGTTTCTGGATTTTGACGGATCGTCCACGCGAGAGGGAGGGGGTGCTGGAGTAGTATTAACATCCCCGGGTGGTGTCGAAACAGCTCGTTCATATAAGCTCAGCTTTGCTTGCTCTAATAATGAAGCTATATATGAAGCTTTGGCACTAGGTTTAAGGGAGGCTTGGGCCAGAGGTATACAAGATCTATGCATACGGGGCGACTCTAATTTAGTGATCAAGAAAACAGAGGGGGAGTATTCTCTCAAACATATCCACTTGGCTCCGTATAGAACTCTGATCCAGAAATTATTGGGGTTATTTAACTCGGTGAGAATTCAGAAGCAACCAAGGATGGCTAATCGGCATCCTGATGCCTTGGCTACCCTTGCATCCAAGATTAGGATGGAAGGAAATGAAGCTCAGATCATCGTGGTGAATCAGGCAGCCCCAATTACTTTGTTACCTTACTTTGAGCCTGCCCCAGTTACAGATGGCGAGCACCCATTATTAAGCAACTGGAAACTCAAGAAGGGAGTCTAAGTTTGTCTGATTTAAGCAAATATTTTCTCTTGCAAGGGGAGTTGTACAGAAAGAACCCAAGTGGTTACCTCTCTAGATGTATCGACCTGGATGAGGCAAAAGGGAAATTGGAGGCCATGCATAGAAAAACCTGTGGAGCAAGTGATATTCCTCTCTATTGTCGTGTTCAGCGTGAGGGATACTTTTGGCCTAATATGGCAAGGGATGCAAGTCAGGTTCAGCAAGGATGTTCTCATTGCCAAAGTTTTCCAACCTTCAAGGAGGCTTGTCTAGTAGATGTGAATGAGGATTGGCGTGTTCCCTACGTTGATTACTTAGTAAGAGAAATATTGCCAACCGACAAAGATGACGCCTTGGCCATTAAGAAGCGAGCATTCCGGTACTACATGTTAGAGGGACAGCTTTTTAGGAAAGGTTATCATGGCCGACCCCTTCGTTGCATCCAAGGGGACGAAATTCCAGTTGTGTTGAGAAAGGCTCATGAACCAGGTCACATAGGGGGAGCAAAATTATATGATCAACTCATGACCTTGGGGTATTATTGGCCAACAATGGAGAGTGATTCTGCCGAGTTTGTTAGGCATTGTGATTCGTGCCAGAGGCATGGGAACTTGGTTCATGCCCCATCTGTGGCTTTGCATTCTTTATCATCTCCGTATCCCTTTCATACTTGGAGCTTAGATTTGATTAGGAAAGTGACCCCTGCCTCAAGAGGAAAAATCTGGATTTTGGTAGCTACTGAGTCATACACCAAATGGGCTGAAGCTATTCCACTCCGAAAAGCCACTGGTCCAGTGATCGCTAATTTCATTCGAGAGTACATTGTTTGTCGGTTCGGCATTCCAAGTGTTGTCATCACGAATAATGGAAAACAATTTATACACGGGGATGTTAAGGCGTTAATGGCTCAGTATAACATATCTCACCATTTTTCTACTATCGCTTACCCGAAGAGCAATGGTCAAGCCGAGGCGATCAACATGACGCTCCTTTAGATTTTGGCCAAGTTACGAGATGATTATCCCGGCATGGGACGACAAAATTCCTTCGGGTGTCGTGTCTGGTCCACGTGTGTAGTCTAGGTAGGATTCCGGCTTACGTTGCAGGGATTGTCCTTGATGTGTGTACTGCTTAAAACCTGTGATCAAGAAAAAAACACCATTAGGGGTGCTGGGCTGTCCCAGCAATAACCCTCCAGCGTGAGAATTAGCGATACTGTAAGAGTGGTAAGGCTGAGAAAAGTATGTAAGCAAGTCTGTATGTGCGTACCTTATGAGGCCTGTTGAAGGTGTTTTTTATAGGGATGTGATCATAATCCTTATTAGATTCAAACTAGGAGTGATTCCCGTGTCTTTCGGATTACTTTTCCTCATATGCATAGGACTGTTATGCAAGGAATTATAACTCTTTCTTAGGGATGGTGTCTCCGTATAAGACTCTGCCTTGCCGAGCTGGGAGGATCCTGTCGAGGTCGGCCTGGCATACGCAGGTCGCTCGATGTCATCAAGGTCGGCCTGGCATCCGCCAGGTCGCCTGTTGTTTATGAGGTCGCCCTAGGATAGCCCCAGGTCGCTCAATGGATCCCTTGTGTCAGCGTGTTTGAGGTATACCGAGGTGAAGTGACCCGTCGTAGAACGGTTACCAGGTAGCCCACTACTCCAGGTCGAACGACCGGGCTTGCAATTGCCGTCTTCGCCGGGCATTACGGTGAGCGCGATCTCTATCTTTCGAGCTAGACGGTTTTGGCGGGCTTCGATGCCTCCATGTCGTCGACCTGGCACTTATTGGTCGCGTGATGGTCACGTGATGATGACCACGTGTAAGGTTGGTAACCGAGGGTGTTCAAATATATCCATTTTTGGAACCGTTTGTAATGGTGAAAAACCTTGGATCACAAATTATTATTATTATTTTTTAGATGTATATACTGTTGTTCAAAAAAATACATATATTTGTTCAAAAATACAACTGTTTGTTCAAAATATATATGTGGTTGGTAGGCGCCATTAATCCCCGATTTTTGTGGCCAAATTGATGATGTGATGACAACCGTTGGATTGAGATGATGAGCCATGCATGTTGACCATAATTTTCATAAACACCCAACAAGCAAGTTTTATAGTGATTCAATCTAAAGTAAATATTCAAGTTCACACAGCTACGTACTTGTGGAAGAGGCTTCAACCAAATTTAGTCCATCCAAAATCAAGAAGGGTAGTTGGATTTCACAGCCGTTGCTATCAAAAGTCTGTTTGTTTATCACTTCAAAAATCTCTTAAAAAGCCCCATCATATGAATATATATATATATATATATATATATATATATATAATCCAACTTTTCCTTCTGTTGCTAACATTTGGCTGTAGACCGACCAAATTGATTTTCTTAATAGGTCCTTTACTGCTGCTGAAATATTCACACAACTGTTTTCCAAATTGGTCCTTTCAAAGCTCCAAGACCTAGTCGTATAGTACTTAAGCGGCTTTTTACCATGTTTCTTGGGAGGGATTTCATGGGCCTAGACATAATATCTGCCAAACTCTCCTTTCTAAATTCAGGAAGAATCAGGCTTATATTATTCTTATTCCAAAAAAAAATCAAGCTCATCAAACTTTGCAAATGTGCTTTACAAAATCGTTGCAAAGGTTCTTGCCAATAAACTCTGGTGTCTCTGCTGCATAATGCCTTTGTCTAGGCCGGGCTATCATTGAGAACTTGCTTGTGGCAGAGGAGCTTTGTGAGTTCATTATTAAGATTAAGACGGGATCTACAAAATATGCATATGTTAAGATAAATAAGAGTAAGGCATATTGATCTTATCCATTGCAACTTTTTGCAGGAAGTTTTATCTAAGTTTGGATTTCCGATAAAATGTATTGCTTTAATCATGCAATGTGTTTCATATGTTTCTTATTATGTACAGTACATGTCAATGGCTGCACCTCGGAGTTATTCAATCCAGGCCCTGGTCTGAGATAAGGGGATCCTCTCCCTTATCTCTTCATCCAGTGTGCAGAAGCCCTCTCAGGCTCAGCAACGTTGTTTAAAGCCAAGGAAGCTCTATCTGGTCATTCAAGGAGTAGTGTAAATCGCTAGACAAGGCCCTGAAGTTTCACACCTCTTTTTCCGGATGACTCCTCAATGTCTACTTCATTATTGAAGATCATTCTGGATCAATATTGTTTGGACTCGGGTCAGCAGCTCGATCAATTCGCAAAGTTACTCCAAATTATCCCCCAAATTGAGCGGTTCCGCTCCCTGTTTTTCAAGCCCTCATAGAAAAATATAATTTTTTGAACAACAATAATGAAAGATTAATTGTAATGCTCACAAAATGAATTATAATATTTTGGATACAAAATCCCAGCTAATTGATTGTATTTGTACCCTTGATTTTTCAGTAATCAAATATGCTTTCAATACCAGCTTGAATCAGAAACATCATCTGTGAAATGCTTGCTAAAAATTTAACTACTAAATGTTCAACGCCAAGCCGAGTTAGCTTCTCTCCAGGTGAACCAACGATCCCCAACTTTTGTGGTGGGCATGGAACTTGAGTTAGTTTCTTCAACCTGCAAAATGTCCCATGCAAATGCTCGGCAACCTTGGAGTTTTGCTTCACTTGCCAAACCTTCTTTTATATATCCCGGGTTGGTGTATTTAGGATGCTCGAAGAATGGTACATTTTTCCACCATAACTTGAAAGCCTAAAAATACATATTCAGAAAGGAATCATTGGTATGTGTTTGGTGGAAAGCAATGTTTATATGCAACTCCATTACAGTATTGTGCTACATATACAATACTCTTGACAAGTTTGTAATTAGTATACTTGTACCAAAAATTCATAAATAGTTACCCGCCAATAGGTCATTATGGCAACTTTTTGGGGCATCAACCAGAAAAAGAGAGCATAATCAGCTGGCCATGATAAGGAAACTCGTTTGGCAGCGAGAGAAGCCGAGAAATATTTGCCAAGCTCAGGGTGAACAACTGATACTGTTACCAACAGATTATCCCCTGGTGTACTTGTTTTGATTTTCCAATTTCCTAGCATATCCTGCCCACATCCAGTTCATTATTCTGTGATGTTACTTATGAAAGGCGAAATTTCCAACATAGTTATAAGTCATCAGTTTGATTACTTTAAATAAAAAGATAACCACCTTTATCTGTGATTATTAAGTAAAAAAAAAGATGAAAAAAATGATACTTACCATGAAAGGACTAACATGAAGTGTTTTTGCAACGACGTCACCATTTGGATCAAAGGAAAATAATACCTTTTCGACCCATGGTGTATTTGATACCTACAACACAACCAAGATCAAATAGCTAAAATCTTGAGCTAAGTATAATAGATCTCATGAGATGTGTGCATTAAACTAACGGTAGCTATCGGGTTCCTGTGCAACTGTGACATGAAATGTGACACATCCGAAAATCTGATAATTTGAAGTAACGTGAGCCTCAAATAATAACATTGATTCACCTCAACAATGCATCTCTTCAAAGTCCGAGTGAAGCCTTCTAGATCATAGCAATAATATAGAGTCACTGGACTTCGTTGATATCCCACACTAGGAGGTATTACCAATAGGAAACTGCAAACACGATGCATAAACTTAGTTCCTTACAAGATTTTGAACATACTGTTGACAAATTCAAATGTTAAGCACTATATTTGAATGAGAGTTAGGTAAGGTAATTACACGGGACCGTTTGTTTCTGAGGCTTTGCGAGCCCCATCGGCAGAGAGATGGTTGGGTGGCAAATAGGGGGTTCGGTCGAGGTCAATGAGGGCGTAACGAACTGAGAAGCGGAAGGCATGGTGGTGTGGGTGGCGGCGCTCATGCCAGACAGTCCCTTCATAAAGGGATACCGAGTCTGGTACAGCGTCCAAGGCAGCCCATGAGCTGGACAACCGGCGAATGAGGGGCCGGAGAGGGAGGAGGAGAGAAAGAGTAACTGAGATGAGAAGGGTAGAGAGAATGTCGTAAAGGAAATAGAGTGCCTGCATTGAGTTTAAATCTGTGTTGTGTGTCTTTGGCGCAGTTTAGTGGCGGTGAGTCGTTTGAAATGCAGGCTTATGTATAGCCAAGTGATGGCAGACACGAACAAATCTCATATTTTTAAAATTTTCAACACGAGGTCTTTGTAATTCCTTAAGGGATTTTTTATTTTTATTTTTATTTTTTTGGTAATGCAGTCTTTATAAAATACTCCCTCCGTCCCTAAATTATTGTCTTCCTTTCCTTTTTCGTCCGTCCCAAAATAGTTGTCTTGTTTGAAACTTTCCTTTTTAGAACATCACTTTTACTATTTTACCCTTACTTTTTCTTCCTACTTTAATTATGGACCACATACACATGGACATTAAAGAAAACAACACATTTTTTCAATATTATTCCAATATTAATAATCAAGTTAATTAAATTTTCTTAATCCGTATATCGGGTCAACCCAGATAATAATTTAGGGACGGAGGGAGTATCAATCATGCCTCTTTTATAGTGCCCATGCCCAAGATTTTTATTTAAATATTTTTATTTTTTTCTTTCTAACAACTTTCTGAAACAATCGGAGTAGTTAACAGTGCCCATGCCCAAGATTTTTCTTTTGCAATTTTGACATTGTCTCTTTGTAGCATAGTTAGGCCTTTTTTATTTGATTTTTGGGGACGTGTTATTTTGTGGAGCAGTAATAACGTTAATGTTGTCAGTTGCCTCATGAAAGAGAATGAAGAACTTGTTATTTTGTAGAGCAATAATAACGTTAATATCTAATTTTTATTATAAAAGTAATAACAAGTACGTGTCTACATTGGGGTAATATTGTTAGTTGCCTCAACTTTATCTTTGCATTGCAAGTTGTTTTGTTTCTTACCAAACAGTATAATAAAAGTTTATATTACATTAGTAATCACATTCCTTATACTATCAAACACTTTTTAGAAATCATCTTTCAATTTATATCTGTGAAATTCTATTACTAGTAATCGATTCCGAGGAATTGATTCCATTTTCGTGTACCAATTGAGGCCTTACTTCTTTCCTCTACTATTACATGTCTTATACAAAATGCAGTAATTAAGCACTTAAATAAATAATTTAATTTTTGATAAAAGGTTATACACAGCAGAAGTAGTTTGTAAAGTGATTAAAATATGCAAAGTAGTAGACAGAAAATAATCAAAATATGCAGGGCTCTAAGTAAAGAGTTTTAGGAAATTGATACAAGAATTTAAGGTGGTTCGAATCTCCAATCCTAAATCCACCCCTCACAGCTCTCTAGCTATCGTGAGGCAATAATCCACTATATTTCTCTTAAATATATAGATTATTGACATTTTGTTTTCCTCTACTAGTTGGCAACATAACTAGGACTCTTAGAAGGTTCCTCAACTAGTTGGCAGTCCAACTAGGACATTTTACAATTTTCACAAAGATAATGATTTTGCTTCCTTAGGATGACTATTAAGTAGTTTAATGAAAGCTTTGTTATAGATCTTTGATGCTGGAATTCTCAGTGTTGAAGTGATTCTTGATTTTTTGTATGAACTCTCCTTGATGTAATCCTTCAATATTGAAAGTGACAACTCTTTTGCTTTGTTGTTGCTGCTAATGCTCTTTTCTATTCTTCTACTATTCTTTTTTTTTTTTTTGGAGTTGTACTTTCTGTGTAATAGCTACTTGATAGCCTCTTGAAAAATTACATTTTCTTCAGGGAGATAGATCCTTTTTAAAGGCACTGAATGAAGGAAAAAGTTATTATGCAACGGCTCTGATTTGCAACTTGAAAATGTCCGCTTGATCATCTTGCAGATTGTCAGCCCATGTGACAGTTAAGAATATTATTTTTCTTTTGTCTCTCACAACCTAGGGTTACTCTTTTTAGTAGCATCTTGAAATGACTTCTTGCCCTTAATGAACTTTTTGTATAACAAACAGTTATGTTTCTATCATAACTATTTTTGCTCATAGTTGTTTATGATCATAGTTGTTTGTTGTTGTTGAACAAATATATATAGTTGTTTGTGTTTGCTGGTGTTAGCTGTTTGCGTGTTTGTTGTTTATACACAAAACTGATCTTAGGTGTTTGCTATTTTCATATCTTAGATATTTGTTGTTTCTGCTTGTTTCCAGCATTTAGCTGTTTCAAAACAGCTAACACTTTATGATGAAAAAGATTGAAAGCTCTTGTACATAAATATCCTAAGAGAGAGGCTATTTCCATTACGTTTTTGCTAATTCACTACATTATTAATTATTGCATTAAACAAATATATGTTTGGACAAAATTACCCTTAATTTTTTGCTCATATTAAGTTGACTAACAAAGTTACTTTTCTAATTATTACCTTTTGAAAACTCTTGTACATAAAAATCCTAAGGAAGAGGCTATTTTCACTACGTTTTTTTTTGCTAATTCACTACATTATTAATTATTGCATTAAATAAATACATGTTTGGACAAAACTACCCTTAATTACTTGCACATATTAAATTGAATAACAAAGTTACTTTTCTAATTACCTTTTGAAAACTCTTTTACATAAAAATCCTAAGGAAGAGTCTATTTCCGTTATGTTTTTTGCTAATTCACTACATTACTAATTATTGCATTAAACAAATACATATTTGGACAAAACTACCCTTAATTACTTACCCATATTAAGTTGACTTAACAAAGTTACTTTTCTAGTTACCTTTCAATGTTATTTTCCAATTCAAAACATACTAAATGATAATTGATTAGCGTTCACATAAATGACATAATTATTTTTTTTCTATTTTTTTATTTTAAATATTTAATTAATTAAGCTCATAGTTGGAGTCAAGTTGCATAATAGAAAAATTAATATCATAAGAATATTTTTTGCCAACCAAACTTTGAGAAAACATGCGATCTTTACTTATTGAAATAAAAAAATTTTAAAATTAGATTTAAAAGAAATAATTGTATAAAAATAATACAATAGTAAAATCATAATGTGATATAGCATCGTAAAGTTTTAATACCTTGCCCACCTATAACAATTGATTCTAAATTTTAAATTTTAAATTGATTGAAACCGATAATCATTTCAATACCTACCATATTGCTATTATTGAATTTTTTTAAAATAATAATATTTAAATTAAGTTAAACTTTTTTATTTTAGTAATAAAATATCACATATTTTTAAAAAAAATTAATCTATAAATGCTTTTATGATTTTTTTTTCTTATAATAAAACATGAAACGAGTCATAAGCATAATTGAGAAAACATATTTATTAAAAATAAATAGAAATAGAAAAAGCAAAATTACCTTGTTTGTTGATAAGTTAGTAATTAAAAGGAAATTTTGAAATAAGAAATATATTACTCAACTTCAAATGGCAAGTAATTAATTAAGAGGTAGTTTTGTCCAAATATATATTAATTTAAAGTTGCAATTAATAATGTAGTGGATAAACAAAAAATATAGTGAAAATAGCCTCTCCCAAATCCTAAATTTTTGGGGATAATTCTAACTTAAATATTATCATTAAAACTAATCTATAAAAAGGTCCTAACATCTACCATGAACGTTAAACTAAGACTATGACTACAAGCATGTAAAATTTCTTTTTAACATCTATATATATATATATATATATATATATATATATATATATGTATGTACAAAAGTGTCTATAAAAGAAAATATCCCTCCAAAATGTAATTGCCAAAAATAAAAGCTGATTAGTGCATTAAAAAAAGTGGAGGTTCCATTATCAACAGTGGAGATAAGACAATTTAATGGGAGCTACTGCACATATGCATCCTTTGGGAAATCAAACGGCGAAATGGAGAATGGATTTTGACTATAGTGGAGAGAGTCTCTTCAATGGAGAATGGATTTTGACTATAGTGGAGAGAGTCTCATCATATTTTGGTTGGGGCCTAGAATTAATTTGTTCATGTATGCATCTCTCTCTACTGTTGTTTCATCTCTGGTCTCAATGCTGTACAGGTATGCATCTCTCTCTCTCTCTCTCTCTCTCTCTCTCTCTCTCTCTCTCTCTCTCTCTCCTGCATCTCTCTCTATAGTGGTTTCATCTCTGGTCTCAATGTTGTACAGGTATGCATCTCTCTCTCTCGACTTGTACCGTAATTTTCTTCTTATTGATTAAAGGTGCATGCACTTAAAAAATAATAATAAGTGCACACGTTAACTTTGGAAGAAAAAAATAGGGAGAGATGAAATGTGGAGGAGAGTCCATGAATATGGAAAGACCAAAAGCGATTGGAGAGTCCAAAGAGATCAACTCTCCTTTCCAGCTTCATATATGAACTAGATCTTTTTTGGTTTCTAAGATAGTTGACATGGAATCAAATTTCCTGTTTCTAAGATAGTTGACATGGAATCAAATTTTCTGTGCCACAAACTGTGTGCCACTTTCATCTCAACCATTATTTTTTCATCTCAATCATTCACATTGAAATCACTTTATAAAATCAATAGTTGGGATGAAAGTGGCACACAATTGACACATATATAGTTTGTAACACAGGAGATTTGATTCCAGTTGACGTCATATGCCTGCATAGTGATTGTCATGGTAAATTCAGCAGCAGATGGAGTCTGTTGAACGATCTTAATAAATGGTTAGCTTTTTTGTTTTTTTAAATGGTTATTAAGATTTAGCATAATATATAGTAATTTCACATGCTACCTACAACGTTCTGCTCATGTGTCTATCAACTAAACTACTCAAGTTTGTACCCCTTAATGGGAACAATCCATCTTGAATTTCATAAATGGTAAATGGTTTTACAAATTGTGAATCTTTTTGCTGTGAATGTGTCTTGACAAATTATAATGTATTAATTGACTCTGGTTAACCGCTTTAACATGGCTATATTTTTTATTACTGCCGCCATTACGCTCAAAGAGTTTTGCATTCCTTTTAGGGATGTTCCGGTTACAGAGTCTTGAGCTTGCAATTCACATGAAGTTTTAACTTTGCTTATAACATATCAAATCTACAAGTTCAGGTATGCATCTCTCCCTTCTTCCTCTAAACTAAATCCCGTTTTTAGTTTAGAGAGTCTCTCCTATTTGATCCCCCACAATATATCACTCCCTGAATCACCATTTTTCACTAATTTCCCGTTAACTATGCGATGAACCACTACATGAAACACGGATTCGTTCGAAAGATCTCGGGTCGGATCAATTGCTTTGATTACTAAAAGTATTATTTTGTTGTTTCAAAATAAGAGTTCATTTTTAGTTCCTTATTAAAATTAAATAATTAATTTTTAGGTTATTTTAGTAGTATATATAAATTAATGCCCTTAATGTTCATCTTATAGTATTATATATATATATATATATATATATATATGTATATATGTATGTGTATATAAGCTTTAGGAAACACTCCCGTATAATTTTTAGGATATTGTTTCTAAAATTGCATGGAGTAAAGAACAATGCAACTCGTTGCAAAGGTTATACTAAGAGTCCGTTCAGTCGTGCGTTTTACCCAAAATGCAGGTACAAAACGCAGCTAATTTGCAAAAATTGCATTTCAATACTGCAGCAGAAAAAACTCTATTTTCAAAACCTGGAATTCCCAATTTATTTTTTTTGCAAAACGTAGGTTTTAAAATGCTGTTAGAAAAAAAAAAAAAACTATGTTTTGAAGTGATATCTGTGACGCCCCGACCCGGATCTTTATACGAAATTCCAAGGTCGGGTTGCCAAAGCAACATAACAAGACTAACTCAACACGTAAACACCTGATTTAAAAACAATAAACAAGTCTTTGGCGACATTACTGCCAGAACCCAACTAACAGCAACCACGAGTCTATAACTTGGGAAAAGAAACAACAACAACATTAACATCAACGGCCACAACACGCCGGAACAACAACTGGAGTAATAACCAACTGTATACACAAGCACGACATATATGTCGGCTACCAAAAGAATAACACGAATAACCAAGTATAATTCTACCCCAAAGTAAAGTCTATATAACTTTACATTAACCATCGTCCTCACTGTACAATGAAACATAAATATAAATATAAATACAACTTGCTAAACTTCAAGTCTCCAGTCTCACTGCACTGGAACTTATAACTTACAAACTGAGAAATTTGTTGGGTGAGTCTAAAAGACCCCGTAAGCCACTATAATGTATTGTGTGCTATGAGTATGAATGCAACAGTAAACCAAAAAACTGCCTTTGAAGAGCCCATAAATTGTTCTTCAATATGAGCAAGATACTCCTTAGCATTATTAGAATCAGGGATTGCTCCATGCACGAATAGCGGTGCTAATGGAGCCTTTCATAATTAATAGGGATATACGACTGGAACGCTCCCACGCCTTCGAAGCGGCTTTAGCTTCAGCAGTGCTTTCAGCCGTAATTAGCAGATGGGCATTCACACGTAAATCATAATCCAAATCAGAAACCCCAAAAATAATGTCAATTTGCTCTTTCCATGAGGCAAACTTTGTACCACTCAGAGACTCAATAGAGGAAAGACAACTCATAATAGTAGCTGCAGGATTAAAAGCTAAAGGAAAACAAAAACAATCATCCAAATTATGACCTTTAGAAAAATTCACAAAATAAAATAATAAATTATTAATGTTAAATAAACTGAAAAATAAACAGTTTATCTATTAAAAAAGGTAAAATACACAAAACCTTTTTATTAAGAAATCTAAGGCATCATCAATAGCTTTCCGTTGGGTCGGCTATCAACGTACAAGTGATCTCTCTTTAAATCATTAGGAAAATCATGAGAAGTTGAAGCCACTTAAAAATTATATCACCGTTGGGCAGAAATAATTCAAGTCATGCAACTTAATATTTTCGTTTCATTCTATTCAAAAACTAAGAAAATACAAATCTTCCGTTGGGCCAATTTATATTTTAAATTAATGAATATTTCATGATGTGATTTTAGTGTTAGCTTAATTTGTCTAAAGAATGGACTTCCGTTGGGCGGTCCAATTTTCAAACAAAAACAAGAATCACAAATACCAGTTAAAGCATCCAAAAAAAATCGTGAGATTTTCGATGCTAATAATTAAACCAATATTAAAACATAGCAAAAATAACATACCAATCATTCGAAAAGCCATATTAACTCGCGGAGGCTGTATGTAACAGACACGCTCGTGAGATTTGTTACATGATACCAAATGAAGCATGTGAAATCATACTGAGTTGAAACAATTAACAACGAAATCATGGAGCCCATCACAAATCACATGATCAATTGCAAAGGAAACAATTATCAATGAAATCATGGAGTTTACTATCCTCGGTTTCGATTGCAAAAGGAAAAAAAAAAAAACTAAACAGCTTCGACAACGTAGCAGCATAGTTCATATCGGGATCGATTTATATTTTAAATATAATTTAGAGCAATAAGTCTCTAACCTTATTAGCATTATGATTACGTAAAAAAATTAACACTTGCTCTGATACCACAATGTTAGAATATTTATTTACATAAGACTTGTACACAGAATCATATTTTTCACGTAAGTATAATGAGCGTAAGTTGAAGCCATACCGGAACCAATTGAAGCCATTAGCAAGAAGCAATTGAATCCGATGAACTGTAATACGGAACAAAAGTCTTCAATTCAATTGGATTTTGATTTTCACCCCCTTATCTATCTCACATGCAATGGAACGTGTACATTAATTTTGTGGAGACGACTAATAGTGCAAAGAACGTTAGAAACTTTAATCTCCAAAAGACATTTTTAAATAGATAGAGGATGGAACCAAACCCTAAAAATAATCAAATCTCCCACCGTCCATCGAGATGTAGAGATTTATTGGGCCTATTAAGATTTAATATACTTTAAGTATACTAGATGAATAAATTATATATAAGTCCATAATGTTATTTAGCTAATATAATTAATTAAGGCTCGTAATCATTAATAAATATTTTATTCTCAGTTGGACTCGTAGGTCACAAAATATGGACTCGACCCCGTCGGGTCTTACACAAGTATCATTAATATTGTTATCTTACGAGTGCTATTATCTTTCTAAATAGGTTTTCAAGCTATGGTGGAAAAAAGTTCTATTCTTCGAGCCTCCTAAATACACAAACCCGGGATATACCAAGGAAGCTTTGGCACGTGATCGAAGCAAGACTTCAAGTTTGTCGAGCATTTGCATGGGATATTTTGCAGAAACGTCAAGTTGAAGGAACTAATTCAAGTTTTATGCCTACCACAAAAGTGAGGGATCACTAGTTCATAGAAACACTAGAAGTAGAATATATTGGAATTTACTTGTATCGTTAGTTCATTACGCCCAAGCTCTTTAGCAAGCATATCAGTACGTAGCAGCTGGCATTTCGATCCAAGTTGGTATCAAACCATGATCGTACAATGCAATGTTAAGTGGGTGGGTTCGTGTTTTTCGTTCCAAAAGCTTATGTTTCCAGCATTCGATCCAATAATTTTAGAAAAATGCTAGGTTTAGAAGCCAATTCCACATTGAAAGTTTGCAAAACCTTTATATTTCGAGAGTTTAAAAGTAGGTATTGTTAAAAGAGTGGTGCTAAATGACAAAACCGAAAATTAATAAGTTGGGGCATTCCGAGAATTGAACTCGGGACCTCTCGCACCCTAAGCGAGAATCATACCACTAGACCAAATGCCCAGATGTTTCCTCGAATGTTATTTATAACACTTAGATATATCTTTTGCATCATTCTCAAACTTTATCTTTGGTTGCCTCCTTCCCATAGTGCAAGAGACCAAGGTGTGTTTGGCATGGAGGTTGTTGGGTTGATTTTTGGTTTTTGGACTTATTTTTTGTAATGATTTCAACCCATTCGTCCCCTCAATTTATTTCACATCCTCTTTTTTTTTAATCCTTTTAACGGTCAATTTGAATGAGCCAAAACGTCAATAATGACAGTGTTGTAATCGAAGCACACTTTTTCACAAAGTCAAGTTTTAAACCCAATTTTGACCTAGTTCATTCAATTTAGTATTCACTTACTTCTCTTTAACATTAACGCTTTTCTCAATACGATAATACCTCCATCAGTACTTGTCATCATCGATATGCATCAACATTACTTCCTCATGATGATGACAACATTACTTTGCCATCAAATCAGTCTTATATTTTGGAAATAGTTGAATTACTTTTATACATTAAAGGAGAAACATATTAGTAAAAGAATTCATGATAACAAATTATTTGAACATGTTACTCCCTTAATACATAAAAGTGTTTCAAACACCTAATTCAATTATGACTTTCAAAATGCATAAATGCTTGGCCGCATTGTGCAGCCATAAATTTGGTTGCATGTTAAGTTGGTGTGATTGTACTTTTTGTATGGTTCCTAGTACTATGGTTTGCTATCTCTAAGCTTATATATATATATATATATATATATATATATATATATATATATATACACTACATTTACCTCTTGACGATAGATTGCCTTTCATTAGTGCATTGACACTTGTGAACATTACTTTGGCACTAAACATAAAATGAGAAATTGTTGGCCGGTCCACTTTTATAACGTTTTTTTCTCTCTAATTTACTCTTTGTTTTGTTAACCACTAAAATGTAGTTTCATAAAATTGTTCCTAAAATGTCCTTATGCAACGTGAACGTATCCTACAAGTTGATTTCTTCCTAAAATCTCTCCTGTGAATATTTTATCCTATAAACCCTATGATTTCTTCCTAAAATATCACGCAATGCCTCAGTTTATAATATCTCCCCTAACTCATTTAGTTTACACTCGATCTAAAACACTTCGAATGATGATGATTGCATAAATATGGTGGTGTTGGCCAAAATTTTATCAGTTAGCATTATATCAGTAGACGTTTTTTAAAATCAAAATAGTTTAAACTACAAATTGAATAGACGAGGGTTACTTGGTGATTCTGTTTCCTTATCCCACCTTTTGATTCAGCCGATGCCCGAATTAGGCATCGCAATGCTACAATTAATAATTCCTATGCAGGAATTGTGCATCGCGATGCAGAAATTAATAAGGGTCTTAAACTGCTTTGATTCATCGCAATCTAATATTTGGGCATCGCGATGATGGAATTAGGCATCGCATTGCTTTAATTATGCATACTGATGCCTGAATATTAAGGGCATATTAATATTTTTGTCAAAAAATAAAAGATAAATGCATCCTGTGATATGTCTTTTACTTGGGCATCGGGATGTCAATATGATTGAATCTGATGCACATATCAGGCATCGTAATGCATAATATTAAGTTTGAATTTTGGGTTGCACATATCAGACATCGCCTCGCCAAATTTGATGCACATATCAGGCATCAAGATGTCTTGTGTTACTGATGCGCGCGTGTTTTTCTTTCATTAAATTAGGCATCGAGATGCCTTGGGATACTGATGCTTGCGTGTTTTTCTTTCATTAAAGGCATAATCGTCTTTTAGCCCCAAAAGTGCATTTTTCCGGTTTAAAAAAAAATATGGTGAACTGGAGTGATTACAAATGAAAAAAGGAACCGCCTGAAATTCACCCAACACAAAACTAGTAAGGCCCAATGATACCCAAGCCCATTGGAGCTTGAACGTTTAGTGGCCCAACTCTAAGCTTCTAAACATTCTAATTCTAGTATAATAAGGCTCAAAACAATCTATTTCAGTTCCTGGAGTGCATTCAATTTGATTCCAAGTTACCATCATTAAGACAACCTGTCAAGAATCAGAATGGGAATCCATGGACCATGGTCCATAATCTGTCCAACTCTTTCATTTATTGAGTTTAGCCAAGATCCACGCCTAGTACGAGTAATACGCTGGGAAGAAATTTATTCGAGCAGACTGTTATACCACACTATTACTATGGTGGTGTTATATATCACTTATATTTCAATATATGAAAAATTAAACTTTCATTTACAGATAATATAGTATCCTTAGATGTAGGACAGTTATGAATTACCTAACGAGCACCAACCTAAGGAGTCGTTTTGATAGGCATGATTAAAGCCGGATAGAATAAGTCAAATTGTTAGATGTTTGATACAATATGTCATGATTAAAGTCGTTTTGATAGGCATGATTAGAGTAACTAACTAATTAAATTTGAGTTGATTACAGGTTAGGGGAACATGTTTGCTAGTGGAAAGAAAACTAATGAGAGTCAATGTGGATATTGACCTATCTAATTAAAACTATGTATAAAGTTAAAAAAGAATTAATGTGGTATCAAACAAAATAACCGTGAGTATATATCATTGATGTTTTATTATATATTAATGTTTTCTGTCAGCTTCTAACTATGTATAGATTTATACTTCGGTAAAATCGAAGTTAGGTTTTGGTTACCTCGTATATATTGAGTTTGACTTGTCGAAAACTCAAATCAAGAAATATGTCATCTACGGTGAAAAGGATTAAGATTCCTTTAGATATATAGACTTGGCATGGTGAGTTAGATTCCTTTAGATATATAGACTTGGCATGGTGAGGACTGAGGAGAGATGACCCATTCCCTACCATGCATTAATTACCATGTGACTCCATTTGTTGGCTTCATTGAGAGTAAAGCCATAATTTTCCAACCTTTTCTATGAACTAGATGGTGAAAGGAGCTAACAAAAAGCCAGATTATGCTTGTGCCAAACCAAAGGGCCACCCATAATAAATCTAGCAAGTATTTCACCAATAACCTGAAAAATATGGAAATATATATATATATATATATATATATATATATACACTAAAATATTATTTTAATCCCATGATCATCTTATTGATGGTTATATTGTACATCACTTTAATTCATTTTGTTTTTTCTATTTTCTTAAAGTGTTGCATCGCTCAAATGTATTACTACCTCAGACCCAAAATAAATATTGTTTTAGTAAAAAAGCTTTTGTCACAAAATAATTGTCCTTATAGGATTTCAATAAACATTTGCTCATATTCTACCAAAATTATCCTTACTAAAGAAGGTTGTTAAGAAGAAAAGAAAAAAAAAATACTCATGTAACTTATCTACAATAAATGAACTTAAATAAGGGTAGATCAGTAATTATGTAAGCTTTCTTAATTTGTACGTATGAAAATTGTTAAAACGATATTTATTTTGGCACGAAGATAGTATGATTAAAATTACTATAGCTGGTCATGGGAAACTGGAAAAGCATTGGCATCACGTAGATAATTGTAGTATTTTAATGGGTAATCTTCTTTAATGAGTTTGCTTTACACCAAAAGGTGTCGATAATTAATTGAATTTAACTAGTTGAAAAGTTTTGTTTAGTTTGTTAAACCTTCTTAAGTGGAAGTGTCGATCGGCATAATTTTTTTTTTTTTTTTGTTGGCTTTACGTTTGATCCTATTTTGTTGAGAGAGGCCAGCGTAATATGCAAAAATAATAAATGAAAAGTAGTTAATCTGATCGAATTTATTTGTCATAGAATTAAAAACTAAAGTCAGATTTCAGCAGCTAAATATATTCTATTTTCCATATATGATCATGAAGTGATTCTGTTTCTCAACAACAAATCACAAAATTTTCAGGCAAAATGTGGCCATCACATGCATGTGACATTTTGAAAATGAAATTAAGATGAATGCTTTAATGCAGTATAATATGATATGATAATGAATAATATATTTGTCAGTACAACTTAAGCAAATTATGTACTAGTTAGTATTCCTTTGCCATTCTATATAACTTTCAAACTGACCAAATCAATTTTGTTATATTTGGAAGATAATTCTAGGGTTGACAAAAAGAAATAGCTCCCCATGAGAGAGCTTATCCTTAGCTAGCTTATTGCCTTGTACCACAAACCCAATAGTAGAATTTTATTTTATTTTATTTTTGCTTTTCTTTTTCTTTTTTAAGCATATTAAAAATAAAAAATAACTCCCAAACAAAATAACACAAGAGGGAGGGAGGATGAAAGGACAAGAAATACAGAAGAACCATAGATTTTGGGTCACTCTGTACTTTGTACACAAGGGAAAGGTAGACAAACATTGATTGCTACTTGTCACATGCCCATGGATCTAAAATTCATTTCATGCCTCTCCCCATGTGCAACCCCCTTCCCCTAAATCACCCATCCTAATTATAGCCATTCCATTTCCAGCTAACTTAAATTCCCAACAATCTACATTGTTTCTTGACAACACTTGCAGACACACCACAGAGTACCAAAATGTTTTTAACTTTTTATTGAGGTTTCTGACAATTCGTACATGCTAAACAAAAAGAAAAGGGCAGTAATGCTCTTTTTGCAAAGGATTTTTTTATTTTTTCATTATACGAGATTGAAGGGGGAAATAAAAGTCAAGAACCCTACAACAATTATGAAAATATACAAGAATTAGAAGGGAATTACATTCAAGAATGCCAAATTCCCCTCAATATGCTTTGAAATCTATTCATCGACAAGTTTTTAACGATCCTTTTGGCATCGGAAACTTGGGCCTCTGCAAGTTTTTCGATGTTTTTCAAGTAGCCAGAACTCACTATTTTCTTTCTCCCACTATTGCAACTTGTTAGTGTCATCAAAATTGATAGTAAGAGCTTTCTGTTACCTGAATTCCCCTCTTCTGGATCAACCAATTGCAGAAGCAAGCGTACACTTTGATCGTTCTGGACAAATCTTTTCCGATTCTTTGGTACTAGTACCAAGCTAGAGAGCGTCTCCGCTGCCATTTCGCGAGCTTCAAATGACTTTGCATCAAGAAATTTGACTAGCTCTAGCATGAACCCTGCATCTCCCATTGCCTTTCTAGCCTCCTCGGACTCTCCACATAGCCAAAACGCGGCCTTTAACGACATCTCTTGAGCCAAAACTTCCCCATAGCGAAGAAAGTATAGTACATGATCCATATATCCATAACTCATCAAACAATTCAAATTCCCCACCGAATTTGAACATAAATTCACAATTGCCCTTAATGCCATCTCCCGCGCCTTAGTTGAGGACGAAGTCGTCTTTGGATCCAACACGCAAACGAGCATACGAATCCCACCTTCATTAACAATCAAATTCCTCACTAATTCATCCCCAGAGGCCATGATTTGAAGGAATTCAATCGCGTTGATTTGTGAAACATCGTCTTTGGACCTTGCAAGCTTGATAAACAAAGGAATCGCGTCTTCTTCAACCATGAACCTCTTAATTTCCTCAACCCCAACAAGATTTTTCAACACCCCACAAGCCAAACTAACCAATTCACCACCACAATCACACATACTACTACAAATCTTCAACAGGGCAGTAACACCACCGTGAGCTGAAACAGACCAAGCATTATTAGAATTCTCAGTGACATTTTGCAAACACCTGGTAGCAAATTCTTTCCCCAATTGACTCCCACCTTCCAAAACTCGAACCAAGGGCGCAATAACCCCAGCACCAACTAAAACAAGTCTACTTGATTCAAACCGGGAAATCACAGACAAAGCCTTGGCTGCTTCTTTTTGAATTTCAATTTCTTGTGAATCAAGAAAGTTCAAGAAAACCGGAACAATCCCACCAACCTCCATACAAATCTTAACATACTTGTCATCTTCAAAAATCATTTCATTGAAAGCTACCAAAGCTTGTTTTTTCATATCCATCCCACCAATTCTAAACCTCGACAGCAAATCCTGAACATAAAACCTCATGTCATCGCGAGATGCCGTGGGCCCGGGCCTCGAAACAACAATGGCGTAGTTGTTTGTAAGGAACCCGTCTGTATAAATGTCTGATAGAGACTTTATATGAGTGTCGACTCTCGCTGATAACATATCGAGGTCGCTTTGCATTAGGAGCTTCCCACTGTAGGAAAATTCAAGGCATCTTTTTGCAAGGTCGTTGGAGTCGTTGATTGTGGCTGTAATAGCCTTAATTGTGCCGGAAAGAAATGGGTTATCGCCGGAATCACAATTTTCGAAGGCGGCGAGGCAGGAGAGAAGCTCCTCTAGCTTGTTCCTTATCAATTGCCATTTACCTGAAAAGACTTTGATTGAATGTGAGATGGAAATTAGCGAAGAAATGAGCTCGATTGCTCGACGAAGTCCGGTGGATGATTCTGGTGACTCTTTGTGAAATTTTTCTTCAACCATTGTGGTGTTCATTGGTTTCGAGTAAGACCCATTTTCCGGTTAGTTTGGTGGGATTGCCGGCGAGATGGGTTTCTAGATTCCGGCGAGGTGATGGAGGTATAGAGGGTGAGCGATGGGAGAGCAAAACAGAACTAAAATGATGAGCTTATCATGTAGAGAAAGACTACACGCCTGTCTGTCTTTCTTTGCTTATCCGCAGCAATGTGTACCAGAATTCAATGCTGAGCAGATTTATTGAAAGTAAAATGATAGACTTACAGAATTTATGACGGAATGCATTTACATTACGTTTTAAACTGTTATAAGTTGGTACTTATTTACAGACTGCATTTACATCACGTTTTAAACTGTTGTACGTTGATCATGATGTATAACACTTAAAGCATGATGTATATAAAATCTATGGATAAATTTTGTATATATAGCATTAGTCTACTGAAATGGTCTTCCTGGGTTTAGTGACAACAGTTGTTCAAGGGTAGGGATGACAATTTTTAACTGGATATCCGAATTGAACTGAACCGAAATTAGCAGTTCCTGCCCCATTCTCCGAACCGTTATCCGAACTGTTTATTTAATAATATAAATTACCATATCCATACAAATATATACCATATTACCAAGTAATACACATGTTAGGTGTACAATACTAAAGTTTAACATCATTCTCAATCATGTGAATCTGACGTTGTCGCACGCTCTTCTTCATCACTTAATAAAATTCTTTAATATTTGATAAATTTGTGACATGCACAACTATTTAATTAGACTTTTTAGCTTTTATAAACACGATTGTGATGAGTTATAAGTCAAAGTATTATCATTTAGCAAGTTTTGAAAGTTCTTTTTGATTAAATAGTATGTTATTATCCTTTAACTTGATTAAATAGTATGTTATTTAAAAGTTCTTTTTGAGTGTTTTTTCTAATCATTAAATTGTTTTAAACTAAATTGCTAGCTTGATCAATTACCGTGGGTATTCTTCAATTAACTGTTACCCGTGGAGAATGGATATGGGGAAACGAATTGATTTTCCGTTGGGGAATGGGGTGGTTATTGGGCATAAAATTAAATTGAAAAATAGGGGTAGTATTTATATATAGGGATTTCTTCACAAATGGCCCGGTCAAACACTCCAATATCTTATTTGGCCTAACTTATTCCAAAATAACTTATATGACCTCTTTTTATTTGAAAACCCCAAAATACCCTCTTTTTTTGAATGACTCAAACATAGTTTAAACGATTCACGGAGTCGTTTAAACGATAAACAGATTCGTTTAAACGATTAACGGATTCGTTTAAACGATTAACGGATTCGTTTAAACGATTCACGGATTCATTTAAACGATTCAATAGGATCGTTTAACCGATTCAAAGGGAGACGATGAGAGGAAGACGGAGGAAGACAAAGATAGGGTTTTATGGTAGTAGATGGGAGGAAGACGGAGGAAGACTTACAAGATCCATGGCAGTAGAGGGAGACGATGTGGTCAGAGACGGAGGAAGGCGGCGACAATGTCGTTGGAGATGGGAGGGGGAGACGACGACGATGGGAGGAAGACGGCTGTGGTTTGGAGATTTGAGAGAGAGTGAGACTGAGTTAGGTTTTAAGGGCTTTGGGGTATTATAGGAAATTTGTGTTAATTTTTAGTCAAATGTCATATAAGTTGTTTTATCAGGTCAAAAGACTGTACTTAATATATACCACTTATATATAACCGTGCCCGAACCGCCCGTTGCCATTCCTATTCAAGGGAGATGGGAAGAGGGGTATTTCTGTCACTTTGGAAGAACATGGTGAGCTAATCCGTTGGGGAGGTTAGAAACTGGAAAAAAAAAAAGGTGTTTAGTTTATCATTAGAACATTTTCAATTGAGAAATCAATTACTTCATCCGTTTCACCAAAGAGTTTACATTTGAAAAATCTAATAATTAAAAAATATATAAATATCACTATAATTAGTCATAAATACAAAAATGCTTGAGCATAATTAATATATTTATACTACATATGGAGTGTAAAGTTATAAAATTATGAAAATTGTAAGCATAATTTTTCAAAGTAAACTATTTATGTAAAACATTTTAAAATAAAATAGTAGACTATTTGCCTGAAACAGAGGGAATAATTTACAAGTTGAATTTTAAACATTGGATAATGCTATTCTTACTAAACATTTTCGTATAAAATTCCCTTATTTATAAGGCAAGCAGCATCATATATGAGTGAAAAAAAAGTGAAGTGAGAAGAGCACTACTCTTCAACTTTTTAATAGTTGTTGAGGGCTACGAGAAATTACTTTGGCTCACAAAGCTGAGTGGTAACTTTTAGTGGCCAATCAAGTGGAATTGGAATTTCTATAATTTAAGGTCATATGATTCATGTAATTTCTCATAGTAACATTAGTTATTATTTGAAAATAATAGAGCAATAGAATTCGTTTTACAGATTTAGTTTACAGCAAACATCTTAGTGTCGTACAATATTACTACCAATTCATTAGGTAGTTATACTCTACGACACCTCAAAGGTTGATATAAACAAAATATGTTGAAAAATTTTATTGTTGTAACATTACTTTTATTATTTTAGTGAGTATATCTTTTGTTTTATTGATAAATATGTTTACGTTCAGTTATACTGAACATTTTTCCTTTTTTTTTTTATCTATTTTAGAAACATCAAACGTTGGATCTTTCTCACTAATGCAGTTGCTTCATCCAGGTTAGGTTTCGAATGCCAAATACTCATGCACACAATCCATATTAGGTCCATTATACTTATACATGCATCAGAATACTCGATGGAAGATCATTGAAAACTTAAGTCCACTATAATTGTTTTCATTCGCTTAAGTTTATTTTAAGTGATAAATTAACTATTTGTTTCAAAACTACCCCTGTAACAACAAATGACGTTTTTAAGTGTAAATTGTAACATTGTCAGTATAAAATGTGCATTGTCAATATAATTTGTTAATTTTTGTGTTAAGAAATGTGCACCGTTTGCCACGTCAAGTATAAAGTGTGCATCGTCAATGTAATTTGTGATTTTTTGCGTTAAGTAATGTGTATCATCAAGTATAATGTTGTCCATCGTCAAGTACAATATTACTGTTTTTCCAGTATAATTTTGTGTAAGAAATGTGCATCGTTAGTATAAATTTGTACATCATCAATTATAAAAATATTATTTTTATTATAATTTGGTACATCGTGAAGAGGGTTATTTTTGTGCATTGTCAAGTATAATTATGTGCATCCATAAAATTTGTACATATAAAATGTGCATCGCGTGCATCACTATGCAATACAAAACACTTTTTATTGAACTATTTTACAAATTGGATCGTAAGTTTAATGTTAAAATAAAAGATAATGCGCAATGTAATCATCACACTTCTATAAAACTGCATATGAAATTAATTATCAATTAGTATTAAAAAATCAAAAAATATTCTCAAATATTTACATGTATTCAAATAATATTAGAAAGTATTACAACATAAATGTATCTAAAAAGTTTAATTACTAAGAAACATATCTAATTAATAACTATTGTCGTTTCATTGGACTCTTAATTTGCACTTCCTCTTCCAATTGTAGCTTGCTTAATTGTTTGACTCACACCTTCTGGTTTATTTCTTTCTTGTGTTTGAGTCACATATTCACTTGCAACCGTATCAGTCACCCCAACCCATCTTATTTGGTGATCCCCTAGGTGTAGCTGTAGCATCTTGTTGATCATCCACAGATGTCTCACCAAGAATTTCCATGTCATTATTTCTCTTTTCCCAAATCAGTTCCTTTTCATCATTTCTTGTTATGTTGAGAGCATTATCAAACTTCTGCAAAATCCAGAGAAAAAAAATTAAAAACAGTGTTTAAAAAAATAGTACTTCTTTTAGTACAAGCAATGCATACATTTTTATGCATTGCAAATATAATGTTGATATTTGTAATATAATACTAATGTTACATTTTTGTGCATCCACTCACCTGAATTGTCATAATGCTTACAATATTGGATTCATCCAATACGCTTGACAGTGCCCTCAAATTCCATTTCACAAATCTTGGGATATACGTATTGCAAGTCGTTTGCACAACCTTACTTTTTTCGCACAATCAATACTGCATAGAGGAATTCAATATGATAAATCAACATGTATCATACACAATAATTGCATATAATAATATCAAATGAACTTAAAGTTACCGGCAGCATCATCACGCATCTCTCTAGGTGGTCATCAGATGCAGTTTTCAAGCTTTCTAACAACAAATCAACGACATGATTTGACCAGTTATACATTGATATTGTGTTCAAATCAGACACAAGGCTTGTGTAGGCCCACAGTATATATATAACCAACAAGGTAGCTAGAAGAAGCAAGGTCGTCAATCCAACGACGCATTCGACATCTACGCCGGACTCTCTATCATTTTTTTAATTCTATCATAAACCAACTTTAGCTTCAATCTTATGTTCTTTGATTCCTTTGACATTTTTTTCGGGAAGCACTTTTGGAGGAAATCGATGCGATCCAATTTGTAAAACGATATGTTTATATCCTCCTCTCCATCGTTTATGCCGGATATGAGCTTGGCATCTATTGGTCGAAACTTCATCATTTTCCTCCCAAACTGGAAACATTGTTGCCCCTTGACGTAAAATTTGGCAATAGTCTTTATTATCAAATCGTCCTTCTTACAATGATCGCAGACAACATCACCAGCAATTATGCTCCTTATAATGTACCAAAAAGGTATTTTCTTTAGTGTTGTTCTATGCTCATCCTTGAATTTGATATTCTTAATTTGACATATAAGGCTTTGCATATTTGATCTGTATACAATCCTGACAAGATTTTGTCATAGCAGCTGCATAACTTGTATATTGTCGTTACAGTAACAAAATTGAAGAATTACAAAAAGAAGTAAAATATGGTGTAACATTAATGCATCAAAATTTATGCATTAAGTACCCGACGCACAAAAATGAGGGGTCACGATGCACAAAATTGATGGGTCACGATGTACAAAATTTTAAACCCTACAAACAATGTTTTCGTTGTTCAGTGAACGTGATGTAACATTTTTTAGTATCTCGATACCATTTTTTTTCAAATAATGCATTGCGATGCATCAAAAATAGAATTTTTATGCAAATGTATACAGATCTATTCAGGAAGTACATCTATAAAATGTATTACGTACCTAAAACTTCTTCAACTTCGTGTTTTTGTGTTTTCCTTGTTCTAGTGCTATGTTCTGATTTTGAAGACAATTTTGCAAGTTTTTTTCAAATTGTCCTATGTTTTGTTTTTTGGTGAGGTCTCTCGAGGGGAGCGGGTTCCCCTGTGAAGAGCCGGTGTTTGGTCAGAAAATGGGTCCCACTCTAAAGAAAAAAATTGCACTTTCCATTTACTACACATTGAGTATAAAATATATATATATATATATATATATATTCATTAATATAAAAATGTATATAAGAAAAATATATTTACTACACATTATATAAAATAGATACTCCCTCCGTCCCTAAATTATTGTCTTCCTTTCCTTTTTTGTCCGTCTCAAAATAATTGTCTTGTTTGAAAATTTCCCTTTTTAGGACATCACTTTTACCATTTTACCCTTACTTTTTGCCCAACTTTAATTATGGGCCACATACACATGGACACTAAAGAAAATTACACATTATACCAATATTAATAATGAGATTATTGTTTTTTCTTAATCTGTGTGCCGGGTCAAACAAGACAATTATTAAGGGACGGAGGGAGTATTAGATAAGAAAAATATATTTACTACACATTATATATAAAATAGATATTATGTATCTAATATATTAAATACATTTATATATATATATATATATATATATAAATAAAGTGATATAGATAAAGTGGGATCCATAAAAAAATTATTAGGAGGTTTTTGATAGTGGATAGAGGTTTAAGATTTTGGGTTTTTGAGGTGGAGATAGTGTGGCATGTGGGTAAAAAAAACAAAGTGAGCTCCACGATTGTGGATGCTCTAAAAAGGTTTTTTTTTTTTTTTTCTAACTTTTTGTGCATCGCAAGTGAAAAAGGTATTTTGTGCATTATCTTTATTTTGCAATGCACAGTGTAGGCTTCCGTATTTTTATGTGCTTCGTATTGTGTTGCAATGCATTATTTTTTTATTTTTGTGATGCATAGTGTACAATGTTCCTTGTTTTTAAAGAGTATAGATAATATTTCATAACAAAAGTGCCATTTTTTAATTAAAAATAATTATAATAAATTTTAACGAATAAAAATTGTCTAAAAAAGATTTGTCCAAATTTTGCCCAATTTATTAAGCTTGGCTACAAATAGAATTGGTCCCCTCAAATTTGAGGTCCAATTCAATAATCCTTATTGAACACGGGGAGAGCGGGCCTGCTGTCTAACACAGAGACCCATACCTGCATCCAATTCTTATATATCCAACTATCCAAGTGCATGTAACATAGGTTAAGCTTATCGATGCACAAATAGAATATTAACAAAAAGAAGAAAAAAGAAAAAGGAGTGATGTAAAATGATTACCCATTTGATAATTACATACTCCATCCTTTTCATGTAAAGGGTTTATTTTTAATTTTTTTGAGTTAATTTAATTAAAATTTGATCGATAATTTATATAATTTTATTTATTTTTATAAAGTTATGAAAGATGTAATTTATAATATTTTTAATAAATTTTAATTAGTAAAACTTTATTTCTTAAAATATAAGTAAAGTATATAAATTTTTTATTTGATTTACTCATGTATTAATTTTTAAAAATAGAAAATAGACTCTTTGTTTAGAACGGAGGGAGTAAGTAACATCTAGAAATATAGAGAGAGAGGTGACTAAGAGAAGTCTTAATTATGGACCACCACCCCTTAATAAGGACAATCTTTTTGTTAATTAGGTGAAAAGGATTAGCTGTAGATTTAGACTTGGCCTGGTGTGAGAAGAGATGAGCCATTCCCCACCATGTGAGCCCATTTGGTGGTTGCCTTAAGCAAGGGCTCAACTCCTTTTCTATATAGAAAGGTGGAGGCTGAATCTTCATTGAGAGTAAAGCAATAATTTACAAACCTTTTTTCTATGGAGTATGGACTAGATAGTGAAAGGAGCTACACAAAAAGCCAGATTAAGCTTGTGCTAAACCAATGCTAGAGGGTATACATAAGGGCCACCCATAATAAATCTAACAAGTATTTCACCAAGAACCCTATATATAGTACTAAAATACTCCCTCTATTTCAGGTAAATAGTACACTATTCTATTTTGAGATGTTCCACTTAAAGAGTTTACTTTTAAAAATAATGCTTACAATGTCCACAATTCCTTTTATCATTACCCTCTAATTATATTGTAATCATCTTAGCTATATTTAAGTATTTTGTAATTATGACTAACTCCAATGACACTAATATATCGCTTAATTATTAAACTTTTCAAACGTGAACTCTTTGGGTAGAACAGAAGGAGTATTATTTTAATCCCATGATCATCTTATTGATGGTTATATTGTACATCACTTTAATGCATTTTTCTATTTTCTTAAAGTGTTGCATCGCTCAAAATTAAGTATTAATGATTAATCAAAGTAACTAAAATTACTATTGGCTATAGCTGGTCAAGGGAAATTGGAAATCATGGGCATCACGTAGATGATTAATTAAAACCCCACAGAAAAAGAAAATGACAAACACGATTAATCAATATTCAAGGATGAATTGAAAACCAATAAATAATATGATTAGTTGTCTAACTTCATATTAATGCCTGCCTTTTCTATTACTTAATTGACAAAAAATACCCATCACTGATTGTTCCTTTAATTAATATCGTAATCTTCTTTAATGAGTATGCTTTACACCAAAAAGTGACGATAATTAATTGAATTGAATTTAACTACTCGAAAAGTTGTTTTAGTTTGTTAAACCTTCTTAATTAAGTAGAGTGTCGATCAGCTTAATTCTTTTTGTTGACTTTACGTTTGATCCTATCTTGTTGAAGGAGGCCAGCGTGCCGCCTGAGCAATTTATATATCAAACTATTTCTTTTATTTATGTCTATTTATTTTGATACATTAATGGAGCTAGGGAGGGCCTAAGGTTCAATTCGTCCAACAAGAAGGAAGGTCGGGTCGGGTGTACGGGGGTAGAAGAAATGTAGCAAAAACATTTAGGCACTTTCTCGATAAATTAATACAATCCAGTGTAATATGCAGGAAGCAAGGTCGGGTGTGGGAGCAAAAAGGCATAATAAGCCTACTGGGCCGAAGAAATGTAGTGAAATACTACTACAATTTAGGAACTTTCTCAATAAGTACAATCCAGCATGCATAATGTACAAAAATAAACTGAAAAGTAGTTAATAATTTTAATTTATTTGTCGTAGAATTAAAAACTTAGTCAGCAAATTTCAGCAGCTAAACCTATTCTATTTTCTATGATCATTAAGTGAATTACTTAAGGCTGTTTCTCAACAACAAAATTTTCAGGCAAAATGTAGCCATCACATGTTGAAAATAAAAGATGCATGCTTTAATGCAGTATAATATGATATCAAAATGAAGACCAAAAC
Organism: Platycodon grandiflorus; assembly: GCA_016624345.1. Taxonomy (NCBI): domain Eukaryota; kingdom Viridiplantae; phylum Streptophyta; class Magnoliopsida; order Asterales; family Campanulaceae; genus Platycodon; species Platycodon grandiflorus. Next base: position 86,562,951 of record CM028361.1, on the reverse strand, counting down.
CAATAAGGTAAAATTCAAAAAGCAATTGATCAAAAAACTTACTCCCTCTCTCTGTCTAAACAAGTGTTCATTTTTGTATAAGTTTACGTTTGACACTTATCATGTTATAATATAGATTTTCAAGGGCATTAATGTACATGTACTATTAATACGACTCAAAAGTCAACTTTTTAAATTTTAATGAAAAAACTAAAAATGAACACCCATTTAGGGATTTAGGGACGGAGGGAGTATATTATATACTCCCTCCGTCCCTAAATTATTGTCTGGGCTGACCCGGCACACGGATTAAGAAAACTCAATTGATTTGATTATTAATATTGGAATAGTATTGAAAAAGTGTGTTGTTTCCTTTAATGCCCATGTGTATGTGGCCCATAATTAAAGTAGGAAGAAAAAGTAAGGGTAAAATAGTAAAAATGATTTTCTAAAAAGGAAAGTTTCAAACAAGACAATTATTTTGGGACGGACGAAAAAGGAAAGGAAGATAATAATTTAGGGACGGAGGGAGTACCTTATAATGCTTAATTATGAAATGCTAGGTAGAACCAAAAGGGAAATATATATATATATATATATATATATATATATGAAATAAAAAAATTCTAGTTATTGTGTTTGGAGGGCTTTGAGTGAGGGTGAAGTGAAAAAAATGAACCATGCGTAAAATACCTTAGCTTTGAAGAGAAAGATACAGATAACAGTATTGCATATATGTGTCATCCCCTATCTTATCTATTAATTATAGCATAAGAAGTGATCCAATAATGAGTGGGCAAACTATAGAGAAAAAGCTAAACGTAAACTTTTAAAGGGAGTGCTTGATGTTTATGGTCCTATTTCCTAACTAAATTTTAAAAAAATTAAAAAAATTCTTAAATACACTTTCACCAACCTTGTTAACATTCATTTCTCTCTTAATATTTAGAAGACATGCTGTTAGACACCCCAATCTCGAATCGCATCGGATGCTCACAGTACGCACCCAAGTAAGATCACATTGAACCGACACATAAAATTAAACCATTTTCAGGCCGGACACTGCTATGTCGGCCCCTATCACGCGCAATCGGGTAAAGCTAGGAAACCACTCAAGTGAATTACTTGTGGCTTAAACACACCAACAAACTAATAACTAATCAATTATTATTATGTAATAAAGATTGATATTGAGTGTGAGATAATAGGTTGACTATTATATATGTGTAGATCGATCGATGATTTATATAGTACTTAAATGAAAACCAGATTAGTCTTATGCTTAGGTTGCAAGAAATTGATGTGTGAACTAATAATTGAACGGAAAAATCTGTCATATTGCGATGAAAGGACATTATTAGCTAGTAAGATTGGAATGAGACAGCTAACCTAAACCTTGTTATTACATCAACTAACTACTTTCTCCATTCTGAAAAAAAAATTAAAAAAATAAAAATAAAAATCTCATACTTTCCGTCTATGTTTGTTTCAAAAAAGAGCCGCATTTCTAGAATTGAAGATTCAAATCTCCATATTCTTCCATTGCTTTCTGATGATTACCTAATGTGTCCTACCAAAAATGTATAACTTTTGTACAATATAAAGTAATATATATGGACAAAAATAACAGTACGATATAAAAAATTTGACTTGTCAAATGTGACTCCTTTTTTGAGAGAGAGGGAGTATAATGTATTGAAGCTTAATTACTAACTTCAGAGCAACGCGATGCACCAAAAGCAAAATCAGTAAATTGTAATTAAAAGATGTGGAGAAGTATGTTATGGTAAAACTTTGTCCTTGCTCCCAAAAAAGTTGTACATTTTTTATTTTGAAATGTCAATAAAAATTATATAATACTAAATTATAAACTAATTATGTCCTAAATAATAAAATTTTAATCATAAACAATACTCCTTAAAAAAATTATTTAGAAACTTTAACAATGTCTTACAGGAAAATATAATCTTATGAAAATTTAATCAAAATTCAATCAAGTTGATCATATAAAGTCAAAGAAAACTAGTTTTTTGGGACGTAGGAAGAACACCGATTTATATTTCACTAGCTTTAAAGAAGTTTTTACTTGATTTAAAGAAAAATGATTTATTAATCTGGGTCCAAAAGAATTTATATTGCTTATTGACGAAAGTGGCGAATTATTTAAATCAAACAGAGAAGAATTTTTTTTATTTTTTATTTTTTAAAAAAAGGTGACAGAAAAGCCGATTATCCTTCTTGGAATATAGGAATGGGCCTTATGCCCAATCTGTGAATGAAACTATGAAAGGTGTAGTCGAGATTGTCTTTTTCGTCTCTATTGCTGGAGAATGGCCCACTTACTTTTTGGGCTCAAATGATTGCTGGGAGAATGCTCCAGTAGACTTGCAAGACTAGTAATTGAAGTCCTAGACCCACTTTTCTGTGGCCTTAAGGATTCAGGCCTGCTCAAATGAAAGGGGCAAAATAATTGGTGAATTACGTGCCGGTCCTTTTTGAACAATTTAAATTCGCTATAGTATCTTATATTTTTTTTAGAGTGAATTATAGGCTGGTCACTTTTTCAACATTTGTAATCGCTCCAATTCACTTATCTTTTTATGAAATCGGAAAAAGGCATTTTTGGAACGAAAAAATAATTATGTCATTAATGAAAGAAAAACACGGGCGCATCAGTAACCCAAGGCATCGCGATGAGTAATCCAAGGCATCGCATGGGTTAATCATCGCAATGAGCAATAAAGACATCGCGATGAGCAATCAAGTCATCGCAATGAGAAACAAAGGCATCGCAATGAGAAACCAAGGCTTCGCGATGAGCAACCAAGGCATCCCAATGAGCAACAAAGGCATCGCGATGAGTAACCAAGGCATAGCGATGGGCAACCAAGGCATCGCGATAAGTAACCTTATTTATGCATTAGGGATAAGTAGACTTGCCCAAAACAGTTACGGTTTTGGTTCCGGTTCGGAACTGACGGTTCCACAAACCGTGATAAGGCAAACCGAAACCTAACCGTGGAGTTCCGGTTCCGGTTCTGGTTTTCCGATTTTGTTTTTTAAATTTTTTAAAATTTTATTTTTTAAAATTTTTTTGTTTAATTTTTTATTTTAAAAAAAACTGTTATCAATTGTAAAAAAAGGTGTTATATATATATATGTATATATATATATATGTATATATATATATATGTATATATATATATTATTTATATATATATATTTATTTATTTTTGAATTTTTGCAAGAGTTATAAATTGTAAAGACTTTTAAGAACTTTAGTTATCAAAAGTTATAAATTGTAAGAACTTTAGTTATGAAAAATTACAAATTGTAATTTTTACAATTTAAAATATAAAAATTTAAAAGTGTTAAACATTTTACAATTTAAGAATTAAGGACTTAAATTTTTTAATCTTTGCAATAGTCTTAAAAAAATAAAGTTTGTAATATTAAATTTAGATTTGAGAAAAACTTTTGCAAAATAAAATAGATTTTCTTAAATTCAACAATAGTTTTGTAATGATTACAAAAAATTTAAGAACTTAAAAAACTTACAATAAAAATTTAGGAACTCAAAATACAAAAAATAAATAAAAAACAGGGTCGGTACCCTGACCAACTTTATTAATAATAATAAAATATTACAAGAAAGGGGATAACTAGCCTTGCCTTATTATAAAGGAGGACAAAGGAGCCTTACTTCAAAATTCAAAAGTACAATATATTTCTAAATTCTAAATTTTTACGGTTTAGAACAGTTGAAACCGGCGGTTTTTACGGTTTGGAACCGAAAGTTCACAGTTCCTAAAAGACGCAAACCAGAACCGAAACCGGTGGTTCACGGTTCATTACGGTTCACGGTTTGGACGGTTTCTAGCCGGTTCGGTTCCGATTTTAAAAACCGATTGAGCATGTCTAGGGATAAGGGCCCAAATTTAAGGTATCCTGATCACGAATTTAAGGCATCTTGATCCCCAATTTAATATAATATCAAAATCGATCAAAATAATTATTTTTTGTTGGGAAATTTATATACAAACATGGTATTGACTCCGGATAACAGTATGGTATTGATATTATATAAAATTCAAACTCAAATCATTGATTAAAGTCCCAAAATCAGTCCAAGAACATCTCCCTCGGTTTTCGGACAGCACACTGCCAAGCTCGATTTGGATCTCGAAAATAGTATATTTTTTTTTGTAGAAACATTGTGCACAAATGTAGTACAAAGTTAGGATAACAATATGAGATTGATTTTAAACAAATTCGAAGCTTAAAATATAGATTAAAGTGGCTAAAACAGCCTAAAAACAAAGAAAAACGGGATGAACTCAAAAAATTTGAATTTGATCAAATTGTGATCAAATTCGTGTTTTATGCATGGAAATTGATATCCAAACATGAGGAAAGACTATATTAACAACATGAAATCATTTATACATCAATTCGAACCTCAAATCTGAAGTAACGATGTTGTTGAGGGTATTTTAGGAAGAAAATTCTCAAATTGCCCATTAGCGGTTTAAAAAAAAAAAAGGTGGACTGGAGAGAAAAAAAGTTTCAGAAAGTGGACCGGCCAGCAATTTCCTATTTTTTTTTAACCGAAAAAAGATATTTTTGGAGCGAAAAGACGATTATGTCATTAATAAAAGAAAAATATGCGCACATCAGTAACTCAAGACATCTCGATGCCCAATTACAATGCCTAATTTAAGGCATCAGTTTCTATATCTGCATCTCGATGCCCAATTTAAAGCATCTGGATGCCCAATTTAACGCATCTCATTCGCACTTATCACTCATTTTAATCAAGTGTCTTCTTTTTCTCTTTCTTCTTTTTGTCCCCACATTCTCCCTCTTTTTTTCCCCTTCCTTTCTTCTCTGTCAGCCCCCACCAAGAGAGCCCCCAACACAACCCACAATTCACAAAGTAAAAATCACTCATTGCTATTTATTAATACTTTATCTCTTTCTCAGATTTCTTCCACCGCGATGCCCAATTTGGTCAACGAAGGTTGGTTCTCTTCAATCATTCCGATCTCAAATTTGTTTGAATATGTCTTACTTGTTTGATTCACTTGGATTCTCTCTTGCTCCTCTCATGAGTCCATCTTTGGCATAAACTCTATAGAGTGAGTCATATGTCAGTTTCTATTCACTTCGAAGCCAAACCTGCATTTTTGGTAGATCACACCGAGTTGGTTGTTGCGTATCTTTCTGCATTGGTTGTAATTCACCCCATAGTTGGTTTGGATAAAAGAAACGGGGGCATTTTAGAAAGAAAATTATCAAAGTGTCTTTTTTTAAATTTAAGAAAAAAGGTAAACTAAAAAGAATAAAAACTTTTCAAAATGTACAGACCATTAATTTTCCACAAAATAATTCTGTCAACAAGAAATTATTCGATAGTTTTGAAGCACCACGTGATCGGCTGCACCAAGACTAATACCAAAGTGGTATATCATTGACTCCAATTTTTAAACCCATTTGGTGACACTCACTGTCAGTGCCGTAGTTTATTTGACAATTGCTGACTTTGGCTGCACCCCCTTATTAGCAAAGATTTTTTGTTTTTCGTTTTGTATTGTGTGAGGATTCAAGTTCGGTCACTTCTCCCCCTTGTGTTCTTTTACTCTCATTCGTTAGCCCCAACAAATTTTTTTTTCCTCCATTTCTCTTATTTTTATATTCAATCATTATTTAATCAAGAAAAAGCCACAAAACGAAACGGAGTCTATTTAAAAGACCGTTTGGTTGTGCTTTTTGGCCAAAACACAATTTATTTGCAAAAATTGTGTTTCAATGCTGCAGCAAAAAAATCGGCTTTTCAAAACGCAGCTACGTTTTAAAAAGCTGGAATTCCCAGTTTTTTCCTAAAATGCAGGTTTTAAAACGTTAATAGAAAAAAAAAGCTGCGTTTTGAAGCGATACCCAAAACGCATTTATAATAAAAAAACTGTTTTTTTAAAATGCTACATTTTTAAAACGCTTCGTTTTGAAAACGATACACCAAACAGACTTGAATTAAACTAGACATTAATTTTTAAGCAAGAGCAGAGCTAATGTAGTGAACGACAGTTATTCAGTTGATGTATAGTTTGTATAAGTCGTGAAGTGCTGCCAAATTCCCAGCCACGTAAAAGTATTATCTAATGCAAAATGTTACTCCGTCACGGGCTGTGCTCGAGAAGGTAGATTAAATTGAATTATGCTAGTGACATAGCCTTCATAATTAATTATAATCACTGTTGGACATACAATTTAGCTATGTAACTCTGAAAAAACAATGCTGGAATATAGTAAATGTTATCAAAGATGTGATAACATCTACTGTAACATCCAGTAAATATCGCAGCGGAATAAAAAAATAGTAAATAACAAATTGTTGTAACCTTTTATCTACAAGTATAAATACTTGTAGACGTGCCAATATGGCAAAAACCTTTCACTAGAAAATATAGAACCCGTTACAAAGAAAAACAACTAGTGAAACTAACAAAAATGTTCCTAATCAAAGTATATCACTTAGATTATAGTTCACCACTGAAAGATCAAAGATCATATGTTGTCTAAAGACAACAACCGTGGTCAGTAACTTAATCTTCAGATTCCAGAATACTTTGAACAGAATGTGATAGAAGATGTTGCAACGTCCTTGATCACATCTACTGGAACAAGACAAGAACACACAACTTTTTTTCTCTCGAATTCTCGCAAAAACTCCTATCAATCTTGCTCTCTAGATCGTTCGAATGGGCACGAATACCTCCTTATATAGAGCAAAAGAAAAACTTGGAAAACAAGAAAAACATTAAATAAAGAAAGTTAAAGTTAGTATAAATATATACCATATTTAACTAATCTAAAGTCAACTATTATTTACCTAATTTAACATCAATCATCCTCTAATTAACTAATCAATCAAGATATATCAAAAATATTATTAATTACAATCTTGATTGATTGATCTCAAATTTCACCAAGAAAGGCAAAATTAATCAATCAATTAGTCAATTACCAATTTACCAAATTGACTCAAATTAAGAATTGATTGAGAGGATTCTAAAATCCAACAATCTCCCCCTTTTTGCCTTTCTGGTCAAAACACACTTTAGAGCAAAATAATGATCCAAGATCAAAATCAAAATCTCCCCGAATTTGATGATAACCAATATTCAAATTCTCCCCTACCTTAGAACCTTCTCCCCTTTTTGGCCGAAATGGAGGAGGATTTCGCAGGAAGAAGAAGAAGAAACAGATTGGAAGGGAAAAAAAATCCTTCGTGAAAATGGAACCTTCAACTTACCAAAAATACTAGGAGACCCAATTTTGAATTATGGTAATAAGAAATTTCCTCCCCGTTGATTGCTTCACAAAGTCAAGGATGAGCCAAAAATACATCAAAAGATATTAGGCAACAAAATATTACCCAACATTTATCTTTGATAAATCTTCTGCAACACATACCATCAATTTGTCTCACTGCTCAAAAATCAAGAACCATTCAAATTGTTTTTAGACAAACAAATTCAAGGATAAAGATTTTCTCAATATACCACCTTGGAATAAATAGATAGTGAGAAACAAAGATGAATATTTTTCACTGACCAAATGCCCTATTGATATGGCTAACCATGAAGAATAAGACAATGCTCACACATGTGAAGGACTTTGTTCAATGAATGTGAAGAAAAATGTTGGCACATTGAGAGACACATTTTTAACTTCGAATTCAATGGATCAAGATTCTTTTCTCCCAGTTCCTTTAAATGATGATTTTTGCCTTATAGCTGAAGGGATTTAACCAGTAGGTAGCTTTCACTCTACCTCAAGGATAGCCCTTTCTCATATGATCACGCCAAAATTTCAAAGAACATATTGATCTAGATGATAAGATCACATATGAGTGGTTGCATACACATTGAGAAGGTAGCTTTTTCCCTCAAAGGCTCCCAATCACTACTTTGGCTCATACACTGGGATTTTTTTTTTTCTTTTTTTTTTTTTGAATAGAGATCCACATTCAAAAGAAATGTCTTCCAAATACAACATTTCAAAATCATTTTCAAGAATCATATGACAAAGTCGTGCCCAAGACAAATGCAAGATGATTGATGATGATTTTTTTTTTTTTGTACAACATGCACATGTGGTCACACTTGGAACCACATTTTGTGAGACTCAAATGACACACAGACTTAGAGATTTCCTAAGAGTAGAAAATCTCTCAAAATCAAGAGTCTTGGTGAAGACATCAGCCAATTGGTTCTCAGTTCCTATAAAATCCATGCGGACAATATTTTGTTCATCTAAATCCCGAATTAAGTGATGTCTAATATCAATATGTTTGGTACGGGATTGTTGAACATGATTTTTCAAGATATCAATCGCACTGGATTTATCACAATAAACAACAAGGGTATCACTATGTAACCCATAGTCATTGACCATTTGGTTTATCCAAAGAAGTTTAGAGTAATAACTATCAACCGCTACATATTTTGATTCAACGGTTGATAAAGAAACACAGTTTTGTTTCTTACTATACCATGAAACCAAATTGTTCCCCAAGTAAAAGCAAATTCTAACATTGACACATTCAGAAGATAAATAAGTCAAGCTTACCATTTTCTTGTAATCGACTTTACCTTTCGTCTTGTCTTCATACCATCAAACACATTCCCTATCACTTGAGTTGTAGGGAGATTTTTGAATTCGCTTGACACATCTAGGTTTTGATCGATCCACTTCATCAACATTCGGGATTTTTAATTTCGCTTCTATTTCACTGGTTCAATCGTTGCGATGTGTTCGAGGATGTCCCAACATTTTCGGACACATTTATTTCGAATCATTTGAGTTTTGATTCGAATTTCTGCAATACTTTCCTCGGAACAATGTTGTATAAAGCATCCTCCACTAGCCCCGCAACATCATCTTCGACTATTTTCTCGTCCAAGAGGAGCAAAATCATCAAAAGGAACATTTATTGATTCCATTATAGTCTTAGTCCTAAGATTAAAGACTCTAAATGCTCTACTATTTGACGAGTACCCAACAAAGATGCATTTATCACTTTTGAAATCAAATTTTGCAAGATGATCTTTGTCTTTCAAAAGATAACAAATACACCCAAAGACATGAAAGTATTTAAGATTCGGTTTTTGCCCAAAAAATTTCATAAGGGGTCCTTGTGCTACCGAATCTCAAATATACACGATTTCCAATGTGACTAGCCGTATTTAAGGCTTCGCCCAAAAATGTTTTGAAAGATTTTGAGAGCTTAGCGTTACACGTGCCATCTTTTGAAGTGTGCGATTTTTCCTTTCCGCTACTCCATTTTGTTGTGGAGTTTTGGGGGCTGAATACTCATGAGTAATCCCCTTTGAATCGCAATATTTGGAAAAAGAATTTTCATACTCGGTACCATGATCCGAACGAATCTTAATAACTTTTAAGTCATATAGATTCCGGACCTTTTGTACCAAGTTTTAAAAGCTTCAAAAGTTTCGATTTTTCTCTCAAGAAAATAATCCAAATATACCTAGAAAAATCATCAACACACACAAAGGAATATTTCTTTCTCCCTAGACTCTCCACTTCAATTGGACCCATAAGATCCGTATGAATGAACTCAAGCAACGTTTTGAGGAACGTTGTTGAATTTTGGGTGGGACACTCTAGTTTGTTTCCCTTTTGGCATGGACCACACACACCCACATTCTTTGTGTTAATTTTTGGTAATCCTCTAACGGCATCATGTTTGATTATATCATGAATTTTATGAAAACTAGCATGCCCTAGTTTTTGATGCCAAAGAGAACTATCATTAACACTTGAGGTATGGCATGAAACAACTTCACCATACATGTAACAATTATCCGAGGATCTAGTACCTGCAAGAATACATTTGTTAGTACCATCAAATACTTCACATGAGTTTTTGTCAAATTTGACATGCAAATCATCATCACATAATTGACTTATACCGATGAGATTTGCTTTAAGACCTTCCACATGAAGAACATTCTTAAGCCTTGGCAATCCCTCAACATCAAGATTGCCTCTACCAACAATTCTTCCTTTTGCACCACCCCATAGGTCACACTTCCACCATTGAAGCTAGAGTATTCGACAAGTATTCATCGTCCTGTCATATGACGGGAACATCCACTATCAAAAACCATGAGCCAAGAACATTGGTTTTAAAGGAAGTGTATGTAACATTGCACGTTACTTCACTTTCTTGACCCATATTTTTCCGAATTTCGGGATGTGCCGATTCAAATGTGGAGACATTTTCCACGACATTCGTCCGAGAGCATTTCGGTGAGAATTTTTTGCCAAATCGCCTTCATTTTGTAACAATAAGGTCTAATATGACCGAAACATTACAATAATGGCAAATATACCGACGTTTCCAGTGTCTAGACCTTTTTGTTAGCCATTTTGTTTTGATTAACATGTTCACCATTCATTCTTTCCTTGACAAAAGCAACGGTTTGAATCCTAGTCCAGTGTCTTCTTGACCATAAGTCAAGTTCATCAAGTTTAACCTTGCCTTTGTTCAGCTTGGACATGGTTTCATTTGCTTTTTCAAGATTAATTTTGGCTTTTTCAAAATCCACATCTTTCTTGGTGAGCATGACTTCCAGTCTAGCAATGGAAGCTTTCTGAACTTCATTCTCCTTTGAGAGCAACTCATTTGAAGTTTTCTGAACTTCAAGTTCTTTTGAAAGATATTCATTTTCCTCAGAGAGAAGATTTAACTTTTCTTCCTTCTTTACCCAATCTTCATAAAGTGCCTTATAATCCTCCAATAAATCCAAATCCTCAGAATCAGATTCAGAGTCATTCTGGACCTGACTAACATCAACTATGGATGAGTTGAGACAATTCAGATCTGGAACAAAATTTTTAACAGATGTGATCACAGATGGGGCCACATTTAAGGCAACACCTTTAGATACACCATGAGGATTTATTTGCAACACATTTTGGGTTTCAAAAATACTGTTTAGTGCAGTTTCATCTTCTAATTGTTCTTCCTCGCTGTCACTTAGAGTAACTGCCAAACTTTTTCCCTTCTTCTTTGTGGTATTAATACATTCGGCAGCATAGTGACCATAGCCAAAACATTCTCTGCACTGAACAGATTCCTCCCTTTTTGATTCATATTTAGAAGGAAGTTTAGGAGAAAACTTGTCTTTGGAATTATCAATATTGGTTTTTGGAAAAAACTTTCTTGGGACAAATTTTGGAGAGGGATTAGATTTTTGAAAATTATGATAATTTTGACCTTTGGTCATGATGTTATTAAACATTTTCAACAACATAGCTCGAGATTCTTCTCCAAAATCTGTTTTCCAAGTTCATTTGTAAATTCAAGTAATTCCTCGACAAGTCGTTGATTTTGGAAAGCAGCAAAGCAATACTTTTAACACTTTTATTTTGTTTTTGTTCTCGAGAGATAAATTTAACTCAAAGGTTTGAAGGATACCAGAAAGTTTATCTAAGCTCATTCTTCCAAGTGTCATGAGCCTCTTCTATAGCAGAAATTTTTATATTGAAACGTTCGAAGGGATCGCATCATTTTGCTAACGAGTCTTGCATTGGAAATGGGATCTCCCAAGGCTAATGACTCATTAGACAAATCTACCAACTTGTCATAGTAGGATGCAATATCCTCATCTTCTTCCATTTTTAAATATTCAAAACGGGTTGTAAGTAAACGTAGCTTGGTTAAACGAACGCTATCGGGTCCCTCACAATGAGCTTGGAGGGCTTCCCATACTTCTTTGGTGATTCAAAATGAACTATGATTTTGAAAATATTTGGTTCCACACACCATAGATAGCATTAATAGCTTTTGAATTAAAATTTGCTACGCTTCTTTCTTCGGTCGTCCAACTAGCCTCGAGGTAATTTTATAATCTCCATCGACATCAATCACTCTAGGTGGAGTCCACCCTGTAACCACAGAGAGCCATGTTCTTTCATCAAGAGACTTGAGGTACATGCGCATCTTGGGTTTCCAAGTAGAGTAATTAGACCCATCGAGGACAGGAGGACGTTGAACACCATATTGAGATTCAGACATAGCTATAACCAGGAACCTCACTTAGTTATGTCAAGTGTAGGCTCTGATACCAAATGAAAGTTTTATAGCTATGTAACTCGGAAAAACAATCTTGGAATATAGTAAATGTTATCAAAGATGTGATAACATCTACTGTAACATCCAGTAAATATCGCAGCGGAATAAAAAAATAGTAAATAACAAATTGTTGTAACCTTTTATCTACAAGTATAAATACTTGTAGACGTGCCAATATGGCAAAAACCTTTCACTAGAAAATATAGAACCCGTTACAAAGAAAAACAACTAGTGAAACTAACAAAAATGTTCCTAATCAAAGTATATCACTTAGATTATAGTTTACCAGTGAAAGATCAAAGATCATATGTTGTCTAAAGACAACAACCGTGGTCAGTAACTTAATCTTCAGATTCCAGAATACTTTGAACAGAATGTGATAGAAGATGTTGCAACGTCCTTGATCACATCTACTGGAACAGCACAGCAGGAACAGCACAACAGTTTTTTTTCTCTCTGAATTCTCTGCAAAAACTCCTATCAATCTTGCTCTCTAGATCAGTTCTGAATGGGCACGAATACCTCCTTATATAGAGCAAAAGAAAAAACTTGGAAAACAAGAAAAAAACATTAAATAAAGAAAGTTAAAGTTAGTATAAATATATACCATATTTAACTAATCTAAAGTCAACTATTATTTACCTAATTTAACATCAATCATCCTCTAATTAACTAATCAATCAAGATATATCAAAAATATTATTAATTACAATCTTGATTGATTGATCTCAAATTTCACCAAGAAAGGCAAAAATTAATCAATCAATTAGTCAATTACCAATTTACCAAATTGACTCAAATTAAGAATTGATTGAGAGGATTCTAAAATCCAACAATCTCCCCCTTTTTGCCTTTCTGGTCAAAACACACTTTAGAGCAAAATAATGATCCAAGATCAAAATCAAAAACTCCCCCTGAATTTGATGATAACCAATATTCAAATTCTCCCCCTACCTTAGAACCTTCTCCCCCTTTTTGGCCAGAAATGGAGGAGGATTTCGCAGGAAGAAGAAGAAGAAACAGATTGGAAGGGAAAAAAAATCCTTCGTGAAAATGGAACCTTCAACTTACCAAAAATACTAGGAGACCCAATTTTGAATTATGGTAATAAGAAATTTCCTCCCCGTTGATTGCTTCACAAAGTCAAGGATGAGCCAAAAATACATCAAAAGATTTTAGGCAACAAAATATTACCCAACATTTATCTTTGATAAATCTTCTGCAACACATACCATCAATTTGTCTCACTGCTCAAAAATCAAGAACCATTCAAATTGTTTTTAGACAAACAAATTCAAGGATAAAGATTTTCAGTCAATATACCACATTGGAATAAATAGATAGTGAGAAACAGCAGCATGAATATTTTTCACCAGACCAAATGCCCTATTGATATGGCTAACCATGAAGAATAAGACAATGCTCACACATGTGAAGGACTTTGTTCAATGAATGTGAAGAAAAATGTTGGCACATTGAGAGACACATTTTTAACTTCGAATTCAATGGATCAAGATTCTTTTCTCCCAGTTCCTTTAAATGATGATTTTTGCCTTATAGCTGAAGGGATTTAACCAGTAGGTAGCTTTCACTCTACCTCAAGGATAGCCCTTTCTCATATGATCACGCCAAAATTTCAAAGAACATATTGATCTAGATGATAAGATCACATATGAGTGGCTGCATACACATTGAGAAGGTAGCTTTTTCCCTCAAAGGCTCCCAATCACTACTTTGGCTCATACACTGGGATTTTTTTTTTTTTTTTTGAATAGAGATCCACATTCAAAAGAAATGTCTTCCAAATACAACATTTCAAAATCATTTTCAAGAATCATATGACAAAGTCGTGCCCAAGACAAATGCAAGATGATTGATGATGATTTTTTTTTTTGTACAACATGCACATGTGGTCACACTTGGAACCACATTTTGTGAGACTCAAATGACACACAGACTTAGAGATTTCCTAAGAGTAGAAAATCTCTCAAAATCAAGAGTCTTGGTGAAGACATCAGCCAATTGGTTCTCAGTTCCTATAAAATCCATGCGGACAATATTTTGTTCATCTAAATCCCGAATTAAGTGATGTCTAATATCAATATGTTTGGTACGGGATTGTTGAACATGATTTTTCAAGATATCAATCGCCTTTGGATTTATCACAATAAACAACAAGGGTATCACTATGTAACCCATAGTCATTGACCATTTGGTTTATCCAAAGAAGTTTAGAGTAATAACTATCAACCGCTACATATTTTGATTCAACGGTTGATAAAGAAACACAGTTTTGTTTCTTACTATACCATGAAACCAAATTGTTCCCCAAGTAAAAGCAAATTCTAACATTGACACATTCAGAAGATAAATAAGTCAAGCTTACCATTTTCTTGTAATCGACTTTACCTTTCTGTCTTGTCTTCATACCATCAAACACATTCCCTATCACTTGAGTTGTAGGGAGATTTTTTTGAATTCTGCTTGACACATCTAGGTTTTGATCAGATCCAGCTTCATCAACAGATTCAGGATTTTTAATTTCGCTTCTATTTCACTGGTTCGAATCGTTGCGATGTGTTCGAGGATGTCCCAACATTTTCGGACACATTTATTTCTGAATCATTTGAGTTTTGATTCTGAATTTCTGCAATACTTTCCTCTGGAACAATGTTGTATAAAGCATCCTCCACTAGCCCTGCAACATCATCTTCGACTATTTTCTGTCCAAGAGGAGCAAAATCATCAAAAGGAGCATTTATTGATTCCATTATAGTCTTAGTCCTAAGATTAAAGACTCTAAATGCTCTACTATTTGACGAGTACCCAACAAAGATGCATTTATCACTTTTGAAATCAAATTTTGCAAGATGATCTTTGTCTTTCAAAAGATAACAAATACACCCAAAGACATGAAAGTATTTAAGATTCGGTTTTTTGCCCAAAAAAATTTCATAAGGGGTCCTTGTGCTACCGAATCTCAAATATACACGATTTCCAATGTGACTAGCCGTATTTAAGGCTTCTGCCCAAAAATGTTTTGAAAGATTTTGAGAGCTTAGCATTACACGTGCCATCTTTTGAAGTGTGCGATTTTTCCTTTCCGCTACTCCATTTTGTTGTGGAGTTTTGGGGGCTGAATACTCATGAGTAATCCCCTTTGAATCGCAATATTTGGAAAAAGAAGAATTTTCATACTCGGTACCATGATCCGAACGAATCTTAATAACTTTTAAGTCATATAGATTCCGGACCTTTTTGTACCAAGTTTTAAAAGCTTCAAAAGTTTCAGATTTTTCTCTCAAGAAAATAATCCAAATGGAACTGGAGTGGAGGAGAAAATAGGCATGTCGATGGACAGTGCTGGATGGCTAGGGCCAAATTGAGCAGATGAGAGAGGGGGTACACGCCCAGCAATGGAAGTGTGGGGCGTGGTCTGGCTGCAACATGCAATGTCCCGATCCGTAGGTGAACCATTCAGCCGGAGCACCCAAAATCTGGAGAAGAGATCGACAACCCGGGCCGAGACAGAGCCGGTTGGATCGGTTCACCACCGAGGAAGAGTGACTCGGGCCTAAACTTGAAATGGACTGGGGCTAGGAGTACCGAGATTGATTTTACGAAGCAAAGGGAAAGTAATGTTCATCAAATAACACACTTCTTGTTGTGTAAATTTTTCCAGTGGCGCGATCAAGGCATCGATATCCTTTGCGTTGTAGATCATACCCAAGAAACACACACGGAATTGACTTAGGTAGCAGTTTGTGAGCATTATAAGGCACAAGATGTGGAAAACACAAGCAACCAAATGTTTTTAAGAATCGATAATCAGGAATGCGTTTCAACAATTTTTGATACGGGGATATGTATTGGAGTTGATGCATAGGAGATCGATTTATTAAAAACACAGCTGTAGTGAAAGCTTCTACCCAAAAATTTTGTGGGACATGTGATTGGGCTAAAAGACACAAACCCATCTCAACGATATGTCGGTGTTTCCTTTCGAGTACCCCGTTTTGTTGAGGTGTGTAGGGACAAGTGAGATGATGACGAATGCCATTTTGGACAAGAAAACATGCAAATTGTTTGTTTACAAACTCACGCCCACCATCAGTTTGAATTGATTTAATAGTGTGTACAGCCTGGATCTTATGCGCCAATTGATTTTCAACTTGAGATTTAAAGGTCGAAAAAATTGAAAGCACGTCAGATTTTTGCATGAGAGGGAAGAACCAAACAAATCTAGAAAAATCATCGACTATAGACAAATAATAACGAAACCCACTATTTGAAGAAACATGGGATGGCCCCCAAACATCTAAGTGTAGTAATTCTAATGGAGCACGAGAATTAAAAGAACGGGAAACAAAGGGTAGAGTACATGATTTTCCCATAGGGCACACATGACACATTTGAGCTTGTTTTACGGAACCGCTAATAGGAATTCGGAACTTACTTACTAAAGAATTAAAAACCTTAGATGAGGGGTGACCGAGGCGAGCATGCCAGATGGAGGAGGTAGCACGTTCACCTATGAGAGCCAAGTGATTTAATCGAGACTGAGATGTGAAGGATGGAGTATATAGACCACCCGAGCTCTTGCCAGAAAGAATGATCTGTGTCGTTTGGTTGTCCCTTACACGAAAGCCAAAAGCATCCAATTCAAAGAAGCAATTATTATCTAGGGAAAAACGACGTATAGATAACAAGGATTTATGCATATTAGGAACGCATAACACATTATTTAACGAGAAGGAGCGATTACCATATGTAAACTGAGATCTACCAACATGCGAGATAGGCAATTGAGAACCATTCACAATGGTTACCGAATCAATACCTGAGTAAGGAGTGAATTGAGAGAGAGTATCTGCGGAGGAGATCATATGGTTTGTAACGCCAGAATCGAGTACGTAAGAAACCGGGGCCATGGCAGACTGGAACTGAGAATATGTCTGAAAAGGAGCAGACGAGTGTGACTGAATAGAGGTAGGATAAGTCTGACATATAGGACTTTGTTGAGAAGACTGAATTGTAGATAATTTTTGTGGCTGGAAATTGTAGGCCGACATGGGAAGCAACCCGCGCCTACCATCTCGTTGGTCTTGATGTGGGAAATAAACCCACACTTTATCGTAGTATGGTTGGGGGTCTTCAATATCTTACCCTCACTCGTCCCGACCTCTCATTTGCTGTCAACCAAGTATGCCAACATATGCATGCTCCGCGAACTGATCACTTTAAAGCTGTAAAACGAATACTTCGTTATGTTAAAGGCACAATCTCCCTTGGCCTTCAGTTTCAGGCTTCTTCAGACAGTACTCTTCGGGCATTCAGCGATGCTGATTGGGCCGGCGACCTTGACACTCGTCGCTCTACAACAGGTGTTTGTGTCTTTGTTGGTCCAAATCTTGTTGCCTGGACAGCAAAGAAACAAACAACGGTGGCTCGCTCGAGTAGTGAAGTTGAATATCAAGCCCTCGCAACCACCGCGGCAGAACTAAAATGGTTTTCCTTTCTTTATCGCGAGATGGGTGTTTTTTTGGCTCCGCCAGTTATCTACTGTGACAACATTTCTGCCATATATGTGTCTCGGAACCCGATTTTTCACGCCCGGACACGTCATGTTGAAATAGATCTTCACTTCGTTCGTGACCTACAAAAATGTGGGTTTCTTCGTGTTTCCTACGTCCATACAACTGACCAGCTCGCGGACATGTTCACCAAAGGTCTCGCTCATCCTCGGTTAGACCTTCTTCTGTCCAAGCTACAGCTCCACGATGTTCCGCTTGGCTTGCGGGGGGTATTAGACCACTTCCACTTCCACTTCCAGGCGGTCCAATCCTTTCAAACAAGTGACTCTCAAACTGTCCAAGGTTCATAGTATGTAATTAGTCTTCCTTTCTAAATCATTGTATTAGTATTATATATATATATATATATATATATATATATATATATATCTGTATTGGTAAAGATAGTCAGTGAGGAAAATTGAGAAAAGTGAATTCTCCCAAACTAGCTTGCGTCCTTTTCTTCTTCTCTATCTTCTTGTCTTTACTGCAAAGGTTGAGTTCAATACACTAGAACCATATTTTTCTTTTCAGATGTATTATAATTGATCAGCAGCTGAGTGAAGTATGTTCTTAGCTTTGGGGAATGACAGTTTGACAATTAGCTAGAGAAACGAGAGGAGTATCAAATTTCCAGTCCCATTGTCCTGCTTCTTGACCTTGTAATACATCCATTTGTGTGAATCCTATATTTTATTTGAGAGCTAGTCGCATACCAGCAACCAACAACTACGATTAGTATTGCAATAAGAATGCATGTTATGTTTAACTTGGACACACACACACACACAAGAAGAGACAGCTCACCAAGTTTGATATGTTCAACTAGAGAGTGAGAACAAAAGGAGGAGCATCCCTTCTTGGCCCTGCTAATGTGCGGTAGACATATACTTTATTAGCGTCGCTGTCGTCACTTTCATCTTCTTTCATTACCTCAACATTCAACCTCGGCATCTCCTGTGCCAGTAGCCTACACCCATCCATAGTCACCATACAGGCTGACATCCACAGAGACCGCATTGATTCATATTTCTCGAACCCCGAAAGCAGTGCCGCATCCCCAAATGGACAATCTCTTATTTCAAGCTTCCTCAGCTTAGGGCAACCTCCCAGCACACACTGCATTGCCCAGTCACTACTCCCAGCAAAAGCGACTGATAAAGTCTCTAGGTTCTTGGCATACTTGCCAATATATTCAAAAGCCTTGTCAGTTAACAACCCTGAAACCGAAAGTCTTTGGAGCTTAGTACAAGTCTTTACGACTGCACCAAAAGCCTCGTCCATAGGTTCACCTGTTAGATAATCAGGCTGGCCTGGATTAATTACGCAGAGGCGAAAATGAGTGAAGTCAGGACAGTTTTGAACTACGGTTGCAACAGCAGCATTAGTCATTTGGCTGCAAAAGTAGAGGACATAGTGGAGTCTCGGGCATCCACGAGACACAGCCACAAAACCCAATTCAGTCGCACCAGGGACAATTTCAGCATCAAAGGGACCAGCGGGAAATACACGTAGTTCCTCAAGTAGGGGACAACTGGATCCAACCGCTTCTAGCCCCTCGTCTTCTACCGTGTCTAGAACCTGTACCAAAAACGATAGCCGACATAATTAAATTAACTGAACCCGAACTAATAATTAATACAGAATAAATCGGCTAAACAGAGAGAAAGTACTGTCTAAAGAATCTTCTTACCCAGAGGCGTTTTAGACTTGAGCAGTGAATAAGAAGCTTGGAAAGTTCAGCGCTACGTAAGTTAGCATAGCTCAGATTCAGAAAGGTGAGAGTGGCACAGACAGGATATAAAACTGGGAGGTAGATAGAAGTAGATTCCCATAGACCTGAGAGTGTTTGTAGATTTTTGCAGTTACGGAAAGCATTTTCGAGCTCTGCATATGAACGAGACATGAGCTCTTCCTGGAAGGAGCCGGTGCCAAGCTCTGTAAGTTGAGGAGCCTGCACAAGCAGCTCTTGCAGTTGTTCCAAGTTAATATTCTTATTAACCTTCAAAACCCTTAACGATTTGCATCTAGCAACAAGTTTCTCAAGGGAATCAAAACTGACTTCACTATTGAGGCCGGCAAAATTAAGCACTTCCAACGACGAAAAGTTTTCTGGAAAGCAACTTAGCCAATCACCACCAAAATCATCCATGCCATTCTCCTGTAGGTCAAGCTCAATCAAGTTCCTGCAAGTCACAAATTGGAAGTTCAGATGAGACACTTCCTTTTCTTGATCAGACAAAAAGAGGATGGGGTTGAGTATTTGATTTCAAATTCAAATGGAAAGCTTCGTTGAGTATTTCTTTCTATTTGCCTTCCTTGGGTAAGTGAACAACAACATCATAACTCATAAGCATTCAACTAATTTAAGAAAAAAAATAAGAACTGTGTTATTGCACAAATTAAATTCGATACAATTTTTGTGCATACTCGGCTACCAGATATTTCAAAAAATTTGCAATGCTGCTATCGAACTAGTATAACACTCCTCCTTACCTAAATTATTATCATCCTTTTCTTTTTTATCCGTTCCTAAATATTTGTCTTCTTTGAAACTTTCTTTTTTAGGACATTAATTTTACCATTTTACCCTTACTTTTTCTTCCTACTTTAATTATGGGTCACATGCACATGGTCATTAAAGGAAACAACACACTATACCAATATTAATAATCAATTCAATTTTCCTTTCTTAATCCGTGTGCCGGATCAAATAAGACAATAGTTTAGGGACGAAGGGAGAATTATGCAAATGGGCACTATAATTACGACCCTAATCGACCCCATTTTTGAATTATAAAGGCGGTTAGATTTACTGGTTAAATTATAAAAGAATTATAGTACCTCCGTTCTTAAATTATTATCTTAGTTTGACTTTCTATCTCAAATTAGGTATTTTTCAAATAAAATATATTTTTTATTTTTTTCAATATCACAAACAGCGTAATTCGTACTATTTAAAACATTTTCACATGTGGTAACATGGGTTTATATGACTTTTAAAAAAATACCACGAAAACCTATTACCAATCCATAAATGAGGCAATTGGATCTTAAACTAAGGAATAAGTCTCCTGTGAGACCGTGTTAATACGTAAGACGGTACTGTATTATCTTACAGCTCAGCTCATAAACACATGGTGGGTCGGGTCAAGGAGATCCGTCTTACAGAAAATACACATAAGACGATTTTTTTCTAAGTTTTTGCCTTAACTAAGTATGGTAGCCTATTTATATAAGAGTAATGTTATGATTACCTAAAGAGTACTAATTTTTTTGCATCAAATGATGTGTCAGCTGATGTGGCAGTTGATGTGATTCATTAATTATGATTTTTAATTTTATTTTTTGTACCAAATCAGCTGCTACACATCATTTGATATAAAAAATTTGGTACTCTTTAAATATCCATAGCATTGCTCTTTATATAATTTTCTAGTTTTGTAGCCTTATTGCAATAGAGCAATATGAAGGAAACTATGATGACAACATTAAAACAAAAAAGAGAAAACTACTATGTAAACAGGAAAATAAATTTCACAATTTTAAAATGTTAAGACTTTACCATTATCCGTAAAGGGTGTTAGTAAATAAATTGCTCGCATCTCATCCCAATGATATTCCAAAGATCAAAGAAATCCATTTCATGAAAATTTTGGATCGAACTCGTGTCCTACCGGCCCTAATCAGTACCATTAATTTGGTATTAAACTCAACTCTTGTCCTTTGCCCGATTCAACATTACAAAATTATATAAATGAAAATCAGAAATCCAATCAAAATAGGAACAATACCTTTTCTTCTAATTCCTAAAAAAAATATAAACGAATTCAAGATGCTAATTAAAAATCTGAAATGAAAACATTGCACAAACATTGAGCAGAAGACATTGTCAATTAAGTTAGATTAGAAGGGTCTTACATGCAATGAGTGGCAATGGCTCTAAGCCCATTCGTGCTGAATCCATCGCAGCTCAACAACGACAAAGCCTTAAACCCAGCAAAATTCTTCGCTAAAAACTCCAAGCTCTCATCACTCACAGCCATTCTCTTCAACCTCAACTCCTCCAAAAACGGGTATGCCGTCGCAAACACCTCCAGCCACGACCCTATATCCGCCCCCCAATCCTCCGGAACCAAATTGAAGTCCGAGAACCGCGGCTTCCCCTTCAACGTCACGCTCCGAATGTTCGGAAACCGCGCGACCACCGTCTCCGGCGATACGGAGTAGCAGTTTCCGATGAAGACGTGGGTGCGGCTCCGCCTATCAGCATTGTACCAGTCTTTGCAGACTAATGAGAGTGAGTTACGGTCTTTGTGGGAGTTCATGAGGGAGAGAAATCGTTCCACCACCTCTTTTGGGAACGGGGAGACCCAAGTCGACTCGGCCGGGTCAACTTGCATCCTCTCTCGGCTATCCAGATCCATGTTTGATCCAACAAACTGAAAAAAAAAAATTCCAAAACAGATTTTAGTGCTAAAACAAATTAACACATGCATGCTTTAATTAGAAACCATGAAGATTTAAGTGAAAAGATAGAGAAAGAGAGTGAAGACAGTACATAGATATGTGGGGTTGAAGATTGGTTTGTGGAATCCTAGTTTGCTATTTATAAACTCTATGTTTATCCTCAAGATTGGTTTGTGGAATCCTAGTTTGCTATATATAAACTCTATGTTTATCCTTGTCTTGTCATTCTCTTTATCTCTATTTTTTTTTTTTTGGTGTTTCTCTCTCTTACATATTGAAGCACTTGAAGAAAAACCAGAGTGGAGTCCGCGAAGGGGGGGGGGGAAACTTATATAAACCCCGACCACCATGTTAATGGTGGTTTTAACATTTAATCAATTTTGAAGTAAAAAGCTAGTAGTTCTATGAAGAAAATGTCCTCGATCGTAATGCGGAAATCTACAATTTTGAAGTAAATATACGAGAAAAATCTACAACTGGTACTACTGCAAATCGGATCCTCTATTCCAAAATGGTGTTTCATCTCTTATTCCAACCATTGGATGTGTGTCACATGTGCATAAAAAATCACTGGGTAATTAATATTGTTTATTCACATGCACATGTGGGGCACATCCAACGGTTGAAATAGGAGATGAAACACCATTTTAGAATAGAGGATCCGATCTGTGTACTACTGAACGTAGAACGGTAATATATATTTTACAGTGCAATGACAAACAATTAATTTTAAGTACGAGAAAATATTTTCACAAAATATATCGTAAAAATTTATTACAAATTAACCTATGGATTTTTATATATGTATGTGATTCCAATCACCAATTAATTCAGCATATATAGCTGAATGAGACAGAATTGGCAGAGAGGTAACATGGTCACATGGATTGGAGGGCCTGGAAATTTATTTTTTAAGTGGTGCGTAATGCGCATAGTGTGTGTGGAGAGACAGCTCTTTAATTCCATCAATTATTTTCATCCCCGCCATGAACGGGACAACCCACGTTCAGTTTTAGCTCTTCAATTGTTACAAATTTATATGAAACCCAATAATAAGAAAAAATGGACAAGATTAAAGAAAAGTTATGGGATAGTGACTTGGACCCTAGGCCCAATAAATGCACTAAAATAGTTCTATGAAGTTTATTTACTAGCCCATCCCGGTTGGTGGGCTTATTGCCCAATAAATGCACATAAAACTTTTTTTTAAAATAAGTTCTTAACAAGTGATTCGAGAGTAGTTTTAAGTAACTTTGCAGCATGACCCATGTTGTCATCTTTTCTAATCATCTTTCCTTGTTAAAGTGGGGATATCACATTCTCGACGGAGTGAAGATAGACTAGTTTCTTTGGCAAAAGCTATAGTCAAATCAAACTACGTCCAACACAGGCCTTCTTCATGACAAGTTCGTCTGTTAGAAAGCAGTGTACAGCCTAAGCAAAACACTTCTGCTCCAAGAAATTAATCCCTTAAACAAGATTGCTGCTTATTTGAGCACGGCAACCCGTCCCGATACCAACGAGCTCTAACTCAATTGGTACTAGTCACTTCTCTTAACGGAAATGTTGAGTGTTCAGGTTTTACCAGAAACGACACCGTGGTACTTAAAAAAAAGTCGGGTGTTCAAGCCTCACTAGAGGCACCGTTGTTATTCAAACCTCACCAAAGGCCCATTTAGTACTGCTCACATCTTTTAACGGAGAAATTGAGTGTTCAAGCCTTACACCAGAGCCACCCTAGGTATCATATAGTCGTAATTGTAGAGGATGAGTGTCCAAGCCTTACACCAGAGCCACTCTGGTCGGGTGTTCAAATAATTTGTTCTAGCCACACTAAAAAATCTAACCTTAAAAAAAAAAAAACAGTCCCGATGAGCCGAGCTAGCGAGAGCTGGGGTGGTGGCGTAGCCACTACCTTGGCTGCTTTGAGAAAGAGCCTCACAATTCTTCTAAAGAATAAACCACTAGCCTTTTCCTTTCCTATTGAATGTGAGATTCACATGCTAAGTATAGACTCTTAAAGTTATCAACCTCCCACTTTGCATGTGTTTGAACAATTGATTCCCACCATCAGCCAACTTTAATTCAAAATTTAATTACAACTTTGATAATACTAGTTTATGAACCACTTTGAATTTCATCAACTTCCATGGGACCCACAAACAGAAACCCTCAAAGTTAGCTAGAAAAACTAAGTTCATAAACACAAACTCCAACAATGGTTACAAAAATTTACACCTATGATCCTAGTATTGAATGTAAAGGAACAATGCTAAAGAATTGAAAAGAGTGGTAAGCTAGGATATTGAAAGTAAAGGAAACTAAGCTAGCCTAAGTACATGGAAAAGTAAAGGAACTAAGGAAACCTTGCTAGCTAGGAGGAACGCAAAGGGACAGTTTTGGAACGAGGATGCTTAATATCATCCTCATTCTCCATATGCATACCTCATTTCAATTAGTTTTTACTCTTATACTAATTATAGAGTCTCTGCTCCACACGAGTTTAATTTGATTTTAATATTAATTGATACGTTTTAGAAATAATTTTGAAAAAAATTACCATTATTGAATATATGCGTTTGTTGACTTAATGTTTGACCAAAGTTAAGTATTATCAATACATGCAAATTGACGATCGTTTATTATAATATTTTTATTTCATAATAAGTGTTTTTTTTTAGTGGCCAATATATGTATTTTTGTATGTATACATTTTTTATGTATCCTTTAATGATTTGGTAAAAAAAAAAAATGTATACTTTAATGATATCAAATTGTTGGGTTTATTTATTTTTTTTTTTTTCATCTTGAACTTGATAAATATATTTTAGACATATGTTTGAAGAATTTTTACAAAATTAAAAATAAAATATGGACTTTAAGACGTATTGAAGAAAGATAACATTTTTCTGAACAAAGAAAAATTGTATAAGAATTGAATATAATTATATTTTTTAAAATAATTTTTGAAGATCATTCAATGATTAGAAAATATTTAGTTGGATACTATATTTACATATTTTTGATACACTATCAGTGTGAAAAAGAAATTTACAAAAATATAAAATAAAAAATTTTGATGAAATGATTTAGATTTTTTTTTATATGTATCACATATTATAAACACTATTTTAGGACGTCTTAAATAAGAATATGAGACACATAATTGGACATAGAGAGAGTAACATTTATAAAAATAAAAATTGGTTGATTTATATTATAAAATAATTTATAGAATAGTTTAATATATTTTTAAAATCCTTACGTACAATATAATTGGGTGAGTTGGTTTAAGGTGTATATTCATATTTAATAGAGTGTGGGTTCAAATCTCATTAACAACAGTGTTTTAAAAACGTAGATCTTTTCTTATAGGCTTAATTCTTAGTTTCATCACCCTACTTTCTCAAAAGGTTCGATAAGCTCACTCTACAATCTTTTTTCACAGATTAATAACTATACTTTACAAAATGTGTCACGTTAGTCACTTCATCACTTTTGCTGTTAAGCAAGCTTAAATTTTTTGTGTAAACCCAAAATTGCCCTTAGTATAAGCATGTACTAGTCATGTGACGTGCTTTCTTTACCTCACCTCACCCTTAAGCTCAGACCAAACACAAACCCTGAGACCTCTTTGATCAATCGATTAGTTGAAAGCTCCATTGAAGCAGAGGCTGTAAGCAGGCTCCACCACCACCACCACCAACCACAAGAACAACAACTTGGCGGCAAGCCTCCATCAACAAACCCAGATTACAAACACAATTCCAGATTTGGAGATCAAAAACCCAGATATCTTTCATTCACAAGCCCAGATCTCTTTCATTGACAAACCCAGATCTCTTTCATTGACAAGCCCCAGATCACAAAACAAACCTAGATCTGGAGATCAAATGGCAGTGGAGCAAGAGCATGAGGTAGACTTGAGATATTCCAAAGACTTGGGAGGACCAAAGGGAGCCGTCGATGTTGAAGATGCCATTTTTGAGGAGATCGTAGGGGACAGATTGGTAGCGGGATCCTTTGACGAAGTTGGGGAAATTGGAGGGGAGGTGGTAGTCGAGGTTGGTTGGGTTGGTGGTGGCGATACTCTTTGTCTGATTTCTAGTAATTGGGTTGAAATGATACTAGACATTCTATTGCCCTATCATAAAATCGACATCTTCATTGCTGCTTCCAAGTGCATTAACCTTCTAGGCAATCGTGGGTAGGTGTGCGGTGGTTGTGATCGGGGGTGGTGGTGGTGGTGCTTATGGGGCGTGGCTGAGTGTGGATAATAAACCTCAAGTGCATTAACCTTCTAGGCAATCTTGGGTAGGTTTATAATCAATTTTGGATTCTGTTTTCCATTTGATCTGAACTTCTTTTTTCTTTTCTTTTTTTTTCGTTCAGTAGGTTTATAATCAATTTTGGGGGACGGAGGAGGCAATGATAGTGGTTGGAATGGTGGTTACTATTCGGGGAGAGAGAAAAATTATGGGGGGGGGATGTAGATGAAAGATTTTGGGGGGAGGAAGAATGTTGATGATATTGGTTAATATGATTTTTTCTTCATTATTAGTTTTTTAAGAAAGTTAAATAATTTTTTCCTACAGTTTATGGGCATTTTAGTCTTTTCAAAAACTTCCGTCCAACAAAACTAACGGCATCCATTTTAGATAACCAAATTGACACTTTTGATCAAGTAGAGTTATTAAAGTGTGGAAAAAAATTGTAGAGTGAGCTAGCGCTTATCGAAACTTTTGTAATAGTAGAGTGACCAAATTGAGAATTAAGCCTTTCTTATAAATACGTTGGGATATCTCTTCAATATGCAGCTTTTTTTTCCTAGCAGCATTTTAAAACTTGCATTTTGGAAAAAAGCTGGGAATTGCAGCATTTTAAAACGCAGCTAAGTTTTAAAAGCGCTATTTTTTCTGTCGTAGCATTGAAACACAATTTTTACAAATAAGCTGTGTTTTATCCCTGCGTTTTGGCCAAAACGCACGACCAAACAGGTTCTTAAAAATGAAAAATCATCTTAATTCATTACTTAGAGGCTTGAGAATTGAGAGAAATAAAAAGGAAGGTGAGGTGGCACAATCATAGGCCTCCTCACCAACTTTATATATATTCATCAATGGTAACGGTTAATCGATGAATACATACAGAGGACTAATTAAGTTTTGTTAAACTATTACAAATTTACTAGTAAATAGAAAATATTTTTATTTAGCTAGACATTATCCAACAATTAATGTTAATAAAATACTCAAGAAAAGAATTTTTAGTGAAGAAAACATTTGATCAAGTTAAAAAGATTTGATAAGTAGACGACATTTCTACATACAACCTTATCACTCTTCCAAATTTCAAAAGTCTTATACTTCAAGAATGAGATTTTAGGATTTACCCACGAATACATATAGTTAGGTTAATTTGGTAAATATAAGTATATATAGATGTAAAATTATACTCCTACGTATTAATGTACAGCTTGAAGAATGGGGCGTGTACTAGTAATACCATATCCGAACCATTATCTAATTCTGAATTTTGGTATTCTCTATTACCAGTAGAGCTGTCAAAATGGGTTAAGCCTGCCGGGCCAGCCCGTCCCGCCACCTAAAAGAGGCGAGTTGGATTGAAGAAATTCAGTCCCGTTTAGGAGCGGGTCAAACAGGTTAAGCCCGCACGGGTCTCGGGTTGATACGGGACGGGGTGGGTTGGGCACGGGCTGACCCGCTAATTTAAATAATTATTG
The DNA here is from genome assembly GCA_016624345.1 of Platycodon grandiflorus. Lineage (NCBI taxonomy): Eukaryota > Viridiplantae > Streptophyta > Magnoliopsida > Asterales > Campanulaceae > Platycodon > Platycodon grandiflorus. The sequence goes on along the minus strand of CM028361.1, from coordinate 86,535,023 downwards.
GCATGCAATCTGGACCATTCGATTGAAGAAAGAGTATTGAACTGAAGGCAGGAAATTTCAAAAGAAACCCTAAGACTATGCGTAATGCAGTGCATTGAAGTGTGAACAGACAAACACAACTTTCTCTCTCAGAGTGAGATCGACTCCGACGAAGACTTTTTCTTCTATCTCCGGTCGTTTCTCTTGAGTCTTGAGGAGAGGATCCTTCTTCTAGGACCCTTCCCCGACAATCTGCTGTGCTCCAAAGCGTACCAAGCGAGCGTAATCGACCAACCCCAACAGACAACAGTCGTGCTCTTTCTCCAATCCTTCTTTCTCGCTGTCACCAGCCACCAGATACTGTCCACCATCCACCATCCACCATCGCTCTCTCTCTACCTCACCAGCTTCCTCTCTTCTCAGTTCTCATTTGGACCATTAATTTCAAGGTAAATCGATTTGAGCTCTAATTTTATTTTGGTTGTTACACCCCCCCCCCAATAATTTTTTGTGTTTGTTTCAACCTATTATGCTTGGTAATTTCAGTATCTCACCATATTATGCTTGTGTTTGTTTCAACCTATTTGCTAATTGATATTATCTTGACAATGAAGTTATATTTGTAATTGTGTTTAGAATTAGTAGCTAGCAGCCTAGCAGTCTGAGTAGCAGTGAAATTGTTTGTTATTTTGTTCACAGCCTAGCAGTCTGAGTAGTTGTGAAATTGTTTGTTATTTTGTTCATTTTAAGTTGGGTTAATTCTACCATTGGTCCCTAAAGTTTTGGCCTTTTCACCAATAGTCCCCGATCTTAGACTCATATCACCACTATACCAAAAATATCCATTTTTTGCACACTGCTGGTCCCTCTGTTGGACAATGTTAGATTGTCAACCATTAAGTAGTCATGTGCAATCCCACATGCCTTGGACTCGAGACAAAAAGGTCATTTTTGTGGCTATAGCTGTTCCCGCTTCTAGATAACTCGTTTATATCTCTCTTCCCGCCATCTCTCTCCTCTAACCTCATATATAAGCCATTGTTGACCTCTATCCATTAAAGCCAGTGAAGAGCAAACCATTTCGCAAGCTCATCTGTGAAGAAAAAAATGGCAGAGCTGTACTGCATGTGTGGATCTAGGGTCGCGATCAAAACCTCTTTGACTGATTCCAATCCCGGAAGACATTTCTTTGTGTGTGCACTGGAGGTAGGTTCTTCATTTTATTTTTAAATTATGTCTTAATTTAGGTGAGTATTTCAAAATAGCAGTAGCATAGATCTTTCATATATTTGTGTTGAGCAAATTCATGAGTTACTTAATCTAAAATGCAATTTTAAATTTTGTTTGATTTTTTTTTCTTGCAGAACAGGGGTTGTATGTTTCTTAGTTGGTTTGACCCACCTATGTGTGAAAGATCAACACAGATTATCCCTGGTCTCCTTAGAAAGCTGAGGAACTATGAAGCAACTATTACAAGGCAAAATATGAAATAAAGGTGGATGTGGGGTGGTTTAATTTTGTCTTGGTTTAGCATCGCAATCTTGACGATTAGTGGTTAAGGATTTTGATTACTAAATTATATTTTATGGTGATTAACTAGTTGTTAAGGAGAAATATTAATGGTATGACAATGGTGTTGTTGCAAAGGAATTTTGTTGTATTTAGAATATTAATGGTATGGCAATGGTGTTGTTGCAAAGGAATTTTGTTGTATTTCGAATAATAATGGTATGTCAATGAAAGGTTGGTTGTTGTTTCTAATTGTTTGGCAATGGTGTTGCAATGGTTTGTGTTTGAACACGAGAAAGTAATTGAGCTCTACTTCTTAAGTCCCATTTGAGTCTGACTTACACCATCCTATTTGAGTCCCATTAATAAATCATTTTGAGTCCCATTTGAGTTTGACTTACACCTTTGAAGACTTGGGTCCATTTTCTCAGACTTGTAATTAAGCTCTGTTTCTTGACTTGTACACATTGGAACTCAAATACAATAAAAGGAGTCCCTTTTCTCAGATGGCAAAACATACAATCGGGCCACTGTACTTTGGCGAAGTTTGCAATTCGGCCACTGATTGTTTGAAAAGGTTATTTGCGCCACTGTACTTCAGTTATCTTACAATCAACCCCATTTTTTTAACGGGCGTTAGTTCAACAAAAATTAAAAATCAAATACCTATTTTACCCCTCTTCATCTTCATCTTCTCTAACAAATATACAAATATACCTCGTACGCAATTTGATTTTGCGGACTCTCTCACTCCATCTTCTCCACTCCCCCATCTCCAACCATGCCGCCTCTGGTCTCTCTCTCTGACCCAGTGTCTCTCTCGCGAAAATACAACACCTAAAGCCTCAATCTCCCAACCAAACTCCTCCTTGCCGGTCAACCTCAGTGCCGTCGATCCCTGTGCTGCCTCCGGCTCTCTCCAAATCTGGCGAACGCAGTAGCCCCAGCCCGGTCGCCACTTTTTCCACTCCGATCACCTTCCACATCACACGCAGCCCAGTGCCCGCAACCTCAATCTCTTCTTGCAAGCCTCTGGTCATCTTTTCCATTAATTCCGGCCGCACCCTTAGGCAATTTCTCCAGTGCCCTGCGATCTCTTCTATCAGTGAAGCCTGCAACGAACAATCAATCCATCTAAAGCTTGGAATTTGGGTGAAATTTTTCTCCGTTCCTCAATCTCCCAACCAAACTCCTCCTTGCCGGTCAACCTCAGTGTCGTCGATCCCTGTGCTGCCTCCGGCTCTCTCCAAATCTGGCGAACGTAGCAACCCCAGCCCTGTAATCTTCTCCGGCCACCATTTTCGCCAGTCCGGTCACCTTCCACATCGCGCGCAGCCCAGTGCCCGCAACCTCAATCTCCACTTGCAAGCCTCTGGTCATCTTCTCCATTAATTCCGACCGCACCCTTAGGCAATTTCTCCAGTGCCCTGCGATCTCTTCTGTCAGTGAAGCCTGCAACGAACAATCAATCCATCTAAAGCTTGGAATTTGGGTGAAATTTTTCTCCGTTTGTCTAAAGCAAAAAATTAAGAAATCATACAATAGGGGTATTGGGGTTGCTAGTGTTAATATATATTTTGCTGTTGCTGTTTCGGGTTGGCCGATGAAGATGCGCCGGCGCTGTGGTGATGGCAGAAATCAATGGAGGTCGCCGGTTTGGTGTTGGTCGCCGGATCTATGGGGGCGATCGAAAGGAGGTTACCTGCATTGAGAGAGAGAGTGTTAACAACCTGAATATCGGTTTCATCATGGTAGAGAAGATGAAGATGAAGAGGGGTAAAATAGGTATTTGATTTTTACATAACGGTTGAACTAACGCCCGTTAAAAAATAGGGTCGATTGCAAGATAACTGAAGTACAGTGGCCCAACTAACATTTTCAAACAATCAGTGGCCGAATTGCAAACTTCGCCAAAGTACAGTGGCCCGATTGGGTATTTTGCCTTCTCAGACTTGTAATTTGAACATTGATCCATTCAAATGTCATCAATTTGATACTCACAAATATACTAATCACATTTGATACTCATAAATGTCATTGACTGTGTTCCATGATAATCACATTGTTTGCCAAGCTTACAAAATTAACCAAAATCACATTGTTTGCCAAGCTTACAAAATAACCAAGTATCACATTGTTTCTTTAATAGGCCTTTAAGCCTCAAAAGGAGGTGATTACAAAAGAGGTAATTAAAGTCATGTCAAATATATGCTTGTTTCTTAGGCTTAAGAGCCCCAAAAAAGATGTTATTACAAAACACCCAATCATATGAACACTGATTTGAACCTTAAATGTCCAAATAGGTGATTCCTACCTTACCTTTGCCCTTCTTTATTGATTCCCTCTCCTTGGCAGCCCAGTCTAATAGACTATCATTTGTTAAAATTGTTACTTCATCAATCATGAAGCTTGGAGGCTGAGGTTGTGATTCACTTTCAGCAGGTTGCATTGTATCCATCCTAGCACTTGGGATTGGTTGAGAATTGCTTGTGTATCTTCTGCCAGTTCCTCTCCCCATTCCATTCCCCCTGCCTTAACTTGTAATTGTCTATGTATATAAACAATTTATAATTAAACACAACCAAATATAGTTAAACAATGTCAAACTCAATTGACCAAATTCATCATACACCAATTTAATAAAAATTAAACAGTTATATAGTTTCAAACCAACTTCATTTTTAGGAATAGCACCAACATTTACAATTGCTTCACTGCCTTGAATTGCAACCTGAAAAAAAATTACCCAATCAATGTTAATCAAATCAAAATACTTTCCAAAGGTATATATATAACTTGTTCACTTTGGACTTGATCAGAATTGTTTCTCTTTCTTTTCTTGATTAGTTTCTTCATGCAACCTTGAAAGCCTTGGCTTTTGCAACTCCTCAAGTTATGACCAAAATTTCCACTTCTTTGGCAATTCATTATTCTTCCCCTTCTTCTTATGGCCCTAGCAGGTGGTCTTGGTGGTTCATTTGGATCTCTTGTTCTAAGCTTCCTAGGCCTACCAGGTTGTGGACAACTTTTTGGAGCAACAATAGGTATATAATCTTGGCGTTCCCACATATCTACACCATTTATAGGATTGATGGTGTATGCATAGATTTTTTATTGCATTTTCAAACTATAGCACTCATGAACCCATTCTTCAGCCACACTATTACCTCCATTAGCTCCTGTGAAATAGATAGCAGACACTACATGTTTGCATGGAATCCCAGTTAAGTCTTATTTCCCACAACTGCAAGTCTTCTCAATAAGTGAAACTATGCATTGTTCTTCCCAAGGCCCCCTTACTTGGTACCAATTTTCTCCATTCCATGCAGTGATGTAACACATTGCCTCTTTCTTTGTCTTCTCAAAATGTTGTTGCACCTTCATACAAAGTGGACCAGGTTGTTTCTTGATTTCAGCCCTCTTCCTTTGAATCCTCTTCATTAACAAATTCGTAATTGTTTCTAGCATGCTAATAATAGCCCTACTCCTAGCAGAAATTATAAATTCATTGAATGATTCACAGAGACTGTTCATAGAAATTTCTGACTTAACTGGAGTTGTCCAAAAATAGTTACACCAATGAATAGGATCCTTACCAAAGGCCCACTAATATGCATCTAGATTTTTATTCTCAAAGTTCTTCTTAGCACTCTCAAAATGTCTTCGATTAGTTGCCCTGGCAGTTCTGAACAAACAATCTTTCAAAACTTTACTCCTGTGCAATTTCCTAAAGTTACTAAATATATGTTGGAGGCACCACCTATGCTCTACCCAGGTAAGACCTCTTGAACAGCTGGAACTAAACCCTATGAGAAGAAACAGTAACAGAATAAGATATGTAACATTTAAAGCAATAAAATAAATGAACATTTTATAAATAAAAGCTGGAACAAAATTTTTTAAATCATTTATATACCTTCTGTTCATCAGAAATGAATACCCAATGCTGCTGATTGGTGATTTGGAACTCATCAACTACCAATTCAAGAAACCATTTCCATGCATCTTTATTCTCTGCCTCAACCACTGCATAGGCAACTGGATACATCACATTATCATTATCAATGCCAACTGCTGATACTAATTGCCCTGGAAATGGACCTTTAAGAAAGGCCCCATCAAATCCTAAAACTTTTCTACAACCAGCCATGAAACCTTCTTTCAAAGCCCCTAGACAACAGTACAACCTCTTGAATTGCCTCACATGATCTTCTTCATTGTACTCCTCAAACTGAATTTTGATTGTTGACCCAAGATTTGTTCTCAAAACTTCACCTACATAATCCCTAACAAGACCATACTGGTCTAAGTGATTTCCATAAATTAAATCATGTGCAATCTTTTTTGCTCTATATGCTTGACCCCTAGATATTTCAATTGATTTATCAGACCTCACATGTGATCTAAAATCCTCTGTGGACCATTGAGGACTTGACCTGATAGCTTCCATGTATTCCTTAGCAAGCCAAGCAGTTGTTGCATACTTTATTTGATGAGTCATGTTGCACATGTGTTCAGACTTGTATGACCTAATTTTTCAATCATTGGTCATTTGATTAAAAGTCACTTGTATAGCCCAAGGGCATGCACTATTACCTCTACATAATTGCCCTAATTCTGACATTGTCATTCATCTTTAAGATCACATCCCTCCTATTAACAATTGCATAAGAGTGTATGGCAGTCCTAACATCCTGAGCTGATGTATATGTCATGCCTATTTCAAATTTTGGATCCTTCAAATTAGTTAGCATGTTAAACTCTGGACATTTTTTTTTTTTTGCATTTTCCCACCTACTGAACTCACATTTCTCATCAGTTGTACATAAACTTCTTAACTCATCAAAATTTGCATACTCTAAACAGACATAACTACTATCATCATCACCTACTTTTTCCTTACCCTTGCCCAATATCTTACTTACATCAGTAAGGTCATGCCCATCACTCTCAGCATCAGTCTCAGTATCACTCTTAGTCTCAGCACCACTCCCACTCCCACTCTTAGAATGATCTTGTGTTTCATTTGCAAGATCTTTCTCAAGCTCATCAATAATATTAACATCATCACTAACAAGATATGAAGACAAGTTTCTCCTAGGACCACTGACCACCCTATTCTAAGTTAGCTCCAGAAATAACTCAATTTCTCTTTCATTTTTCAGCCAATCAGTTACAATGTTCAAATCATCATCATTTCCAGAGTACTTTAACCTCTCTCTAAATTAGTACCTGGCTCTAGAAAGTAGTAAAACCTAATCCCATCTCCCACAGCACCTAATTTCTGCAACATCTGTTCAAGCATACTCATGCTTAAGTCTCCATCCATCAAATAATCAACATAATTAATCTTGCCACCACTATATACCTTCACAGGATTGGATGTAAACTGACCTCCAAGATGGATTTTTAAGGAAAAAAAAATTATTGTGTGAGACTGCATTTTAAAAGAGAACTAATTAATGGAATGAAAAAAGACATAAGGGTCAACAAATGCAAACAAACAAACAGCACATGGACCACAAACTTATAAAGAAAGTCCTTTACAATTTACTATGCATATAGATGTACAAAAAGCCAATCTCATCCACTTACAATATATAAATATAGTGCACTTTAAAATAAACAAACAAACAACATAGGGACCACAATTACACTGCACTTCAATTTATCTTTACTTTAAAAAAATAGCACATGTGTACAATTTGTAGCAAACATATAACAAACAGCTTTCAATAACTAAACCACAAGATTTTAAACAAACAAACATCGTAGGGATCACAATTGCGAACACTTTACAAAAGAGGGAACATCACAGCAAAGTAAACAGAGTAGTACAATTTCAGATTCTTTACTTTAAAAAATTACACATATGCATAATAGAATGTATAGGTATAACAAATGCAAATGCTCCAAAATTATTAAGCACCACTTAAGAGTGGAATAAAATTGACTATGTTCAAATATGAACAAAATAAAGCTCTAAATACAAGTCCATCTAACATATTTACAAAAAAGAACTCAAAATCATCACATATCAACAAAATACTAGTCAAAAATTCCCACTATACTTGAAAGATTTGAACAAATTTTAAAAAGGAGATAAAAGAATATACGCTGTTACAATCATGAGTCCATTTTCCTTTACGAATCTCCCATAGTGTAGCTTCATCCTTGCAATAATCCTCAGCAATCTTTATATCGTTCCTTCAATTTCAATCTCCGTAGCAATTGTGAACCCTAGATTACGAACCGTAACTCTTCTCTCAGTAAAGTAAAGTAGTTTGACTAATGATTTTTTGGTTTCAGAATTAAGAAAGGGGAAACAACCATAGCCACAGAAATGACCCTTTTGCCCTGAATCCAATGCACGTGGGATTGTACATGACTACTTAACGGTTGACAATTTAACGTCGTTCAACACAGAACCAGCGATGTGCAAAAAATGAATACTTTGGGTAGTGGTAATACAAGTCTAAGATAAGGAACTATTGGTGAAAAGGCTCAAACTTCAAAAATCAACGGTGGAATTAACCCTTTTAAGTTTTAAAACCACCCTTTTTGGCGGGTTGGCCCGTCCCAGCCCGTAACCCAAGGTGGGTTGGGTTGGGTTGAATATTTCCAGTGGCGAGTCAGCCCACCCCAACCCGCCTAGTGGCCGGTTATAGCGGATTGCAGGTCAGCCCGTCCCGCCAGCCCAATTTGAATCCCAACTTCATGTAGTGAAACCAATTAATAACCGTCAACATTTTAGTTGGAGTATCCACGATTCAATTTGAAAATTGTCGTCCTAATCCTAGCCAATTGAAAGACAAATTGGCAGAAATATATATCCGTGGCAATGTTGTGGTGCCTTGGTGCCTCCTACGTATAGGAAGCCTAGGTTGTGAGTGCTACCAACATTTTGATTTGAACTTCCCACTACAAGGAAGTAGGAGACCAGACCAATCTACAACTAATTCATAATGCTGGCAGACAGATCGGTCTTACTAATTTTAATGACTGCTGGGCATAAAATTAATCTTACATAAGGAATGCTATTATTTATCCAGAAAGTTATACATCTCAATTTATTTGGCATCTGATTCAGTTTAATTATCCATGACCGTGAAATGAAAACTAAAAGGATGATGCTTTAAAAATCACCAGACAGTCTAAAGCGAAAAAATTGATATCCATACGACAGATAACAACCATATCCCTCCCTCGGGGGTCATCTCTGATCAAGCATACATCATTCTTCACAAACAGACTTCCAACGATGACGATGTATCAGGCAGCACCATATCCACACACACCAGACACCAAGAACTCCAAGACCTTCGAGTGCCCACCAATTGCACCCCATTCAGTGGAATTCTTTTCCATCACTATCCATAACTCAAATGCATTATACCTTGCAATTTGATTGCCTCAATGGTGCTCTGTCACGGCTAGCATGCATATGTTCCTCCTAATTCGGAATAGTGACCATTGCTTCAAAATAAGGTAAGGGCAAATAACCATGGACTAAGACAAAAAGTCTCTTGGTCTCTGCAATGTTTACTAGTCCACTGATGGGGCCAGTTCATGAAGGGCTTAACCAAGAAAGAATTTGGCCAGGAATGCATCCATGTTTTTCTGCACTGGCACCATAGTGACAATGCATCCATGTTTTTCTGCACTGGCACCATAGTGACAGTCTTTACTTTGCCTTTCAAATGTATCATACTGCTATAATCAATCAGCAGCTAAGTGAAGTTTGTTCTAGGCTTTTGGGAAGGTGAGGTGATGACATTCCTTCTTTAATCTCTCATCCTACTTCATTCTACCTAGTTCAATATGTAGAAAAACGACAGCTCAGAGACAAGTTTTAGATTCCCAGTCCCGTTGTCTTACTTCTCAACCATCCTGACATTTATTCAAGACCTAGTTGCAGACCTGCGACCAACATATTTAAACTTCTATCAGAAACAAGATAAAAATGAATGCAATATGCATATCCAGAACATCAGCAATACTGTTATTTTCAATTGTGAACGAAAAAGATGTAATTTTTGGAATATGGTGCATGATTATTACCATCACTGGGTAGTACAAAATGAAGAAGATAACTTAGAGAAGAATAGCTATTAAGAATATTTTGGAACATGTTGGACATTGTGGGGATACTTCATAGGTAATGATGGGGATCTCTACAAATCTTGCCTTAGGAAATGAAAACTATATTGTTAAGAGAACTATCCAGTGAATGAAGCTCAATGAGTAACTAAATGCAGACAAAACTAATAAGAGCTTACATATTCACAACGTTTGTAACATAGCCTATCATGCTCGTAAAAATTTAAACTTCTTCCATGCACCAGGTGATAATTAGAAATATTGTAAGCATGATCAAGGTTGAGGGTTTCGGTACAAAAATTTGCCATTTGGATAATATTGAACTCTACGTGAATAAAATATATCACCCTGTGCTACCCTAAAATCCTCTTCACTGGAAAGAACTTCCATCCAATACACTTGATGTGCCACACAGAATGAGTGAACCTGCTGCTTGCGAAAAATAATTATATAAGAAGTTCCAAATATTATTCCACTCACTCTGTGCATACGCGATAAGTAGCACCAAGTGTTGTGGACTCAGGAGTTCCCTTTTCTTTGGGAGACGAGTCTTATTGCACTAGCTCTAGTGACAGCACATCTATGTAGCCTATTGTGAAGAAGTATCAAAAGAAGGGTGGGGAGCAGCAATGTGTTCTCGTGAAACTTGTCTCTTGGTGGCAGATCTAGGATATAAGGAAAGCATCCATACATAAACTATGAACAAAGGCAACTAATTCCAACAAAACCCTACAAGTCGATTAACAAATGCCGAACAATTCAATTGAAGCTCCTCTTCTGAGTAAATATGATCCATTAGTTCATCAAGTTTCCTATCATGTATTTGTCACTTTCAATTCTGCGATCATGCAAGAGTTACTTACATAAGTCCATATATGTACTCGAGGAGAGAGAGAGAGAGAGAGAGAGAGAGAGAGAGAGATCACCAAGTTTGATTGTTTAATTTAGAGGGTGAGAACAAAAGGTGGAGCATCCCTTCTTGGCCCTGCTACGGTACGATAGACATAAACTTTATAAGCCTGACTATCATCACTTTCATCTTCCTTCATTACCTCAACATTCAACCTTGGCATCTCCCTTGCAAGTAGCCTACACCCACTCATAGTCACATTACAGGCTGACATCCACAGAGACCGCATTGATTCATACTTCTCCAACCCTGAAAGCAATGCTGCATTCCCAAATGGACAATCTCTTATCTCGAGTTTTCTCAGCTTCGGGCAACCTCCCAGCACACACTGCATTCCCCAGTCACTACTTCCAGCAAAAGCCACCGAAAGAGTCTCCAGATTTTTGGCATACTTGCCAATATATTCAAATGTCTTGTCGTTTAATAAACCTGAAACTGCAAGTCTCTGGAGCTTAGTGCAAGTCTTTACGACTGCACCAAAAGCCTCGTCCATAGATTCACCAGTTAGATAGTCAGGCTGGCCCGGATTCATTATGCAGAGGCGGAAATGGGTGAAGTCAGGGCAGTTTTGAACTATGGTTGCAACAGCAGCATTAGTCATCTGGCGGCAAAAGTAAAGAACATAGTGGAGTCTTCGGCATCCACGAGAAACGGCCACAAAACCCAATTCAGTCACACCGTGGACAATTTCATTCTCAAAGGGATCAGCAGGGAACACACGTAGTTCCTCAAGCAGGGGACAGCTGGATCCAACTGCTTCTAGCCCCTTGTCTTCTACCGTGTCCAGAACCTGTGCCAGAAAAGATTGTCGATAGAATTAAATTTACAGAAACTTAATCAATACTCCCTCGGCCCAAAAAAAATCATAAAAAAAAAAAGTTGCATTTCTAAATTTTAAGTATCAATCTTCATTCTTTTCAAAAACATTATATTTATCATGTGTCATGCAACTCTTATTTTGGAACGGAGGGCGTATTTTATATGGAACAAATTGGCTAAACAGAGAGAAAGTACTTTCTGAATAATCTTCTTACCCAAAGGCGTCTTAGACTTGGGCAGTGAATAAGAAGCTTGGAAAGTTCAGCACTATGTAAGGTTGCATAGCTCAAATTCAGAAAGGTGAGAGTGGCACAGGCAGGATATATAACTGGAAGGTAGAGAGAAGTAGCTTCCCATAAACCCGAGAGTGTATGTAGATTTTTGCAGTTACCGAAAGCACTTTCAAGCTCTGCATATGTGCGAGTCATGAGCTCTTGCTGGAAGGAGCCTGTGCCAAGCTCCATCAGTTGAGGTGACCGCACAAGCAGCTTTTGCAATTGCTCCAAGTTAATATTCTTATTAACCTTCAAAACCCTTAACGATTTGCATCTAGCAACAAGTTTCTCAAGGGCATCAAAACTGACATCACTGTTGAGGCTGGCAAAATTAAGAACTTCCAATGACGATAAATTTTCTGGAAAGCAACTTAGCCAACCACCACCAAGATCATCCATGCCATTCTCCTGTATGTCAAGCTCAGTCAAGTTCCTGCAAGTCACAAATTGGAAATAAGTCTTTTCCTCCACAAGAATAACCGACCTTATACAAATAGGAACGAAGCTCATTCTAAAAAAGACAGTTGCCAACGGGAAAATTCCAAGAAGAAGAAACTATTGGCGTTTCACGACTCAACCATATTTCAGAACAATAACCCTTAGGGTCAACTAGTCGATGAAGTGTAGATACAGTAATATGCAGATGGAGTAATCTGGGAAATTCCAAATCCAATTTGATACCTTCATGGCTACATATATTTAAATATTTTTGTTAACCTAATGTTTTAATTGTCAAGTGGCCATACCTAGAATCTTATTTCAGATAACGAATTACGAGTTGGCAAAGAGCACTGGGTCAAAGACAGAGTAAATGTAATTGTATACTTTCTTTTCATTGAATTAAGACATTTATTTGCAAGAAAAAACTTGAAATGAGTCTGATCATGCCAAATTGTTGAAATTCACAATACACGCTTCCTTTTCATGATCAATCAAGGATAACTCTGGTTAATATATAGTACTCCCTCGGTTTCGAAATAAGTGTCGTTTTAGCTTTTTAAAAAATGTTCCAAAATAATTGTAATTTTAGGTTTTCAACGCATAATTTGCCTAATTTACCCTTCTTTTTTCCAAGTCACAACAATTAATCATCTCTTCATTAAATACTTTATTTCCTCCTAATAGTGATCTCCTCCTAATTTTTCTTTTCAACTACTCCTGACATAAAAAATATGCGTGCATTACTCTAAAACAACACTTGTGATGGAGTATATGTTTTGTTTAGCTTCCCAAGGTAAGTGAACAAGAAAATCATGGGCATAGAAAATGTTAAAAGTAAGAATCTATTTATCCAAACTAAACTGGATATAGACAAAGTTTTACACGTAATTTGAAAGATACTACCAGCTTAATCAATCAATTAGGTACCCAATTCGATTTTTATCATATTACTCAGTGAGCAGATAAGTAGTTACTAACAGAAATCAGCAACCAACCTTCTTTACTAAATAGGATGAGGATATTTTGGGAGATTATGACATCAAGAACATGCCATCCATTAAATGCTCATTAACAGGTCATATGTCACATCACCAAAGCAACTAAAGAAAGAACAGAAAAAGAAATCATAAAGTAGTAGCACTTCAATTTCCACTAATGTCTATAGTTAAAAACAAGAAAACAACCCCATCACCTCCCCCAAAAACAACCTCATTAATTTTCTAAACCTCATCAAACACACACACACACAATCAACTTCATCTCCTCTTTCATATACATGCATACACATTTATTTTGCTCCTCCTTACTTTTTCCTACTCCTCTCAACAACCCTTTCCAATTTCCCTTTTCTTGAAAATAAAAAACAGAAAACGTCTGAAAAGTGCAGTATAAAGGAAAATATGATGAAAATAATAGTAACAATCAAAAGTCGAAAACTATAATGACAACAAGAAAAAGAATACTATACAATCTTAAAAAGAAAGACTTTACCACTAATACGAAAAAGGGCGTTAAATAATTTGCTCACATCTCATCCAATAGATCAAAGAAACTCATTTCATGTAATCAACTAAACTCAACTTTACTCGATTCCCATTAATCAGCTACATGAATTACGATATGCTTAAATTCTTAAAATTCATGTTTACAAGGATTTGTCAAATCGCAACCCTCCTCTTTTATCTAATCGAGCATTAGAAAATTAGCAAATTGAAAATTGGGAAAACGATGAAAATCTAACAACTGAAAGGGAATTGCTTACTTGCAATGAGTGGCAATAGCTTTAAGCCCATTAGTACTGAACCCATCACAACTCAACATCGACAAAGCTTTGAACCCAGCAAAATTCGTCGCTAAAAACTCCAAGCTCTCATCACTCACCGCCATTCTCTTCAACCTCAGCTCCTCCAGAAATGGATACGCCGTCGCAAACACCGCCAGCCACGACTGTATATCAGCCCCCCAATCGTCCGGAACCAGATTGAAATCCGAAAACCGAGGCTTCCCCTTCAGCGTCACGCTCCGTATCCTCGGGAACCGAGCGGTGACAATCTCCGGCGAGACGGAGTAGCAGTTTCCTATGAAGACGTGGGAGCGGCTCCAGCGCTCGGCGTTGTACCAGTCCTTGCAGACTAAAGAGACGGAGCTACGGTCTTTGTGGGAGTTCATGAGGGAGAGAACTCGTTCCAAGACCTCGTCGGGAAACGGTGACACCCGAGTTAACTCGGATGACTCGACCGTGTGAACCGAGTCGACTCGCGTCCTCTTTGAATTATTAAGATCCATGTCTGATTCAACAGATAATTATGAACAAAATTCAAACCCCATTTCAATGCACACACACCTAAAACACACACATGCACGCACACAAACAAACTATAGAAAGAGAGAGAAAAGGAGAGAACTCAAAGATTGGACATGATACCAAAGAAGCTTAAGAAATATATGAAGCAATTTATATATGGGGAGTTGAAGAATGGTTATAGAATGCTAGTTTGCCATAAACAGTTCATCCCTGTCTTATCACTTCACTTTCTTTCTTTCTCTCTCTTCTTTGTGTGTGTGTGTGTGTGTTTTCTCTCTCTTACATGTGGAAGCACTTGAAGAAAATCCAGAAGGGAGAGAGAGAAGATGCCGAAGCCAATTGCCAACCACTTGCTTGCTTACTATAGCGAAAAAAGAGCTGCAGCTGCAAAACTATTCATTTATTTATGTAGTACAGTATTATGTATATGTAAATGTAAATAATTAAAGATTTAAGCTTTTGGGCCAATTCATAATAAAGTTATTCCTTATACAGGGATATTGGATGTATATGGTACGGTGGTTTTGAAATTATTTTATTATTTTATTTTTATTTTTTAATAATTGAAAAAAAAAAAAACAAGAGAGTTAGAAAAAAAAAACTGATATAACAAAAGAAAAAAAAAGTTTAAATCAAAAAGAAGAGCCTTTGAATCTTATAAAAAGAACATGCTCTGATTAACATATATTTGTTAAGACGATGAAAAAAGTTTTATCGAACAAATAATAGTTTCAAACTACTTTATAGTATTAATTATTGAATATTAGACAATTATTAAAGAATATGTAAATAAGAAAAGTGTAGGTAAGATTTTAACTATTGAGATGGATATATGGTAAATTTATGAAAGATAATATGAACAAATTGGTGAAACAGTAAAAATTACTTCAATAGCATATATAATTAGGGAAAATTAGTTAAAAGGATTTGAACACATTGAATAGACAGCTTAGTATATATATTAGGAAAGGCGATGATATTAATGTCAATAGACTAGAAATACGAAAAGACTAAAATCCATATATCTATCTATCTATATCTATATATATATATATATATATATATATATAATATTACATTTACTCCGAATAAATATTCCTAGTTGATAAAATACAGAAATTAAGAAACATAATTAATGATGTGCTGTAAAATTTGTTCTGACCATAATACTCGTGAACATTAATTGAGTTCAACTATTTTAAATAATTGAATTTCTTTAAGATGTATTATATTAAATGAAGCTTTAAGTGTATATTAGGAAGAATGGTAGAGAATAAGTAGATCAAAAGACTTTAACAACATTAGTTGAGACATTCCAAAATAAAAATATTTATTCGGTACAGATGGAGTAACAACTGAATCTATAAAAGAAAAGTTCCCGCTAAATTTTACTTGCTAAAATTAGAAGCCATTTTGTTTTAATGAAGACTTGAGTTTTGCCTTAAAAATATAAATTTTTAATTTTTATGCCGTCAACATTGGAAGATCAAAAGTCAGTCTACCCCATAATGATGATTTCTTCCCGATTCAACGAATATTTTTTCACATATTAGCTGATAAAACTACATTGGAGTATTAAATTCTATGACTTTGAAACTTTTGAGCTTTTAAGTTTAGCAAATTAAAATTAACAAAAGAGTTCATCGTAAGAAACTTTTAGTGAAAAATATATAGTTCTGAATATTTTGTCCATTTCATTTGATTCGGAGTTATTATAACAAAAAATATTCATATAATCAGTATGCAAAAGGCATTAGATTGATAAATATTCGGATCATATATATTAAGATACAAACAATTTTTGTTATCATTATTCCTAAAAAAACAAAATAAATAAATAAACACATTTATTTTACGTCAAATAAAAGATACTCATGCTCCTTCAATTTAAACATCAGTTGCTGCATTTCTGATCGACCAACTCGCTCGGAAATGCTACTCTTCTGCTGAGCATTGTAAATATTCCTTATTGTCAACCTATTATCTTCGAATCTCTCTTTTAAACCAAACAAAATATCTTTAGGTTTAGAGTTTACCTTAGACATGTCTACAACAAAGTTCTCCTCAGACGTTAACAAGCAAGCAATATATGAGTGGCCCTCCAAGTAATCTGCAGTTGGATGATTGTGCACACCTCATTGAACCTCCAATTCTCATTCGTCAACTAATACTTGCTTCCCCCTCCAACGAAAAGTGCATTCACACTTTTTTGTTCCAGTTTCTCTCTTTTTTGTCTTATTAATCTCATCAACCTTTTTAACATTTTTTGCTGATTGACTCCTCGAGATAATGCCAAAACTTTTTCTTTTCACTGTATTGCCCACTATGCTCACAAACCTATAACATCCGAGCTTTTTTCTTACTCACACCGCTGTCCGACCTGCCAATTATTACCATAATGTCATGCTCCTTTTCCCTAGCGCGCACCCAATCAAACAATTTATCGCGATATTAAAATAATTCACACGTCGTTAACACGTCGGTGAAATCCATAACAATATCTTCCACAAGCACAATCTGATTATTTTTAGGACCCTCAACACTTGGCTACGTAGACAAAGTGTTTGAATCCTGTTAGTAGCTACAAAAATACATCAATACCAAACAAAGCAACAATGTTTGGCCTCTGATGATAGAACGCTAGGATGAAGTGTTCGACCACTAATGATAGAACAATATAAGACATGTTCGGTCATCAGTCACTAAACACACAAAGTAATGCTCGGTAAGTAGTGACCGAACACACTAAAGAGTGTTCGGTACGTCATCACTTACCAAACACTCTTTAGTGTGTTCGGTCACTACTGACCGAACATTACCAACGCAGTCCATTCATCTATGCTTCTTAAAATGCGGGAAATGAAGCAATTCTGGTATAAGAATACTTACAATTTTTGTTCCTTTCAATTCTTTATGATCCATGGTTATGCTTTCCAACAATGTACATGAATTTGGAGGTTTAGGGTTTAGTGAGGGGTTTGGAACTTTTAAGGGGTGAGAATGTGTGTATTGTGTTTAAATATGTGTATTGTGTTTGAATGTGTGTATTGTAGGGGGTGTATGAATATTATTCGAGGGGAGTGTACTTATAAATGTTGGAATCAAATAAAAGCATAGAGAGGTGTACTTAGTAATAATAAGGGAAAATAGGTCAACTTTTATAACGGTATTTTTGTAATAATCAAAGGGGAATGTGCTTAGTAATTTGGTGGGAGGGAATAGCAATTCTCTTTAAAATATTGATTTACAGATTTTATTTACATTCAATTTTTAAATGTTATACTCTGATTAGAAAGTATAATAATTAAAATTGAATGGTAATAAAATCTATAAATAAATTATGTGGTATCATTTTCCTAGTTAGTAATTTACAAAATGGATATTAGGAAAGGTATAATACGTTAATAAAAGTCTTAAACTTTAAATTAACCATCGTACTTTAATTTATTATTCATTAAGGTAATTTTATTATTCTTTTCGTCAATTTTATCATTATATCTTAACTTTGGAGTCACTTTTGTCACTATATCCACTTCCGTCAAGGATTTTGGATTGAAAATGTTAGAATAGATAGCTCGATTTCAGTTATGGATCTATTCCCGAAAAGTATGCTTATATATATATATATATATATATATTATTCAATGGTTACTTCATCTCGCTAACCATCAATGGTTACTATTATATCAACTATTAGATCAAAAATTAATGATTGAAATTAATTACATTAAATGACCTACATTTATTTTCAATCTAATGGATAATAATATTAGTAATTGATGGTTAGAGATGGAGTAACCATTGAAAACTATATATATGAAAGTTTTCAATGGTTACTCTATTTCTCTAACCACTAATGGTTACTATTATATCAACCATTAGATCAAAAATTAAAGGTTGAGATTTAATGATTAATTGGAAAACGCAAGTAGGTGAGTCACTTAATGCAATTAAATCTTAGTCATCGATTGTTGATCTAATTGATAATAATAATAGTAACCATCAATGGTTAGAGAGATGTAGTAATCATTGAAAATTTTCATATATATATATATGTATATGTATATGTATATATATATATATATATATATATATATATATAGCCGCACTACAATCAATTCAGAGTAGGAATTGCTGATTTAATAAGTCATTCTGAAATTTGCATATGCATTTCACTATAGAAAGCATCTCCTTTTTTACCGTTGCATAATTCAGTTGAGCGTTCTTCCACATACCGGAAGTAAAACGTAATAACTCTTCTTTCCCATTACTGGGATTTTTCTGTTTCAATATGCCACCATAACCTAAGTTAGAGGCATCTGTCTCAATAATTTTATACCATGTTGGCTGGGCCAAACAGAGACAGGGTAACTGTTTAACATGCAATTTGATTTTTTGCACTGCTTTAGTATGTTCCTCAGCCCAAGGACTAGGATTTTTACTCAAACGTTTATATAAAATAGCATTATCTTGTGCAACATTTTTATAATAATCAGCTATGTAATTAAGACTATCTAAGAATCTTTGACACTGATTTTTATCTTTTATTTCATTCGGAAATTTAAAAGCAAATTCAATACTTCTGTCTATAGGTATAGTTTTACCCTGGGAAATATTATATATATATATATATATATATATATATATATATATGAAGGAGTATTCAATGGTTACTACATCTCACTAACTATTAATGGTTATCATTGTTATTATCCATTAGCCATTAAATCAATGGCTAAGATTTAATTGTTAGTTGAAAAATACAATTAATGCAAGTATGTAAGTCATTTAATACAATTAATTTCAATGTTTGATTTTTGATCCAATGGTTGATATAACAATAACCATTGATGGTTAGAGAGATGTAGTAACCATTGAATACTCTCATATCTATCTATCTATCTATCTATATATATATATATATATATATTATATGCATACTCTATGCATATTTACTAACCAGGGAAGATAGTGCATCATAGAGCCTAGTTAGAGGTGCCCAAACGGTTCAAACCGCCGGTTCCGGTTTGGAACCGCTGGTCCGCCAAAACCACTATTGTATAAACCATAACCGAACCATATATGGCCTGTTCCGGTTCCCCGATTTTTTTTTCTATTTTTTTAAATTTATTTTATTTAAAATAACTATTATAAAGTGTACAAAAAAGTGTTATGTTTTTTTTTAATTTTTTGCAAAAGCTATAAATTGTAAAAACTTTAGTTATGAAAAATTACAAGTATTAATTTTTTTTTGCAAAAGTTTTGTAATAATAACAAAAATATGAGAACTCAAAAAAACTCAGAATAAAAATTTAGGAAGTGAAAAATAAAAAGATAAAAAAGGAAACTGGAGAAAAACAGTGAAAAATAATAGTTTAGGAATTCAAAATTTTAAAAATAATAGTGAAAAATAAAAAGCTGTATTTGTACTTGATATCATTACTCTCCCTTCATTTTGAGTTTTTGTGAGTCTCACCCTTGTTGTTAATTGAGGTTAGCAAATTCTCGCAATGGATCATTTTGACAGATTCTAATACTCCCTCCATCCAAACAGAAAAGTTTATTTGACAAGTTAATCCTGTTAAGACTGTAATTTTATTTGTTTGTACATTTTTTAAATTGCATTAAACGTATATCTTTTTTTAGAAATGAGACAATTTTTTAGAACAAACTTTAAAAAAAAAAAAGTGATTATTTTTTGGGGGCAAAGGGAGTTGAAGATTACAAGTGAATCATACCAAACAAAATAATTGATCCAACACGCATGCAAGGTGTATACTGAGTAAACCAAAGTAAGCAACTTAAAAACCATAAATGAATCTCAACTTAAAAACCATAAATGAATCTTAGATATCCTTGCTGTGCAACTAGTCCTTATCCTTATCACATGCGATAATATTTCTTGTTTATAGAATGTTAGATTAAGTAATTAGCACCTAATCAAGATCTAGAGCACTTTATCAAGTGCTCAAAGGTTTTCTAGAATAGTATTCTCAACAAAAGTGTAAGTAGTTACTAGTTAATAAGGAGCAATTAGATTCCAAACCAAATAGTGGTCATGGGTACTAACAATTAAGGTGGTTTGTGCATTTACTAGTATTGTGACCAAGAGGTACTAAATATATGGTGCTACCTCTAAACTTGGCGAGAAGTTTTGGTGGTAGTAGCATATGGCGTACGTTAGGTTTATATATATATATAGAAGAAGGCAAAGAAGGAGATGTTGACAAAGAAATGGTGGATGCAATTGAAACAAAATTCAAATACGTAAGACAATTTATTTAATGGCATATTGTTATGTCTTTTAACTTTTCATCAATTCGTATTATAATTTCCTAATATAATAGATTTATCCTTACCATCCATCAATCGCGACGCCCACTTGGTGCAAAGATGCAAAATTGAAACAAATTCAAATATGAGGGGATAAAGTGTTTAACACAAATCATAGGGGGTGAAGTTGAGATAAATCTACTTAAACTTAAAGGGTCTGCTTGCTTGCAAAATTCAATTTTTCTTTGTTAGTTAATAATGGGTTTAATGGTATGGGGATGTGGGATTATTAGCTGTGCACTGTACTGTATTAGATGCCTTAATACTTTTATACAAAAGTTTATTTGAACCGACTCGTGCGGGGTTAATGGTTAAGGGTGGAAACACGTCATTCTCTCACGTGACACCCAAAGGTTTTAATGAGAGCTTTGCTTGCCCTAACCGACTTTATTAGTGTAACACTTGCCTTATTTTAGACTATTAATCTCTAAGCATTCTGTTCCGGATAAATGTTCCTATTTTTTATTTTGGAATGTCACAACTAATGTTCTAAAGAATTTTGATCTACATATTCTCTATCATTCTTCCTAATATACCCTTAAAACTTTATTTAATATAACACATCTTAAACAAACTCAATTATTTAAAGTAGTTGAACTCAATTAATGTTCATGGGTTTATGGTCAGAACACATTTTACAGCACATCATTAATTATATTTCTTAATTTCTGTGTTTTATCCACTAAAAATATTTATTCGGGACGGAGGGAGTATTAATTTTATTTGATTTAAATATTAAATTGATCACCATACTTTAAACTTTTATTCATTAAGATTACTTTATATATATTTCATTAATTACATTATTACACTTCAACTTAAAGTTACGTTAGTCACTCCATTCACTTTTGTCAAAGATTTTGGATGAAAAATGTTAAAAATAGTTAAACTTAGTTAGCAACTAAATAATCAAAAAAAATTACAAATAATATTAATTGAAAACTTTTAATCATAAATAAGTGTATAAATTTGTACAAAAGTTAACTAATTAACATTTGACAAACAAAAT
The DNA here is from genome assembly GCA_016624345.1 of Platycodon grandiflorus. Classification (NCBI taxonomy): domain Eukaryota; kingdom Viridiplantae; phylum Streptophyta; class Magnoliopsida; order Asterales; family Campanulaceae; genus Platycodon; species Platycodon grandiflorus. Next base: position 86,513,343 of record CM028361.1, on the reverse strand, counting down.
AGAATTTATGTAAACTTTTTAATCAACACAAATAAATACTACTCTATAATATATATATGTGTGTGTGTGTATATATATAAAGAAGAAAAAGACAAAAATATTAAACAATTATTTCTTGAAATTATCTCAAAGCTATTTTCTTTTACTAACACAAATTTAAGTAAAAGAAGAATAAATCAAAAAGAAAAAGAGACATTTCACATATTTTTTTCACATTGTAATTGTTTACAATTTTTACCTTTTAACCTTTTACTATTTGTTTCTTCTAAATTTTATTTGCTTGCTATTTCTCTTTTTCTCACTGAATTTACAGCTGCTTTTCTAGTTACTGATAAAAGTTAAATAGGGAAAAAAGAAAATGTGAAAACAATGAAAATATTTAAAAGAATGCAAAAGCAAAAAAAATAAAATAAAATAAAAAGAAAAGAAAAGGCCAAAACATGACAACGTTTATAGGCATGTTTTTAAGAAATCTCTCTCTTAGTTACTGATAAAAGTTAAATAGGGAAAAAAGAAAATGTGAAAACAATGAAAATATTTAAAAGAATGCAAAAGCAAAAAAAATAAAATAAAATAAAAAGAAAAGAAAAGGCCAAAACATGACAACGTTTATAGGCATGTTTTTAAGAAATCTCTCTCTCTCTCTCTCTCTCTCTCTCTCTCAGACACACACATAAATTTTGGGTTAAAAAAATATAATTGTATGATTTCGATATTGTAATTTAGGATTTTGATCTCTACCTTTTTTATTTACTCTTTTAGTTTGTGTGTTAATTCAAAGTTTACATAAATCATTTAGTATTATATATTTATATGTTAATTAGTCATTTTATACATATTTTATACACAACTTTTATTTCAATGTACAAATTTTATTTTCGATGCACACTATTTCCAAACCCATCATCCCCCATTTCTCAAACCCATCGGTCAAAGAGAGGGAAATGCATGGAGATTGGAATCAAAACTTATATTCTGATGCAAAACTTTTAAACTTAATAAAAAAATATTAATTTTTGTGATAACAATAAAAATTAATAAAAATTACAATTATTATATTTTTAAAGTGTTAAAAAATTATTAGAGTTTGTGCATCACAATACTGAAATAATATTATTTTTGTGCATCGCGATACATTAGTCACCCCATCTCTTTTCTCAACCCACATCACATTGGCCACACCCATCTTATCAGCCACCCCCCATCACTTTTTTGAAATTAGCCTTTTTCATTTATTCAATTGGGATCCAAATAGTTGCTTTTCCTCTCTTACTTGCTCAGTTTGCCTAATTTTCAGTCTGACTCTGAAATTCACAGTAGCTCACGATGCACAATAGTGTGCATTGCAATGCATAAAATTGTAATAAAAAAATATTATTTTGTGGATCACGGTGCAAAACTTTTATTATGACGTCAAACTTTTATTCCTGATGCACAACTTTTAAACTTTAATAAAAGTTACTCCCTCCGTCCCTAAATTATTGTCTTCATTTTCTTTTTTGTCCGTCCTAGAATAATTGTCTTGTTTGAAAACTTTTCTTTTTATGACATCACTTTTCCCATTTTACCCTTACATTTTCTCCTACTTTAATTATGGACCACATACAAATAGACATTAAAGAAAATTACACATTATACCAATATTAATAATCAAGTTAGTTATTTTTTCTTAATCCGTGCGCCGGGTCAAACAAGACAATAATTAAGGGATGGAGGTAGTATTAACTTTTGTGATAACAATAGAAATTAATAAAAATTACAATTATTATAGTTTCAAAATTTTAAAAAATTATTAGAGTTTGTGCATCGCAATGCACAAACTTGTACTAAAATAGTACTGTTTTTATGCATCGCGATGTACACACATAGATTATACATTTAATTACTTCGGCAATAACCATGATTAGTTTATGAATATCAAGCCTTGAAGTTACAAGTTGCTTAGTTTTCTAACTTTACTCCCTATAAATGAGAAAACAAAGTTGAATACACACAAATATGAGACTAAAATTTACTTAGTACAGTACATAATTATTTCATTCCATATGTCATTTGGCTTAAAGTTGTGAGTTTAAGCAAACGGTAAGCCACACAACCTCACCAAAATTCCACTTAAAGCACCGTCTTGAATGAGATCTATCTCCCAAAATGTACAATAAAATTATTTTTGAGTTGCACAAAAGCATGCACACATACAGAAACATACATTGCTAATTCATGTTAAAAAATAGTACTATTTTTACATGCTGAAAATAGCTTTTATGTAAGAGCTACTAATGCACATAAAGAGAAAAGGAGAGACTGATGCACAGTAAAAGCCCTTGACGATGCATAGTCAAATTACACTAGACGATGCACAGTAAGAGCTACTGAATAGCTTGAGTTGATGAATGGTCAAATTACACTTGACAATGCACATTCACATCACATGACGATGTACAAAATACACTTAAAAACGTTATATATTGTTACGGGGGTAATTTTAGAATAAATAACTAATTTATCACTTAAAAGAGACTTAAGCGAATGAAAACAAATATAGTAGACTTAAGCGGTTGAATAATCACAAAAGGTACCCGCCCATAATTTTGGATACCATTATGATTGTGGGACTTTTATCTCTTGGACTTGGGCTGACTCTAATAGAGCCCATGACGTTTAAGAGTGTGTTTTTCCCAGAGCATGAGGAAGCTCGGGGATGATTGCAAGGCTGGTCAATTTTGTTCTTAGGCCTTTAGACCTGATATGGAGACTCGTCAATTTGGGCCCAGGAGTGCTTTGCTGGCAGGACGTTAACTTTGGACTTTTTACAATAATAGAACTTCTTACACTAAAATTGTTGGATATGAAAATTTGATAAAAACGTTAATAGAAACGTTAACTTTGAATATTTGGATATATGAAATTGTTCTTGAGACTTTTTGAATATGAAAATTTATTAGTGAGATTTCGCCCTAAAATTTTTGTATGTTTTAAATCAAGACAATCGTATTACAATATAAGAAAAATGACAGGGACCAACTTTTACAATAACATTTTCTTAATCTCAATTTGGTCAAATTTCAAGTGTACAAAGAACCTAAGAAGGTTCATTTGGAATGGGGGAAATTGAGATGACTAATAATACTCCCTCTGTTTCAAAAATATTGTCGTTTTTGAGTTATGCATACATATTAAGAAATTTTGTAGGTTGACAAATATACCCTTATTAAATACCTTTAATTTTTCTGTTGGAAGTAGTTGAAAAGATGAATTAGAAAGAGATAATTATTGGGAGAAGATAAAATATTTAATAAAGAGATGATTAATTGTTAGAACTTAGAAGAAAACAATGATAAATTAGGTATAACATGTATTACAAAACTAAAACGATAATTTTTTTGAAAAAATTTTTAAAATTAAAACAAAAAATATTTTGAAACATACAGAGTAAGAAAGAGTTGATGTTTCTTCCACACAAAGAGATGATTTAGATAAAGGAGTAGAGTATTATTGGAATAATCCTTAAAAGCTTTTGTCCCCCAACCCTGAAAAAGACCATGTTCTTTTCATCCAACTAAACTACCAACCAACCCCTCTCCTCCTCTATGTCTGTCTACATCATTATCCAAACAATATGTGCTTTGTCTACTACCTAGAGAATGTCAAATTAGGGGCCTCCTTTGTGGGGATCCGACACGTTACATTCCTATCCTCTCCATATTTTTGTGCGGTTTAAATAGTAGTAGTTTGGTTTGTTACAAAATTTAAGTTGAATTGCAAGTTTTCTGTTCGTAAAATATTAAATTAAATTGAATTGTTCAAAGTCCAGAATTGTAGTATTGAATCAAACTAAGACAATTTGATTCAGTTTTGCGGTTCAATCTCGTGATTCGATTCTATAGTTCGGTCTCGTGGTCTAGTCTCGTAATTCAGTCTCGTGGTAAAAGCTTTAAAATTAATACTTTAGCCTATATACACTTTAATCTAACATAGGATATAATTTTACTAATGATCAATGATCAAATCTAAATATGGTTTGGTTCATTTTGGTTCAGCTCGATCCGAAAAATCAAACCACAAACTGAACTGGACTAAACTAATTGAACTGAACTGAACTACTCAATTTTTCAAAAACTCAAACTGACTCATGTAAGCCACGAAACCTAACCAAACTATTTTGATGGCTCGAAAGGACACTCCTACACAAGAGTAGTGATAGAAATACAAAATTTGTGTACACCGATTTATTTCAATCTAGTGCCAATGATTGATATATCAGTCGTGACATGTTATAACATCCTTTAATTCATCGCATTAACATTCAAATTTCTTGAAAAAATTGTACAAAAATACTTGTATCTCTTTATCATTATCCTTTACACAATTGCCACTCAAGATCATTTTCATTTCACAATTAAAAAATAGGCCAAAATATAAATTACCCCCCGAGGTTTTCGTCAAATCCCAAAGTGACCCCCCAGATAAGGAATGCCCTAGAAATCTGTCTGAACTTTAAAATTATCCCAATTAGCCCCCTGGCCGTCATGACCGTTAGAAAAGTAACGGAAATCCATCACGTGCCTTGCACGAGGGGGGGCAATTGGGTCTTTTCGCCATATATACAGAATACTAACTAAAGGGGGTCAAAGTGTCAAAAGAACAACACTAAATAAAGGGGTGCAAAGTGTCTAAAATCAAAGTACAAAAAATAAAAACAAAAAGTAAATGAAAATCAATTGTACCGCCGATCCTCCGTCTTCTCCGTTCATCTTCTTCAGCGAGTGGCCACCGCGATTTCCGGATCTCTTTTCTCCCTCCCTACTCCTCCACCGCTACCACCCATTACCAACCCTCTCTCGTCTCCACCCATCTCTCTCGTTCCCGTCTGATTCCAAAATGCCCTCACAAGAACAGCAGCTCCCTTCGCCGCCGCACACCAGCCCCTCCGTCTTCTCCGTTCATCTTCTTCAGCGCCGGCGAGTGGCCACCAGCGATTTCCAGATCTCTTTTCTCCCTCCCTACTCCTCCACCGCTACCACCCATTACCAACCCTCTCTCGTCTCCACCCATCTCTCTCGTTCCCGTCTGATTCCAAAATGCCCCTCACAGCAAACAGCAGCTCCCTTCAAAGATCGATGGAAATCTTTTTAATTTTTTGGCCTACGGATTAATTAAAATTTAGTTTGCTTAATATCTCTTTGATTGGAAATGGCAGACAAGGTATTGGGTTTGAAAGTGAAACCCAAATTTTTTTTTTTTTTTGTCTATTTCTCTCAAATGTCTGTTTGAATTTGATTAAAGTGGTGATTTGGACTTTTAATATTGGATGATATGATACCCATTGATTTTGGATTACATAAATGTTTTGCTGGAAAAAGTGGTGAGATCGCAAGCAATTGATGTTCCATTGCAGTACATGTTTGCCGAAAAAAATGGTGGGATTCCAAGCAATTGATTTTCATCAATTAACTCAAATTGTTTTATACAATTGATTTTCATTTACTTTTTGTTTTTATTTTTTGTACTTTAATTTTAGACACTTTGCACCCCTTTATTTAGTGTTGTTCTTTTGACACTTTGACCCCCTTTAGTTAGTATTCTGTATATATGGCGAAAAGACCCAATTGCCCCCCCTCGCGCAAGGCACGTGATGGATTTCCGTTACTTTTCTAACGGTCATGACGGCTAGGGGGCTAATTGGGATAATTTTAAAGTTCAGACGGGTTTCTAGGGCATTCCTTATCTGGGGGGTCACTATGGGATTTGGCGAAAACCTCGGGGGGTAATTTATATTTTGGCCTAAAAAATACTTGGGCCTCCAAGACAGAAGCCCATTTGCAAAGTTTTAACAGTAAATTGCTAGTCGGTCTACTTTCTGAAAATTTTTTTCTCTCCAGTCCACCTTTTTTTTCTTCAGAAAATTGCTAGCCGGTCCCCTTTTCAAAAAGTTTAACCCCTACAGTCCACCATTTTTTTTCTTAACCGAAAAAAGGTATTTTGATAATTTTCTTCCTAAAAAGTCCGTATGCAACATGAACACTCTTTTATTTTAGAGACTTGTTAAAAAAAAACACACACACACACACAAACATAAAAAATAATTAGTTACATCAAAAAAACTGAAAACTTGTAAACGATTTTATATTGTTAATATAGTCTTCCCTCATGTTTAGGGATCAATTTTCATGCCTACAACACGAATTTGATCACAATTTGATCAAATTTGAATTTTCTGAGTTCATCCCGTTTTCTCTTGTTCTTGGGCTATTTTGGCCACTTTAATCTATGTTTTAAGCTTCGAATTTGTTTAAAATCAATCTCATATTGTTATCTTAACTTAGTACTATATTTGTGCACAATTTTTCTACCAAAAAATACTATTTTCGAGATCCAAATCGAGCTTGGCAGTGTGCTGTCCAAAAACAGAGTGAGATGTTCTTGGACTGATTTTGGAACTTTAATCAATGATTTGAGTTTCAATTCACCAATCGCAGTATGCTGGGCAACGCAACGGGGATCAACTTACCCGATCAGGTCGCAGGGGTCGAGACAGCATCCCTCGTAGGGGGTTTGGGGGCAACGCCCCTGAAAGGTAAACGAAAATTAAGTCCTCTCCAGCAGTTGAAATTCAAATGGCGCCTTGATTGCTAATCGCGATGACTTGGTTTTCTAATTGCGATGTTTTGGTTACTCATCGCGATGTCTGTGTTGCTCATCGCGATGCCTTGGTTGCTCATCGCGATGCCTTGGTTGCTCATCGTAGTGCCTGTGTTGCTCATCGCGATACCTTGGTTGCTCATCGCGGTACCTTGGAAAATCAAGTCCCCTCCAGTAGTTGAAATTCAAACGGTGCCTTGGTTGCTCATCACGATGCCTTGGTTGCTCATTGTGATGCCTGTGTTGCTCATCGCGATGCCTTGGTTGCTAATCGCGATGCGTTGGTTGCTCATCGCGATGCGTTGGTTGCTCATCACGATGATTAACCCACGCGATACCTTGGATTACTTATCGCGATGCCTTGGATTACTTATCGCGATGCCTTGAGTTACTGATGCGCGCGTGTTTTTCTTTCATTAATGGCATTATCGTCTTTTCGCCCCAAAAATATCTTTTTTCGATTTTAAAAAAGGATAAGTGGACTTGAGCGATTACAAATGTTTAAAAAGGGACCGGCCTGTAATTCACCATAGTTTTAATACAGAAGAATCTCCACAAGGCTAATTTCTTATTGCAACATATTTTAAATTTTGGCCCGGTTTACAATCACAGTTTTGTATTTCCATTCTAGAAAATTAAATTAAATGATAAAAAAAAAAAAATGAAGAAGGAAGAAACAGTGTATGTATCAAATTTTCTAGTAGTTTTGATTTGTATCTTTCGAAAGCGATGTTTCCATAATGATAACTATACAATTACACGTTTACAAACCCACCCGATAGCGGAAAAGGAACGAGAACATACCACACTATCAAACATGACCTAGAGCTCGTTTGGTGCAGCATTTATAAAGTGTAGTATTTTAAAAATGTAGCATTTTAAAAAATGCAGTGTTTTAAAAAAGCAGGTCTTTCCTTATAAATACGTTTGTGATATCACTTCAATACGCAGCTTTTTTTTTTCTTAGAAGCGTTTTAAAACCTGCGTTTGGGGAAAAAGCTAGGAATTCCAGCGTTTTAAAACGCAGCTGCGTTTTGAAAACGCTGCGTTTTCTGCCGCAGTATTAAAACACATTTTTTGCATATAAACTGCGTTTTATCCCTGTATTTTGGCCAAAACGCTCGACCAAACGGGCTCCTAGAGTCGAGTTGTGGAAGATTCACTAGTCTCTTATTTTGAAAATACGCAGCCTTAGCTGCATTGTACTCTGGGCTCTTATTAGTGTCATTTATTTTGGGCCTATTGGTAGCCCAATACTGAAAATTAAGCACAGATCTAAATAGAGGAGGCCCATAATGCATAATTCAACAAATTTAGTGACAAGCTTTCAAATAAGTTTTGTGACAACAGACTGTAGTCTACAGCAACTGTCATAAAGCAACTCCAAGAGTCAAATAGTTTTTTTTTTTTAAGCAAACTGGAATTTAAAAACAGCAGCCATTACTATTGATCAGAAATTCGTTCACCGAAAAAAATAAAATGGACAAGGAGTTGATCAGTAGATTTCATACCACTGAAATTATGGATTTGATTCATCGGAATGTACTGCACTCACTAGCTCATCCCTAATGGCGACCCAATTTGCCGGATTTTCCACCAAATCCTCCAAAGCCATGAAAATCTTCGAGTGGTGCTCTGCGAGTTCCTCGTCAGCATCATTCCCAGACTTCATACACTCAAAAAACTCGGAAACTGATTGAGCCACTGTCAAATCTTGTTTAACTTGTTGATTCTCATACACACTAACATCGAGCTTCCTTTTCTTAGCATTTTCATTTTGATCATTGTCGAGTTCAGTTTTTTCTTTCTCCTTTGGGACTATCTGTAGATCAAAGTCTTGGTTAATTGCGTTGGCCATGAGCATGATAAACTTTTGGTGCTTAGAGACTGTGTTATATATGTGCTCTTTGAAGTTGGCCATGTCAATCTCCATTTTCTCTTGCTTCTGTTCTAGCTTTTTCATTGCCATTTCCAGCTCACTTCGGCTATCCCTCAGAATGTCTAGCTGCGATTCCAATCCTGATTCCTTCACGTCGTTCCTAGGATTTCCGTTGTTTTCATAGGATCCGAATTGCTGGTTTTTCCTCTTGATGTACTTTAGCAAGTCCTGCTTCCCTGCTTGAAACCAATCGTTTGCATATTCCCGATGCTTCCAACAGATCTTCTTGAAACCCTTTCATCAAGTTTACGTCGTTTCCAGAAATAGTTCATACACAAACACACATAAACATGACAGTTCAAGAATCAACAAGACTGCAAAATATACCTTAACCCGTAAAAATTTAATACACAAGAGGCATTAGGACAATCAAAAGTAAAATAACAGAGTCAAGAGATCTTCTTGACTTTTGCTTATCTATAGACACTAACAAATAAGACCCTTTGATCATTTTTATGTTTACATTTAAGCTATTGAACATTAGCTCAAAATGTCATCTATAAAGTGAAAATCAGGTGTGATATATAATTCTCAAAATCAAGTGAAATAAGTTATGGTCTTTCCTGCATAATTTATAAATGGACTCATGCGAGTACTATCTTTTTTCATTTTTTTTCTCTTTTTCTTTTTATAACAGTAACCAAACATAATATACATGAAAGAGATTTTTGTTTATTTATTTATTTTTAAGGATATATTAACTACAGAATAAAAGGAAAAACACCAAGTCTGTTACCATGCATGTTAATGAAAATGGCCAATCACACGCACGCCCACACACACACACACACACACGAGAATAGCACATTTAGAATAATTAACCATAGCAATAGCCCCATCTTACACTAACTATACTAACGGGCACTGTTAATTAAGCCTTAAAGGGTTGAAGCTTGACACTTACATAGTTGTTGAGCTGTGTAATGAAGCTATCAAAATGATTGCTTTTCGTGTACTTGGGCAGAATTTCGCTTGCAAATTTATGTTCATCCAGAATGATAAAGCTGGTTCGAGCATGACCCCATGATATGATGGAGTCTGTTTCTTTATCATCCACCATTTCGTACAGGTTTCTCACAAAGGGTGGTGGAGAATCGCGAAGTCCTTTGAAATGTTTTGGCATTAAATTTGGCAGCAGCGGCCAAGACGGCCATCCTTCTTCAATGCCGTCGCCACCACCACCACCAGACCCTTCACTACCATCAATCACTATGCACTCTTCCTGATCAAATGCGTCTGACTCCATTGCAATTCAATGTGTTTGAGGGTGTGTCTCACTGTGGGAATTTGTACGATAACGCACTATAACACTTGCATTAAGACCTTTTGCCAATTATAGAGGAAGCTTGTTTTTATATATATATTCTCACATTAATTTGAAGACACAATCAAGTTAACATACTTTTCCTCAAGTGTTGGAAGTAAGTACATTTTTATTCCTTCAACATGTTTCCTTTCTGGATTGACACGAAAAAGAGAGGGAGTACTGTGCAATTACAAAAGCACTATGTACAAACAACCATTGCATGCGTGTAAATAAGCTTTGCGTTGGCGGAAGCCACTTAAACTTTGAAAATAAATTGTAGGAGTTAAGTGAAAAAAGTATGGTTGTCCTTTGTAACAAAAGTACGTACAGTGAATATATTCCTCATTCATAATTTTCTTGGTGCGCTCGCGCGCTATGAGCCATTTGATCATCAAAAACACCCGAATAGAATGTGTAACTATTTGGTGCGAGTGATCCAAGTAATAGAGACTAGTAGTTTGTTGTGGAATATTGGAAACCTACTGATCAAACGATCATCATTCATCCATGAATTTGATCCTCCTCCCACTCATGATCCAAATTAAGGAGATACACAAAGTATGTAGGATAGCACCATGTGGCGCAAATAGAAATCGTACTCTCTTTGGGCTCTCAATTCTGATCAGTTGTAGGTAATTACTAGTATTCTCAATCAGTTGGCATTTTCGTGATAACCACCTCTTACTCCAGTACAGCCACCACTAGAACTTTGAGCCACAATCAGTCGGCATTTCCTCTTGATAAATGTTATTTTCTCCATGCCAATGCCATTTATTTAAGAGTGTCTCTGAGGATTTTTTTGTAATTCGCCACAATCCTTGTAAGTTCGTATGCAACACACTCTTACCCGTATAGGGCCAATTCAAAAACAGTTAGTGTGCCCTTATACAGGACTAAATCATCTGACATTCTTGTATGTACAGAGTTTCTCAATCATGTACATGTTGCCTCGTTGCGGACATTCTATTCCACTTTATGTTTTTCTATCTGATATTCTGATCAAGCACAAAGTTCATCTTTTTTTTGTTCCATTTGGACTGTTAATAATCCTTTTTGGTTCGCTTCCGTCTTGTACATATCCTTTGTATTTGGAAATATATTTTTCCAGTGATCCTCTCACACAGCACAGTTCTTGGTGTGTCGTGCATATTTTTTACTCGGTGACTCCCAGAAAAACCATTTTGATTATCTACGTACAGTTTCATAAAAGCATACTGTACAAAACCAGTCCAGTCGCTCATCGACATTTTTGTGAGGGGTAGATGCAAGAAAAAAATCAAAGTGTACTCTAGTAAAACTAGACACCAATGTCACTCATATTCATGCTTTTTTGACTAGACTAATTTCAAGTGGCATCAACTGATGATGACCAAGTAGCTTGGAAGATTTTGCAGTGAAGTTTTAATTTGTCAGCATTCATATTCTAACACTCAACCGTCGAAGGTTAGACTATGTCTATAACTTTGTTGTATCAAAGAAAGACAGCATGTAAGAACATTTGGTAACTCTGTATATATTCTTAGCGCCTCTCTGATTTAATCTACTGCTATAGAACCTGCTTCTGAAAGTGCCAAAGGTGGAAACAGTTACATTCAATCCCCGTTTTCAAACCCTTGTGATGAGGTTGTCATGAATTTGAGCAGCCGGCCTCTGCCCTTTATCATCCCAAAAGACGTTTAGTGAAGTAGTAGTTTGATCATTCATGCTATCATATTTGTTCAGTTTCTATGCTCGATTAGGAAACAGATATAGCATGCAGAAAAACATCTTTCGACAGTCAGATGTTTAAATTAAGATATCATAGATCTGTATTAACTGTTAAAACATCCCTCTCCGAATTTAAAAGTACATAGCGCATTAGAAATAAAGACCATTCAAGAATTATATTTATGAAAACATTGAAATATTCAAAATAACCAACACAAAATCAGCGTAAAGCACCATGTGCTTGACCAATACCTACTGATATGTTTACAATTACAGATGCATCCATCTTTTCAACAACTTAAATAGCAACAATCATTTGTACTTCGCGATTGCAACAGTAAAACACAAACTTGCTGACGGTAAAAAGATAGAATTAGGTAAGGAATCATCAGACTACTAGATTGAAAACCGATCAGAACATCACTGGAACAATGTTGGTACAGGATCTCAACTTGATAATGCTAGACTAGTTCCTACTCTTCTTCTCCCTGCTCCAAAATTCATGTCATATATAATTATAAATGTAGAGATGTGCAATAAAATCAGAGAAAACAGTAAAAAGGATAAAGAAGATTACAGAATTCATACCACTGAAATACAAGGCTTTCTTGAGACACTGCATGCTCCACTAGCAGCAGAACTATGGATATTGAACCAAAGCTTCCCATTCCTTATCAATCTCGGACCGATACACAGCCATCTCTCCTTCATTGTCATCTTCACACATTAAAACGTCCTCCATCTGCTTTGCAATCAGCATAAATCTCTCAGAACCCAAAGCTGTGAATTCCATTCCTGTTATTGCATTGACCTTCCCTTCTTCACCACTTGCTTCTTCACCTTGTCGAGATTGGTCCTTTCCACTTGTGGTCTGGCTAGGAATATGTATTGTATTAGTTGGATCCATTGATTCCTCGCTGCTTTGTGGTTCATTAAGATCGATTTTCCTTCTCTTCGAACTTTCACCATCATCGACCGCTTCTCTATTTTCTTTCAGCTTCTGCACAAACTGCTGACTAAAGGTTTGGTAGAATGCATTGGCCATCAATATTACTATCTTTTGGTACTTGGATGCAATTCTCTCCATGTTTTGTTGGAAAATTATGAACTGCTTTTTCGTATTTTCTTGGTTCTCCTCTAGCTTTGCCATTTCGACTTTCAGCTTATTGTGGTGATTCCTTAATTCTTTTAATTCGGCCTCCAAACGCAGTTTCCTTGGATCAGTGCAACTCACTTTTGTAGTCTGTTTTGCTATGACTTGAACCTTTTGTTTTCTCCTTTTAATCTTCTTTAGCAAGTGCTTTTTCCCTGCTTGGAACCATTCATTCCAATATTCCCAGTTCTCTGAGATTTTCCGGAAACCCTTTGATTTACATTTCAAAAGAAAACAACCCCACATCAGTAGTTTCCAATCAACAATTATTAATCAGAAACTCAGACTATCAAGCAGGAATTCCATCATCACAGGCTAAGATCCAAAACATTAATTCCTAAGGCAATATTTATATAAAGAAAGGAACAATAAATTTGATCTAGAAGAACAGTTACAAGAATTCTTGTCTTATTTCCTCATTTCTCTAATAGTTTGCAGTTTATGGGACCACATCTCATAGTTTTCCGGTGTTTTTATTTGATCGACAGACGCTCCTCTTAAATGGTTCTATGGAAAGACTATTCAATGCCTAGCCTATAGTTAAGGTAACACAGAGATTGAACACAATGAATTCAACATTTGGTATAAGTCAAGTTAGGCAGCAAAATTATTCGAGCCATGGTCCTTGCACAAAGTACTTAGAAGGACGACTGGAGGAGGACTAAAAGCTTCCAAGCAGTTAAAATGAATCATTTAATGTGATGGAGATTGGGTTATTGAAACGGAGAAATTATAGTCGAGGATGAAGATGATACAGAATGTTCATGCCAACACACATATACTCTTACAAACACACAAGCAAAGAGACCTGACAACTAACCAAAGACGAGCAATAACAATTCATCAAGTTAATATGTATGATTGTAGGATGAGAGTCCTATCATTCCCCGTACAAGCAAAGAAACTAAATTAAAGAATTAAAAGTTGATACTCACATAGTTGTTGAGCTGATAAATGAAGCTTGAGAAGTTGTTGTGCCTGAAATATTTTGGGAGAATTTCGATGGAGAATCTGTGATTGTCCAAAATTATGAAACTGGTGCCACAGGGACTCCAACCAACAATGGAATCTGTTTCTTTATCATCGACAATTTCATATATCTTTGTCAAGAAGGGAGGTGGATTAGACATGGGTACTCCTTCCATTTGTTCAGGCAATGATGAGGAAGACCGCTTGTTACTACCACCGCCACCTCTTCTACTATCACCAGCACAACCACTGCGGCTGCCACCTCCACCAGCAAACCCACCACTCTCCCCTTCAACCATCAAGTACAATCGCTGGAATTTCTTTCCTCTTCACACCTCCTATTGCATTATCTTTGAGTAGGGATTTCCTTCAAACTCACAAGAAGAGGCTTTGCATGAAAATGAGTGAGGGAGCTAGTATGTTAAGAACCTAGAAAAAGATTATACAAGTGTCGCTATTATATGAATCGTGATCTTGGATATCACATATTATGATTTACCATTTGATCACAAGTCGTGCATTTCATCCCCTTAGCTGTTAGTATTCCTTTTCCTGCCCTTCGAGACTTGAACTTCCGTTAACACAAGCACACGGAATATATTCCTTCGTAAGGCACACTTCTTGCTATGTCCTCTAAATTCCTTCGTCCAAAACTACCCTTACATCAACATTACTCTCAACCATTTTGGGCATACAAAGAAATAACACTTAATGGACAAGCACATTGTTGTAGGTTGAATCTCAACATGTGTTAACAATACATAGTATATTGTAGTTACTTTACGATTCATTGTATAGATAGCCTTGGTTTAATTTAGTGTCTATATGTATTCCATGTATCAGTGTATCTTAGAGATACATCTCATGTATATATGTGAGTTCTCTGCTTGGATTCAGGCACTGAGAAACATTCTTCAATTCGTTCTTCCTTTACATTACTGTCTTTTCTTATATGGTATCAAAGCCATAAAGGAGCCATGGCTGAACAATCTGTAAACTCAGGCAAAACAACTATTTCTTCTTCCACCAACACAAGTGTCTTCGTGCATCCCAATCCCCTTCCTTTGAATCTGAATATTCAGTCCTATCTTGGTCACTGTCATCTTACGAATGATAATTACCTTAATTGGCGATCACTTCTTTTCACAGTACTAACAACCTTCAATCTCACCACCACTGTGACTGAAACTATCCCTCCACCGGCTAAACTAGAAGATGGCACAGACAATCCAGAATTGGCCTACTTCAATCAGGCATCCAGCTTGGTACTCGGATGGATCAAGGCCACAGTCTCAGCCAAGATCCAATCTCGAGTTAATTCTTGTGATACAGCTCCAGCAGCATGGTCTCTTCTTGAGAAACGTTTTGGGGGACGATCCAGGGTTCATATCCAGAAACTTAAGACCAGCTTAAATGCTCTCTCCAAAACACCTGAAATGTCCATTGATGATTATTTCCAAACAGCAATCTCTCTCTCTGATGCACTAGCAAAGGCCGGTGAAGTGGTGAGTGATGACGACCTTCAGCAGCGTATTGTTTCTGGTCTTGGTCAGCAGTATAAGGAGTTCATTACCTCGCAACATAATCGTCCAGCCGAGTCCTTGGATGATCTCCAAGATCTACTACTCCAGGAAGAAGATTTAATTTCACGGTTTAATACCGTTTCTCTCAACACCATAAGTGCCCTTGCAGCAAGCCCCACACCACGTCCGTCTTTTAATCGAACTGGTGGTGTGACAAGAATCTTGAACCGGTCGTGGCGAGGTTCTACGCATGGAAGGGCGGTGGCAAGAACAATAGAGGTCGCGGAAATGGAAATCGAGGAATTCGCCCACACCAAAAATTTTCCTTTCTCGCCATATACCAATCCACGGCCCCATTATCCTCGGCCCTTTACTCCATACGACCACCAAATCCTTTCACCCATATTGAAAACTCGGCTTGTCAATTCGCAACAAACCGGACCATATTGCTCCTCGGTGCCCGACCGTGGTAACTATGCTCTACAATCAACAACGGCCTACGAATCGTCTAACGATGCTTCTTCGGATACTCATACATCACCTATGGCTCCAACCTTTGTACTCGATTCGGGGCTACCAACCACATGACACCCTCGTCGATGGTCTCTCTTGATCACCCCATACTGTAAAGATTCGATTACCATTGCAAATGGTTCTCGAATCCCTATTTCAAATATAGGTCACTCTTCTATCTCTACTCCTCATAGAACTTTTGTCCTTCGTAATGTTACGTGTGTTCCTCGATTACATAGATCACTACTTTCAATTCGTCGTTTTCCATTGATAACAATTGCTTTTTCGAATTTGATGGATGCGGTTTTCGTGTGAAGGATCACATCACGAAGCGTACTATCCTCTCGGCAATAGCTCTCAAGGCCTATACACTCTCCGCTTCGACTCTTCCGCTCGTGTCAGTCCCTTGGCTCTTATTGGTGAACGTGCTTCGTCTGCTACGTGGCATGCTCGTCTCGGTCATCCATCTCATCAGGTTTTTCGGTCTTTAATAAAAAAGGTCCACATCCCTATTAGTGGATCAGCTTCTCCTTCCCCTTGTCATATTTGCCCCTTAGGCAAATCTACAAAATTACCGTTTGTATCTCGTAACTTTCATTCCGACAAACTTTTGGATTTATTACATTTAGATGTATGGGGTCCTTCCCCAATTACTTCTAAAAGTGGTTATCGTTATTATCTAAGTATTGTTGATGATTTTTCGAGATATGTATGGCTTTTTCCTTTATTTCGTAAATCGGAGGTTTTGGATGTTTTCTCCACTTTCAAAATCCAAGTCGAAAATCAATTAAGTCGAAAAATCTCTGCCATTCATACAATTAAAACAATACAAACAGATGGTGGGGGTGAATTTGTGAATCGACAATTCTCTCTTTTTCTCAAAAATCATGGTATTCGTCATCAAACAACTTGTCCTCACACACCTCAACAAAATGGTTCCGTTGAACGGAAACATCGTCAAATAAATGAAATGGGTTTGTGTCTTTTGGCAAAATCGGGTGTTCCTCAAGCCTACTGGCTTGAGGCCTTCAATACATCCGTCTACCTAATCAATCGCCTGCCAATGCGTCAATTGGGTTACATTTCTCCCTTTCAAAAACTGCTCAAACAAATCCCTGATTACAAGTTTTTAAAAACTTTTGGATGCTTATGTTTTCCTCACCTAGTTCCATATAACTCGCATAAGCTTCAACCAAAGTCCACACCTTGTATCTTTCTTGGATATGACAACCTCAAAAAGGGATACCGATGTCTTGATCAGTCAACGGGACGACTTTATATTTCCCGACATGTACTATTTGATGAGAATTATTTTCCTCTGTTTAATAAATCCACTACAGGGCAGAATCAGTGTGGTACTCCTACTCTCCCACAGCATAAAGACTCGTCATGGCAAGACCATGCACCACCTCCTATGCGCGATACACCTCCTCCAACAATCAGTCCACAACTTGCTTCTCAAATTGCTGCCCTCACCTCGCCCACCCGTTTCACCTCAAATGAAATATCCCATGCCTCACTGATCGCATTCGATTTTATCGCTTCTCTGGATGCATTTCAATAACCAACAAGCCTATCAAGCGTGCAAGATCGTCCTCTTCTTCTCGCAGTTTGGCCGTCCTCGGTTTGACAACGGCCGGTTCCATGTGCTCTAAATAATTCACCAAGTGAGTCCACACCACCGGTTCGAGGACATCGAAGTTCGATCTCTAATTGACATTACCAAGATACTCCCTTCCATCTCGCACTCTCTCGCAATACGCCAAGACTCACAAGAATTTGAACCCCGCTCTTTTAAACAAGCTCTCCCCATGCTCACCGGAACTTGGCAATGCAAGAAGAATGCAAGCTATGTACAAAACAGTACATGGTCCCTTGTTCCGCGTCTTCCTTCTATGAATGTAGTGGGTAGCAAGTGGGTTTTTAAAGTCAAGCGACGAGCACGGTTCCATTGATCGACATAAAGCCCGATTGGTTGCTCAAGGCTTTAAACAGCAAGAAGGGATTGATTATAATGAGACGTATAGCCCGGTCGTTAAACCACCTACGATTCGAACACTTCTCGGCCTTGCATACTCACGGTCTTGGTGCATTCAAGGCTTGACATAAGAAATGCATTCTTAAATGGTATACTACGGGAGGAAGTCTATATGACTCAACCTCCCGGTTTTTCCCATCCAGATTTCCCGGACCACGTTTGCCGTCTTCATCGGTCCATCTACGGGTTAAAACAGTCACCACGGGCTTGGTATCAACGTCTACATGACTTCCTTATCTCGCTTGGTTTTTTCAACAGTAAGTCTGACAGTTCCCTCTTCATACGTCACTCGGGTTCTTCCTTGGTCGCTATCTTGGTATATGTGGATGACTTTATTGTTACGGGTTCTTCTACATCTGAGGTAAATCAAGTTCTAGACAGCATTTGTTCCACCTTTGAAAGCCGTCGCCTTGGTGATCTTGGTTATTTTCTCGGGGTAGAAACACATAAAACCACCTCCTCTCTAATACTTAGTCAGTCTCGCTATGCATCCGACTTGCTACGCAAATTTAAAATGGAGGATTGCAAGCCTGCGGTCACACCAATTGTTCCGGGTACACATCTGTCCACTACTGATGGTGATCCCATTCTTGACGTCACTACTTACCGTAGCATGGTGGGGGCTCTACAGTACTTGACGATAACTCGACCAGACATTTCATTTGCTGTAAACCAAGTATGCCAACACATGCATTGTCCTCGAACCACTCACTTGATTGCTGTTAAACGCATTTTGCGTTATGTGAAGGGCACTCCATATCATGGTTTGCACTTTTTTCGGTCAAATGACCTCTCTCTTCGGGCCTTTTCCGATTCTGACTGGGCAGGGTCTCCCAATGATCGTCGATCCACTACAGGAGCCTGCATTTTTCTTGGTCCAAATCTTGTTGCCTGGACTGCCAAGAAACAAACAACTGTTGCTCGATCGAGTAGTGAAGCGGAATACCGTGCCTTGGCCACTACCGCAGCGGAGCTTAGATGGTTTTCTTTCTTATTTCGAGAACTGGGTTTGTTTCTTCCTCCTCCTCATCTCTATTGTGACAACATATCAGCTCTTCACATGGCCCGCAATCCAGTTTTTCATGCTAGAACTCGCCACATTGAAATTGATCTTCACTTCGTTAGAGATCTTCATCAACGCGGATTTCTGCATTTATCTTACGTTACCTCCTCAGATCAAATAGCGGACATTTTTACAAAAGGGCTCTCTCGTCCGCGACTATCTTTTCTGTCCAACAAGCTGCAGCTCGCACTGCCGCTTAGCTTGAGGGGGGGTGTTAACAATACATAGTATATTGTAGTTACTTTACGATTCATTGTATAGATAGCCTTGGTTTAATTTAGTGTCTATATGTATTCCATGTATCAGTGTATCTTAGAGATACATCTCATGTATATATGTGAGTTCTCTGCTTGGATTCAGGCACTGAGAAACATTCTTCAATTCCTTCTTCCTTTACATTACTGTCTTTTCTTATAACATGCTCCTAAGTTGTAATTTGCAACTTAAGTTTAGGGTGGGATGCAGACTGGTACGAGTTGCAAGAAAGTTTATCGTTAGCTATGAACACCCCACTTTTAGGCCCTGTTCTATGATAGTTTAGGTTTCAGGCAATTGAATTCTTATTTTTCAACTGTAATTAAGCAATAAAGAGATAAATTAAGTACTAGTACTAGATTCTTTATATAATTATAGAGCAACGAGAATTAGCATTAAAATGACATAAAAAAAGTTCCATTAAGCCGCTCGTTTTAGTTTCTCTCCGATCATGAATATTTTTTTACTCTTTGTTGGTCAACCTCATGTTTCTATATTAAGAAACACCTGCAGTTGGAAGCCATCCTAATACTCACTCTAATGAGTTGATGTTAACCAGAAGGTGGTCGTTTGCCTGTTCACTTGATAAGAATCCAAAAGTCAACTTTGAGGCGGCAAAGTACAAAGAGTATCATTTGTCACCAAATATGCATTCCAAAACACAAGTCTTCAAGTGATTCATTTTAACAACGCAGAGATCAAACTCCAAGCTAAAGGCTGAAGTGCTTGCATGCCTAATTACGACTGCTAGCCAAAAGTTACAACTAGAAATGACAATAATGGATATTCTCTTGTTGCCGCATGATCACGCCAAAAACGGTTCTGGTGATCTGTCGTTGTCCACGTGTATAGTTAGTCAACAGTCAGGGTGCCCCGGCTCTCAATAAGCACAAGCTTTGGTGGGACTTGAGCTCCGGTAGATACCTGTGATGAAAGAGACACCGTTAGGGAGCTGGACGTTGGTCCAGCTAAAGCCCTCCGGTGGGAGAATCAGTATATGATAAGGTAATTGGTCTCCGGTGGGGATTCAGGCAGCTCTTTGAGAGTGAATGCTCTGAATTCTTTGGGAGAGTTTGTGGTTGTGTATGTGTGAATTTGAACTTAGCCCTTAAATAAAGGCTATCACCTTTGTATTTATACTGATGCAAAGTCGGTTTTGGACCAAGTGGGTCTGCCAGGTGTCGATCTGGGGTGAGCTGCCATGTGCTTGTCTCTGACAGCCGCAATGTGCATTGATGGGTCTCAATGTGAAAGTGACCTGTCCTGATGCAGAGGATAGAACTTCCCTGTTTGTCCCCTTGACCTTCTAGATGCAACCTTCCTTAGTGATCAAGTATCCTTTTTGTCCAATAGGAGACTAGATGGTGGTCCCGGGATGACGTAGCGGCTTGAGGGCATTGAATGCGGCAGCTTTCGTTGACTTTCAAGGCTTCCCGAGGTGAATAACTCGGGGTCCCTATTTCATGCAGCTCGGGTTCAGGACCCTGCGATCTTGTTAACTGGGTAGTGGAAGATCTTGGACAGCCCGAGCTCGGGAGGGAGGTCGGGTTGGAAGTGGTGATGAGTACATTTGGATCCCGAGCTGCAATCCGAGCTCGGGATATGAGATCCTCTCATCCGAGCTCCAGGTAAGCATCGGCCACGTGGCCCGCGAGTGCCAGGTGGAAGTTTGTATATTTTAGGATCTTCAGTAGCCCCCGACTTCCCGAGGTAAGGGTTTACACTTTAAGTCGGGAAGTCTCCAGCTCGATCATCGTCGGGTGATTAGGTAGAAGCTTCACCAACACGCCATGCCTTGGGAATCGTGTGAATCATTGGCGCGAAACATTCTGACGGCCGCATTAAATGTGCGTCGTTTCAAGTTTGAATTTGCAACCGTCGTTTTGACCGAAAACGGCACCGTTTCTTTTGCTGAGGAGTAAAAACACGCGGACTATCCATTTGTGACCGGGTCAACTTCGGGTTATCCGTACAAGCGGCGTCGTTTTGGAGGGGTATAAGTAGGGTTTTGGCACTGTTTGGTTTTCACTTTTGCAAAAAACCCTAATATCCTCCGGCAAACTGCGATTTCCGGCGAACTCAACTCCAACCGTCTTCGCATTTTCTCTGTTCCTCTGCTCTTCGCTGATTTCATTCCGTAGGTTAGTGTCATTGGAAACTGCTCTACCTGTTTATCATCTTTTTTCGGTCATTTCTGCCCTTTTCCAGTGTTTTTGTGCTTCGCATTCGCTTTTCCGGCGATCGCCATTTTTTCTGGTACTGATCTCCGGCGTCACGTGCCTATCAGGTGATTCCCACGTGCCTTGCAGGTGACTCTTGTACACCCTAGAAATCCGAGCTCCTACCTTTGATCCAGGTATTCCGATCTTTTTAAATATTCCGAGCTTTCATTTATCTCTTCAATATGTTTGCGGGTAGGAGGGGTATTGGTATTAGGGTTCCTGAACTTAGCTCGACATCGGACTCATCCTCGTCCTCGGGATATTCCCCGAGCTTGGACGGTGCCAGTCCCACGCTATCTCCTGTTCCCCTTAATCTAGGTGACTCCCCTTCCCAACTTGTCTTTGCCCGCTCGCCCACGGGAAAACATGTATATAAGTTAGCCGAGGACCATTGGGAGGTCGTGGTCCCGAGTGAAGCTCGGGACATCTTAGGTCGGTGGGGTGTTGACTTCTCGGATCGAATAGTGTCCGACGAGCCTCACTGGGTACCCCCACTTCCCTTTGCTGCTGAAATGGAGGTTTTAGACGATAAAGCCCAAATCATTACTGCCCTGACATGCCAATATTTCTCCATGAACCGGTATTTGCAGAATCTCCGACGTGATCGTGTTCGTCGACTCCGTGAAGGAGCTTCCTCTGATAAACCGATTACTGAGCCGAGTAGAGCTGCGAGGATGTCTGGTGAATCGACCTCGGGCCGAGCAGAGGCTGCCTCGGGCTGGCGAAACAGGCTTACCCCGGCTGACGTGCAGTCGTGGGAAATTATTCACCAGGTTCCTGGATTCCGGGGTTCTGTGCCCGACCTGAACCGCAGCTGGGTTGAGTTGAAATCCCTTCGTGGGAAAGTGGGTTTTTATACCAGCTTCTTCACCGTCGGCGGGCTCCGACTACCCTTGGATCCCTTCATCTGTGAGTTCTTAGAGCAGACCTCCTCGATGCCCCTAGACCTCTCGCTTGGTCTAGTGAGGACACTGGTGTGCTTTGCAGCGTGCACCAGGGTACTCGGATGCGAGCCGACCCTCTCTCTCTTCCGCTATTACTTCCAGGCCTGGCCCTCCAACCACCGACTACAATGCAAAGCCCACAACCACTGGATAAAACTCTTTACTCCGTTCCCTGGGAAGGTTGATGGATGGGCGGACAAGGTCATTTTGGTGGAGAGTGACAAGGGGTGGAATTTTCAGATCCCCTCTGGCGGTATCCACGGGCTGAAAAGGTTGAAGAGTCTGGGGGCATATGACTCCATGGCCCGGGGGGTGCTCGAGGCTCCCCTTATGCGAGATGGGGAGCAGGTCCGTCTCTACGATTGGAAGGCCATCCTCGAGGATGAGGGCTTCTCAGTGCTCGGCCGGTCTCTCGAAGAGGCCCGGCCGGTGTTATTCCGAGGTGCGAGATGCCTCAGGTGGAGTCCGCTCCAGGCTGGCTTGGGCATCAAGGCGACAAGTTCGCAATTCAGTGCGAAGAGTATGCTGGCCTGGAGGAGAGCAACTGCCGACCTCTCCCCGAGGGTTGTACTTTTGAGATTTCTTGTTTCTTCTAGATTTTCTTCCAAGTATTTTTTAATCGGTTGAACCTTCTAACTCTGCTTGTGTTTGGTGCAGACATGGTGAATGCTGGGAGCGCTTTCTCCACTCGGAGGACTCGGGATACTGAAGCCCGCAAGGCTGTCTTGAGGCAGGCATACACCGCGGCTGCCGATGCTGTCCTTCCCCCTACCCAACCGATCAGCTCGGTGGGGGTTGTTGATGCGGTCCCGATCTCCTATGTGCCCCCGCAGCAAAAAAGGACATCATCTTCGACGGGCGAGGAGGGAGCCCGCAAGAAGAAGAGGGGGGAGTCGGTTACCGTAGATCTCGACCCCGAGGAGACCCCCCTCCGCCGATCGAAGGGGAAGGAGAAAGTTGCATCCTCGGGGGAGGCTGATCCCCGCGTGGCCGGCCTGGGGCCCGATGATATCCAGGACGTCCTCCAGGCTATGCATGCCTGTGAGGATAATCCTCGGATGGATAGTCTCCGTCCCAAGACTCGCGACTTTATCTTTAAATCGGTCGCCTGCTCGCTGGTCGAGGTAAGTGTTTATCCGTAGTTCTCCTTCGTTATAAGACGTACATGCGGAGTACTAACTCTCCTCTTTTGCAGGTGTCCCACTATGCCAAATGGTATGACTCCGACCGGAGGAAGAGAAGAAGGGTGAGCTCCTTCAAAGAAATCAAGGATGATGGGGCCGAGCCGTCGAGGCTACGAGCTGAACCGAAGAGCAAAGATGCGGAGCCGGCCAAGACGAAGGAAACTCGTCCGCCACAATCGCCGGTCCGCGCAGCAGTGCAGATCGCGCGAAGGAGGAGAAGGCCGAGCTCGAAGTCTCCCTGCTCGCTAAGAATGCCGAGCTTGACGCCAGCATCAAGGACCTTGACCGGAGGCTGACCCAGCTCAACTCCGAGATGGAGGACCCCGCTCGCGAGGCTAGCATCATTGCCCGCTACAAGGCCTCCGCATCCTTTGAGGCTGATGTAACTCCCTGGATGATGAAGGGTAGGTACCAGATCCTCCGGGCTGCGGCTGGCAGTGGTGCGGCCGTTGATAGCCTCGTTGAATGGGGGGCTTCCAACCCTTTTGATGAGCTAAACTGGAAGGGAGCTGGGCTGGTGCCCTTTGACATGGAGGACATGATGGCCATCCGAGAGGATGATGAGAAGCTGGGGAGGCCGGTTTGGGAGCCACCTGCGAGACTCCAGCTGGACCTTGAGACCCTGGTTGAGGCGCGCCTTGATCAGATGGAACTCGAGGCTTCAGGGGGAGGAGATTCTCAGGAGAATCCCGAGCTTGGGCTCACTGCTGATCAACTCCTTCAGGATACTGAGGGCATGACGACCAGCCGGGATGAAAACGAACGAGATATCCGGGAGTCAGGGGGCCACGATGCCTAGCTTTTTTGACTTGTGATTTTTTAGGAACCTTTTGATTGAGCCTGCGAGCTCTTAGTTGTAACATGGACAAGTACCTGTACATTTGTATATATTTTTTGCATTTATGGGAAATGTCTGTCTTTACTTTGTTTTAAAATGTATGTTTCTGTTTTAAAACATAACTTGCTGTTTTCTTTTAGAGGTAACGCTTTAGGATCATCACCGAGTGGCTAACGCCGACCTCGAGGTGATGTTTTAAGGATTATCACCGAGTGGCTAACGCCGACCTCGAGGTGATATTTTCAAGATCATCACCGAGTGGCTAACGCCGACCTCGAGGTGATGTTTTAAGGATTATCACCGAGTGGCTAACGCCGACCTCGAGGTGATATTTTCAGGATCATCACCGAGTGGCTAACGCCGACCTCGAGGTGATGTTTTGAGCGTTTTTTCCTCTTTAGTTTTCTATGATTTGTCTAAGGATGACTTGTAAGAAAGAATTGAAATACTATTTCTCATTATAAACTTTTATTTACAACGAGTTTAAAAAAGGTTACAACTCAAGGGTAATATCTTTTCAAATGATCTGCATGCCACGGGTTTTTCAGCGAGGTCCCATCCTGTTCTGCCAATCGGTAAGTGCCTTCTCGGATAATTGCTGTAACCCGGAATGGGCCTTCCCAATTAGGGGACAACTTGTTCCTCTGAGTGTTTCTTCCCGTAGCTTCAATCTTTCTGAGGACCCAGTTCCCGACTGAGAAGGTTCGGGGATTAACTCGGCGGTCGTGATGGCCTTTTGCAAGTTGTTTGTAGTTGATCATTCTGAGCCGAGCATCGAGCCTTCTTTCTTCTAATAGGTCGAGGTCGAGCCCCCGAGCTTCATGATTTGTCTTTTCATCAAAATGTAGCACCCGGGCTGTAGGAAGGGCCATTTCGACTGGAGCCATTGCTTCTGATCTGTAGGTTAAAGTAAACGGCGTTTCTCCCGTTGGGCCCCGCACAGATGTCCTAATACTCCATAGGACTGCGGGTAACTCCTCTAACCATCTGCCTTTTTTCTCGTCTAGACTCCTTTTGAGAGAGTATAGGATCTTTTTATTCCCGGCCTCAGCTTGACCGTTGCCTTGTGGGTGTGAGACCGACGACATCCAGTGCTTCACATTCATTCTCTCGCAGTTCGCTGTAAATTTTGTTGCGAACTGTGTCCCGTGGTCGGAAACAATGACCCGGGGTAGCCCAAATCTGCACCAGATGAAATCGTGCACAAAACTGATGGCTTTTTCTTCGGCGATTCCCGCAAGTGGCTTTGCTTCGATCCACTTCGTGAAATAGTCGACAGCGACGATCAAGTACTCGCAACCTCCGCGAGCTTTGGGAAAAGGCCCGATAAGGTCAATTCCCCACATATCAAAAGGCCAGGCTGCGACAACCGGCGTTTGAGGTACCGAAGGTAGTCTGGGCACGTCGGCGAATCTCTGGCATTTATCACACCTCTTCACGTAATCCTCGGCATCCTTCCTCAGTGTTGGCCAGTAGTACCCGTGGAAGATGATTCTGTCTGATAAAGTCCGAGCTTCGGGATGACCCCCGCATACTCCTTCGTGCACTTCTGCTATCAAATTTTCCGTGACCTCGGGCCGTACACACCTCAGCAGAGGTTTTGAGAAAGATCGTCGGTACAGCACCCCGGCGACCTTTGTGTATCTTGCAGCTCTTTTCCTGATCTGCCGAGCTGCGATCTTGTCATCGGGCAGAGTCCCGTGTTCGATGTAATCCTCAATTTCGTCTATCCAACACCTCGTGGTTGCCGTAATTGGTAGAACAACCTCTCTGTTTACCGAGGGTGAATCAAGAAATTCTACTCGAACGTCGGGGGGGAGATCCTGCAACTCCATGGAAGCGACTTTTGACAGGTAATCGGCCCGAGTATTACTTTCTCTATCAATCTGCTGGACCTCCCAGTATTCGAACCCTGTCAGCAGTTGTCTCACGAGCTCGCAGTATTTTGTCAAGGTGGGGTGATTAACCCCGTATTCCCCCGAAACTTGCTTCACGACGAGCTGAGAATCGCTGAAGACAACAATTTGTGAAACTGTTAGGTCCTTTGCCAGTTGTAGGCCTGCTACCACGGCCTCGTATTCGGCCTGGTTGTTTGATGCAGGGAATTTGAATCGGAAAACTTTCCGAAATTCGGTTCCGTCCGGGGAAACGAGTGATAGCCCTACACCACTACCCGAGCTGCTAACGGAGCCGTCGACAAATAGTTGCCAGTGATCTTGTGGCCGCATCTCTGCCGAGCTAGTGTGGACACTTTTGGCTGGAGCGGAGGTCGGCAATTGGCGGCTTTCTAGCTCGTTTGGCGAAGCTTCCGGAGCTGGGTCAAGAGTGAATGAGGTTTCAGCCACAAAATCGGCGAGAACTTGTCCTCGGACTGCTTTCCTTCGTTCGTAAGTGATGTCGAAGGCTGAAAGCTCGACTGCCCATTTCATCAACCTGCCAGCCACATCCGGCTTTTGCAGCATTCTTCGGAGAGGCAAATCCGTGTAGACGACCAAGGCATGGGCCTGGAAATAGTGCGATAGCTTTCTTGCCATTACTACCAATGCTAAGACCACTTTTTCAACATTCAGGTATCGCGCCTCTACGTCGGACAGCGCGTGAGAGACGTAATACACTGGTTTTTGAATTGGCCCTTCCTCTCGGATTAACACTGCAGCCACCGCCGCATCTGATGCCGAGATGTAGATGTATAGTTTCTCGCCGGGCACCGGGCTTGAAAGTAGAGGCGGGCTTCCGAGGTATTCTTTTAGCTCGGAAAAGGCTTTGTCACATTCCGGACCCCAAGCAAATTTTTGACTCCCTTTGAGGATATTGAAAAAAGGGAGGCTCTTCTCCGCGGCTTTGGCAATGAATCTACTCAAGGCGGTTATCCTGCCATTGAGCTGCTGCACGGTTTTGATGCTTGTTGGGGTCTCATGTCCAGAGCCTGGATCTTTCCCGGTTTGCCTCGATTCCCGCTCATTCACCATGTACCCCAAGAACTTCCCCGCACTCGAAGGCGCATTTTGCGGGGTTGAGTTTCATGTTGTTCTTTTCGAGGTTGGTGAAGGTTTCTGAGGTCTTCGACGTGGTTAGCTTTCTTGGTTTTGATCACCATGTCGTCGATGTATGCCTCCACGTTTCGACCGAGCTGATCCCCGAAGACCTTGTTTATCATTCTCTGGTAGGTAGCCCCCGCGTTTTTTAGCCCGAAGGGCATCATTATGTAGCAATATAATGCCCCTGCAGCTCGAAATGCTGTGAGTTTCTGATCTTGCAACCACATCCTGATCTGGTGGTATCCTGAGTATGCATCAACGAAACTCAGGATCTTGTGGCCAGCGATAGCATCGACGAGCTGATCAATTCTGGGGAGCGGGTACCAATCCTTTGGGCAGCCTTGTTCAAATCGGTGTAGTCCACGCACATCCTCCATTTGTTCCGGTCTTTTTGACCATGACAACGTTTGCGATCCAAGTCGGGTAAAAGATTTCTTTTATTATTTTAGCTGAGCGCTTGTCGACTTCTTCCTTGATAGCTGCTTGCTTTTCTGGTGAAAAAACCCGTGGTCGCTGCTGTATCGGAGTGATTGCGGGGTCAACGCTGAGCTTGTGGACCGAGACGTCTTCACTGATGCCTTCCATATCTTCAACCCTCCAAGCGAAGACGTCTGTATTTCCTCGGAGGAACTCGATGATAGCCTGTCGCTCTTCTTCATTGATATCCAGACCAATTCTTATTTTTTGGTCGGAAAAATTGAAGTTGATGACCACCTCGTCGAAATCCTCGTGTGGCTGAATGTTGGGCAAGTCGCGGTTGTCGAGGCTCTCGATCGTGATCATCCTAGCTTTCTTGCTCGGCCCAGCTTGCGAGCTATGGTAGCTAGCCGCGTTGATTGCTAGTTTTGGGCCGAGCATTTCGCAGGGTCGCGTTCTCAGAACCGCGAGCTCTTCTCGCTTTTCCTGTGATTCCTCCTCTCATGGGCCGGCTCTCTTGGTGGAGGTTTGTATTGTTTCCACCGCCTTTGCTTTTCCCCGAACTGCCGCCTCTTTTTCTCTTCGAGTCTCTATTATGTGAAATAGAGTACTCTTGGGGTCGTTCCTCATCATGCCGACCTTTCCACCCGTGGCGAACTTTATTCGTTGATGAGGTGCTGAGGCGATCATGCCAAACTTTGCCTGAGCAGGAAGGCCCAAAATGGCATTGTATGGTGAAGGGATGTCCAGGACCAAGAATTCTATTTCCTCGGACCTGAGAAGGCTTCCTTCTCCAATAGTGACCGTCAGCGTCACCGTGCCTTTAGTCACCACCTTGTGACCGGTGAACCCTTCCAATCGAACGTTGCTCTGAGCGAGCGGCCTCTGCGAGCTTCATTTTCTTGAAGCGCCGTAGTACATGATGTTTCGTTAGCTCCGGTATCTATCAACACCCTTCTCACCATGTATTGCTCAACTCCGAGGTGCGCCGTGGCCGTACCTTTGCTAGGTCGGCTGCGCCGCTGGGATAGAAGCAAATGCCAACCTCGTCTTTAACTCGAGGTGGGACACCACGTTGTTAAGGCCGTACATGGTGTCACCGAGCCGAGTGATGCTCGTGTTGTCTTCGAGGATAGTGGAGATTCGAATTCCTCCCTATCCACATGCTCACGATCGCGGCCGCCGCCTCCGCCAGCCCTCTCTCTCGCTCAAACCGCTGAGTGCTCCCGATCTATCAACCGTTGAATTGCTCTCTTTAACCGAAAGCATTCTTCGGTGGTGTGACCATTCTCCTTATGGAATTCGCACCGTTTATCCGGATTCCGAGGATATCCGTTTTCCTTCATCGGGTGAGGCTTTTCCAGCTTTATTCTCCGCGCAAGACGGTCATAATGTGTTCTTTGGACGCGTTCAGCGGGGTGTAAACCATTTTATCTTCTCTCTCCTGCGCCCTTGTCCTGGCATTTGGTTGCCCGGTTCTCCGATCCGGGTTCTTTGGTTCTTCGGCCTTTGCTGGCGCAGGGGCGATTTCCGTGGTTTTTCCTCTGCCGGCCAGGATTTTTTCCGTCTTTGCCACTCCCTTTGCCATGATGAACATCTCGGCACTGGTGGCTGGGGTCCGCAAGTTGAACTCTCCCAGAAGTCTATCCGATTTATGTCCGCCTCGGCGTATCATGATTGTCTCGTCTGGGACGTTGGAGAGTTCGTCAGCAATACTTTTGAATCGCTCAATGTAGTCTGTCAGCGATTCAGTGGGGCCCTGCTTTGCATTTGCAAGGTCCGACTTATCTTTGAGAAGTTCCCCAGCTGAGGCATATTTTTTGAGGAACTTCTTCTTCAGATCGCTCCAGTCCGCGACCGACTCCTTCGGGAGTTCTCTGAACCATTTCAGCACCGTCGCATCAAACGTGCTGATAAAAACCTTGCACCACATATCCTGTTGCGCGGTGCAAACTCCCATTTTTGCCTCGAAACTGGAGACGTGGGTTTCAGCGTGAGTTTTCCCTGCATACAGCCTGAATTCTGGGAGCCTCAACCGGGAGTTGGGTGGCGTCTTCTGAATCCGTCGACAGAACGGGCTTTCTAGTATCTGTGCGGGGAGGCCAATTTTTCCTTCCGCAGCCTCCAAGCGCTCCCGGAGAATTTTCGTGGCCCCATCCGGAGAATCGTTAGCTCGGGATTCTCGCGATCGCGTCTCACGCCGTCGCTTCTTGATCGCTTTCGCGATGATGCGATCGTTCGGGAGCTTCCCGAGGAGAGGTGAGCGGCCACGCCGTCCCTTGGGATCCTTTCCGTCGGGATCGTATATCCGGCTTGTAGGTGCTATCCGAGCTCGTTGGGCCGCATGAGCGTGCTCGGATTCCCCGGTCTTGTACGCTACCTCGGGTTTTTCCTTTCTTCGGGAAATCAAGTCGGCCGTGCACACTTGCTTTGGGCGCACCGACCCGATTCCCGCCTATTTGTGGCACTCTCACGCACTCGCATGTGCGCTGCCGGGACTTGGCCGGGATATGTGATGGCGACTGCGTGGCCTCTCGGCCGTGCCCTTTCCTCGCTCGAGAGGGCTTTGCGTCCGCTCGGCTGCCTCGAGCTTTCTGGTGAGCTCGAATTCTTTTCTTTCGAGCTCTCTGACTTTCTCCATGTGCGCCCGTTCGCGACGCAGGTGCTCCAGTTCTGCCTGATCTCTCTGGAGTTGTGTGGTTGTCCGTTTTACCCCGGTTATTCGAACCTCGTCATTGCCACAAGTGTCTTCGCTCCGAAGTCTCACCGGTGGTATCATCACCTTGACGGCTCTCGCGCGGCCTTCCCTTGCTAGCCCGCGATCTTTCGCCACTTTTTAGTCAACACCCGAGCTACATCCCGGCCGACCTCCGCCTTTTGAATTGTCGGCGGGGTTTTTTCGAGTTTTCGGAGCATGTCTCGTTGATCAAGTCGTCAAGCATTGCGGGCAGAATGTGGGCTAGCGTCTTGAGCAGCTGACGTAGCCTGCTGCTTGGAATTCGTCATTTCTTTTCACCGTTAGTTTTTTCGGTTATAAGATGTTCAACTGAAGGTATCTAATTCCGAGTCCCGAACGAACCAAACCGATCACGCCAAAACGGTTCGTGATCCGTCGTTGTCCACGTGTATAGTTAACAAGCCGGGTGCCCGGCTCTCAATAGGCACAAGCTTTGGTGGGACTTGAGCTCCTAGATACCGTGATGAAAGAGACACCGTTAGGGAGCCGGACGTTGGTCCGGCTAAAGCCCTCCCTGGGAGAATCGTATATGATAAGGTAATTGGTCTCCGGTGGGGATTCAGGCAGCTCTTTGAGAGTGAATGCTCTGAATTCTTTGGGAGAGTTTGTGGTTGTGTATGTGTGAATTTGAACTTAGCCCTTAAATAAAGGCTATCACCTTTGTATTTATACTGATGCAAAGTCGGTTTTGGACCAAGTGGGTCTGCCAGGTGTCGATCTGGGGTGAGCTGCCATGTGCTTGTCTCTGACAGCCGCAATGTGCATTGATGGGTCTCAATGTGAAAGTGACCTGTCCTGATACAGAGGATAGAACTTCCCTGTTTGTCCCCTTGACCTTCTAGATGCAACCTTCCTTAGTGATCAAGTATCCTTTTTGTCCAATAGGAGACTAGATAGTGGTCCCGGGATGACGTAGCGGCTTGAGGGCATTGAATGCGGCAGCTTTCGTTGACTTTCAAGGCTTCCCGAGGTGAATAACTCTGGTCCCTATTTCATGCACTGGGTTCAGACCCGCGATCTTGTTAACCGGGTAGTGGAAGATGGGACTAGCCCGAGCTCCTGGGGGAGGGTTGGAAGTGGTGATGAGTACATTTGGATCCCGAGCTGCAATCCGAGCTCGGGATATGAGATCCTCTCATCCGAGCTCCAGGTAAGCATCGGCCACGTGGCCCGCGAGTGCCAGGTGGAAGTTTGTATATTTTAGGATCTTCACCGCACTAGCATTATCTGGTCATATTTCAACTTCTCCAAATATCGTGCATGCATTCCTAATTCTGTTGAATCAACAGAAAGCTTGGTGTGGCTCATTGTCGGTGTCCCTCTTGGGGTAGTCGGTTTCTTCTTCAGATGTTGTTCAACCGGTGTGTTTACCTCCTTGAAACCATTCATTTGGAGAATGCAGATGAATGGTTTCAAGCAGGCAAGACACTGGTGGACATCTGGAAGCTAATGAAAGTAATAACTAGTTTCAGCTGTTTTTTTTTTTTCTCACGATCTCCTTGAAACCCTTGGATACACACAACAGAACAAAGGCAAAAAAGAAGCACATCTCCACACTCATGTATGAACATAAAAAGCACACCGGAACAACGTCTTCTATATGAGTAAAACATCAAGTATTCAGAAATCAATGCTCACACATACAGAAGTTGAGTTGGTGAACAATCCCTGGTCATGTTCAGGACTGACTTAACTTTAATCAATATTTGTGTAGAGAGTAGAAATATATTGAAACTCTAACTCTTTGCAAATTGATTCTCGAATCTCTTTTGTACTCCTACTGAATAAAAGTACTTGGCTATATATAGCCTACATCATAACAGTAAAAGCTAAAAACTAGCTCACGTTCTAAGCCACAAAAGACTTTATTCAAAAAACCTTATCTAAACCCTGGAGACTAGGACTTTACCAACAACCTACTGACTGAAGAAATAAACAAATTGAATTAGCTAAAGACTCGGTCAAACAAAGACCTCTTCATTCTCTCCCTTAAGCTGAACATAGTGTAACTTGTTTAGCTTACTTCACTGACTTCGCACATCCCCAACATGTTTCTGAGCTTAACAAAGGCATCAGATTTGAGAGGTTTAGTCATGATATCTGCAATCTGATCAGTGCTTCCACAATGTTGCAAAGCAATAGTACCTTCTTTGGTTAAGTCTCTAAGAAAGTGATACCTTACTCGAATGTGTCTGCTGCGACCATGTAGAACTGGGTTTTTTTGACAATTTAATGGTTGAAGTATTGTCACACATAATGCTGGTACATTCCTCTTCTTCATACCCAAGCTGCTTCAAGATACCCTTCAACCAAATGGCTTGACAAGCAGTGGATGCGGCTGCTACATACTCTACTTCGGTGGTTGATAATGTTACGATTGGTTGTTTCTTTGAGCTCCAAGAAATGGCTCCTGAACTTAGCATAAACACATAACCACTGGTGCTCTTGCTATCTTCCACATCTCCTGCATAATCACTGTCCGTAAACGCCATGAATTTGTTGTCAGCTGCATGCTTGTAGAATATCCCATAGTCCATGGTGCCTTTCAAGTACCTCAGAGCTCTCTTAGCAACTTGTAAGTGTAACTCTGTTGGACTAGCCATGTACCTACTTAGTAGACCAGTGATGAACATCATGTCTGGTCTGGTGGAAGTCAAGTAGAACAGACTACCTACAAGCTGCTTGAAGTGTGTTGTATCGACTGCATTCCCATGCCTATCCTTGTCCAATTTCGAACCTGGAACAATTGGAGTGCCTACCATTTTGCTCTCTAACATTCCAAACTTCTTCAATACTTCAAGAGCATATCTCTTTTGATAAATGAAAATACCTCCTTCCTTTTGTAACACTTCTATTCCCAGAAAATAACGCATGCTCCCCATGTCGGTCATATCAAATTCTTTCATCATAGACCTTTTAAATTCAAATAGTAATTGTGAACTATCACCAGTAAAAATGAAGTCATCCACATAAACACTTACAATGATTGTATGGCCTTCACTGCTTTGTTTAGTGAACAAGGTCTGTTCAGTTGCACACCTCTGGAACCCTTCCTTTATGAAGTAGGCCTCAATACGACTGAACCAAGCTCGGGGAGCTTGTTTCAGTCCATATAGTGCTTTGTGAAGTTGGTACACCATCTGTTCCTTCCCTTTTTGCTCATAACCCTTTGGTTGCTCTACATACACCTTTTCATCCAGATTACCATGCAAAAAGGCTGATTTTACATCAAGCTGGTATATTCTCCACTTCTTGTGTGCTGCCAATGCAATGATAGTTCGGACAGTGTCTAATCTTGCTACTGGTGCATAAACCTCTGAATAATCAACCCCTTCCCTTTGAGAATATCCCTTTGCCACAAGCCGAGCCTTGTACTTGATCACCTCCCCATGCTCATCTCGCTTGGTTTTGTAAATCCATTTGACTCCTACTTTCCTAGCTCCACTAGGTAAATCTGTTAGAACCCAGGTCTTGTTCTTCTCAATCGATTCCATTTCATTATCCATTGCCTGCCTCCATTTTTTTTCCTTGACTGCATCCTCAAAAAACACAGGGTCTTCAAAATCACCCATTACTATATAGGCTGCTTCTTCTCCCTCTTCCTCACTCAAGTCTTCTCCACTTACATAATCTCCCATCCATGTTGGCATTCTTCTTTCTCTCACACCAGCAGTGTTGCTGGTCCTAACTTCACTATTTTCCCCTCCTAAATTGTTTTTGCTATTTTCTTCTCCACTATTAAACTCCGTATCATCTTCTACCACACCATCATTATTCACACCCATGTGCTCTCCCTTACTCTCATCATCACTAAAGTCATCATCACCCCAGAGTAATTCTGCCTCTATTTGTTCTTTAAAATTAGCGCCCCAATCCCAACTTTTATTTTCCTCAAATATAACATCTTTACTCACCACGACTCTCTTAGTTTTAGGATCAAACAATCGATAACCCTTAGACTCATCACTCACACCTAGAAAAACACAAGGAAAGCTCTTATCATCAAGTTTACCTCGCTTAGCCTCCGGAATATGCACATGTGCCACACAGCCCCAAACTCTGAAATGATCTACCGATGGCTTGACTCCGCTCCAGGCTTCTTGTGGGGTGATGTTCTTTACCGCCAGTGTGGGACACCGATTCAATACATAGAAGGTCCAATTCACAGCTTCTGTCCAGAAAAGCTTGGGAACCCTTTTAGCCGTGAGCATACATCGTACCATGTTCATGACTGTTCTGTTTTTCCGCTCTGC
Source organism: Platycodon grandiflorus (assembly GCA_016624345.1). Classification (NCBI taxonomy): domain Eukaryota; kingdom Viridiplantae; phylum Streptophyta; class Magnoliopsida; order Asterales; family Campanulaceae; genus Platycodon; species Platycodon grandiflorus. Next base: position 86,478,605 of record CM028361.1, on the reverse strand, counting down.
AACCCCGTTCTGGTGTGGTGTATATGCTGTGGTCAGTTGTCTCTTAATTCCTTCCTTCTCACAGAAAGACTTGAAGTTGAGAGAAGTGAATTCTCCCCCTCTATCTGTCCGCAAGCATTTGATAAGAACCCCTAATTTCTTTTCCACCAACTTTTTGAAGGCTTTAAAACATTCCAGAGCTTCTGACTTTTCAACTAGCAAATATGGCCATGCTTTACGACTAAAATCATCTATAAAACATAAAAGATACCTCTTTCCACTGTTGGAGATTGGCTCTATAGGGCCGCAAATATCAGCATGTATGAGCTCCAGGACTTTGCTTGCACGCCACACACTTCTTTTAGGGATTGCACTTCGATGTTGCTTGCCAGTAAAACAGTCAATGCAAGTGATACTAGAATTCTCCAACTGGGGCAATCCACGCACCATCCTCTTTGCCTGTAGAGTCTTCAGTCCCTTGTAACTTAAGTGACCATACCGTTGATGCCACAGATAGGTGAGGTCAGAAGTGGTGTGTAAGCATTCTTTGACGACGGGAGCTGTGGTGTTTGAGCTTTCATTTAGCAGTATAAACATTCGATTTGCATTCATGGTTGTATGCGCAACCACTCCCTTGCTAGGATGATAGATGTTGCATACTCCATTACGCATAAGAATAGCTAGACCTTTCTCTTGTAGCTGCCCCACACTCAATAAATTATTTCTAAGCTCTGGAACATAGTATACATCTTGAACATGAAAGCCAACACCATTAAAGACCAACTTAACACTCCCTTTTCCAGTTACTGCCATCTTAGAATTATTTCCACACTTAACAAGTGTCTACCACTATCAACCATGTCTAAAAACATACCTTTGTCTCCACACATGTGATTTGAGCACCCCGAATCCAAGAACCATGCATCACTTCTTTTAGCTTCATTCTGTTCCACATAAGTCATCAGGAGCACTTCATCTTCTTCTTCGAATTCAGCATAATTGGCCTCCTTATTCCATTTGGGACATTCATACTGAAAATGTCCCAAATTGTGGCATTTGAAGCATTCCACAGTGGCCTTTGAAAAGGGTTGTCTTCCTCTTCCACGACCTCTGCCTCCTCGAGAAGCTCCTCTTCCTCTGCCTCTGTTGCATTCTACTTTGAGAGCTTGACCTTCATCTTCTCTGTCAATTCTTTTAAACTTCTGTTCATGTACCACCAGGCAACTTTGAAGATCATCAACAGACATTGTGTTTGTGTCCTTTGATTCTTCGATAGAAACCACCACATAGGTGAACTTGTCTACCAAAGTACGAAGGATCTTTTGCACCACCTTCGAGTCAGGCATATTTGCTCCATTGCTTCTCATTTTATTTGCCACTGCCATCACCCTAGCAAAATACTCTGTAATGGTTTCTCCTTCCCTCATTTGCAGCACCTCAAAGTCTCTCCTCAGTGAGTTGAGTATTGATTTCTTCACACGTTCATTGCCTCCAAATTTACTTTTCAGAGAATCCCAAACAATCTTGGAAGTACGTCGATCCAAGACTTGTTCGAATATTTCTCTGTTTATAGCTCTGAAAAGATAATGCTTTACCTTATGATCCTTCTGCCTTGCATCTTCGAGTTGTTTTGTCTGTGCCTCACTGAGCACTTCTCCAGCATTTGGTTCTGCGAAACCATTCTCCACCAAGCTCCAGAGTTTCTTTGCTTTCAATAAGTTCTCCATCAACTCACTCCAGTGGTCGTAGTGACTGCCATCGAAGTGGGGAATTTTGGCAGAAAGCTTCTCCTCACTCATCTCTCGTGTATCTCTCTAAGCTGCTGCTTATCTTATCAGACCCAGAAGTGCTCTGATACCAATTTGTAGAGAGTAGAAATATATTGAAACTCTAACTCTTTGCAAATTGATTCTGAATCTCTTTTGTACTCCTACTGAATAAAAATACTTGGCTATATATAGCCTACATCATAACAGTAAAAGCTAAAAACTAGCTCACGTTCTAAGCCACAAAAGACTTTATTCAAAAAACCTTATCTAAACCCTGGAGACTAGGACTTTACCAACAACCTACTGACTGAAGAAATAAACAAATTGAATTAGCTAAAGACTCGGTCAAACAAAGACCTCTTCAATTTGTTGGGCAGCAGCAAGAGTAATCTTGTCGTCTGTTATTAGCTTTTCCCCCCTGCTGTTAACCCAATTTTGTCAGCATGATTTCTGTAGAATTTTTACATAACATTAAAACATCTCAAACATTTTAAGAATATACCTTTTGGGTAATTATTAGTAAATTATAACTCTGATATCCAAATGATAAATTTCTAAGATTTCTTTCTGTAATTTTGCAAACCACGGTTTCATATTATTTAAACCATGAAAGCACCAATTAAGGTGGCAAAAACATCATACATAATCCACCTGGCAAACATATATACTAAACTCCTGTCACTGCACATCATTATACCAAAAAGACTAACAAATTCCATTGTAGAAAAAGCATGTTTGATCGATCACGGAGGTTTGAAACTATTTCTCTTAGAAACATTCAACAATTCCCTTCATATTAAATGTACATTTAACCACGTACCTTAAGTGACACTAATTACAAAACTGGGATCATCCACGTCCATACTCCCTAGTGCCAATATTTTTTGCTGCTGAACCTTATACATGGTCTTAAAAGCTAGTAGTATGTATCGAGTCAAAATCAATATAACAAAATTTGGCATAATTGTCCGATTACGTATTGCAGTTAAAGAAACACGTGTTCCGATATGCTTATTGGAAAACTTGAGACCTCTTAAGTCTAACTGCTGCCTCAGATTTGGCTCGAGTCCCTCCCAAAGATGAAACGCCTCATCCAGTCAGATATCACCAATGACCTGGTACGCCAACTGACTAGCTTGCTGTAGGCCATAAAAAAAGAGGGGATTCAGTATATTGCATTATCCAAATTATGCTACAAAAAACTTTTGAGAAATTGTAAGGTCAAGAATGACAACTGACCCAGAAAACAAAAACAGAAAGCTTACCTTGCGTACACAGAATACCAAAGCCATTGGGAGCTTTGTCCAATGGAAACCCAATCTCCTGGAAGTTGTGCCGCTGTTTGCTCTCCCCCCAACGGAGCAAATTGTCCAAAATGCTTGTACCTTCACAAAGGACCATGGCTTTAGAGAATAGGCAACAATATGAGCCATGCATCTACTTTAAATACCTTGACATTTAAGTCAAAGAGTATATATCACCAATATATATGACAGACATCTACTTGGACTTTGGTGAATATTTATTGGTAGATTGAAATTACTCACTGGCCTTCTACTGTACAACACCACCACCACCACCCCCTAACCCTACCACACACCCTGGCACAAGCACAAGCACAAGCACGCAACAAGCAAACATGAAAAAGCGAAGAAAATCCTTATGCATGGAACAAGAGAGAAGGTACATTCAAACGGCGCCATCCATTTACTGAGCCATAGCTAGGAGCAAGTGATCTCTTTAACATAAGGTTACTAGAGCCTAAGCCACATGTGCACGGAGAAGGTCAAATCTTGAAATATTCCGCACCCACACCTTAAGCACAAACAAGGAATATGGTACTTCTTGGCTTCTTGCCACCCCACACACGCACACACACTCACACACAAAAAGCATTTATCATCTGCCTCAAAAGTAGTATACTTTGTGTTAGATTGACCCTGCCTCCATTGTCGCGTTCTTCCTATAGCTCAATTGTGCAAGGATCTACAGCTGTGTGGTATCTAACTCTAGCAGCAGTATGGGATTATACTTGCTTACCGTACTGTAATACTCGGAGCTACGTTATTTGAAACTCTCATATATGCCTACCCTACTGGACCGCCGTGGGGCGGCGCGGGGAGGGGTGTTTGTACTTGATATATATATATATATATATATATATATATATATTGGGAAGGGTGTGAATTCTTCTGGTAGTAATTTGACTTGTACCTGAAGGGACGAAAACGATGGCGGCCAGATCCTCTGAAACGGAGAGGACCTTCTGGGTTTTCCTCACACTCTTCCATACGGTTAAAGCAATCCGCAAGGTAAGAACCTTGCTGAGCTGCAACCTGCAAAGCGACCAGTAAAGCTTAGAAGGATACATCTCCTATATTTGGGCATGATTACTTGGGTCAACACTATACCTGTGCTGTTGCTGGAAGATTCTTCATCTGAGAATCCACTTGGGATAGAGCTGATTTGAATTCTTCAATATCAATTTCAATGGATTCTTTAGCAACATTCCCTTTGGAATCCTTTAGCAGATCAACAAGACTACTCATCTGTTTATTCTTCAAATATAGCTCGACTTGGGGATATCTGTCACAGATATCATTAAGGGCTTCTTGAAACTCTTTAACTGTAAGCGTTCCAGAGTTGTCCTTGTCTGCTTTCTGAAATATGGCAGAAATATCTTCCTGGAGACAATTTGCAATCAAGAGGAGATGTTATATACCAGAAGCTTGTATCTTACTCCCTCGGTCCCAAAATGAGTGTCAATTTTTAAGATTTTCTTGTCCCAAAATGAGTGTCCATTTTTGTTTAAGTTTAATGATTCCACCTTTGGCACCTATCAGGCTATCATGTGTTAGTGTGGACTTGCAATGTTATATGTGGACAATAAGGGCATTAATTCATATGTGCTACTAAAATGGCCCAAAAGTCAACTATCTTAATTTTAGCGAAAAACTAAAAATGGACACTCATTTTGGGACGGATGGAGTAAGAAATTAATCCAAAACAAAGAACAGGAAAGCGCAGATTCACTTACTTTCTTGAAACTTTTACTGATTTTAATTTTTATGGAACCCCTCTCAGATCAATGTCAATTCCAATCCCACAATTTATTTTACAACTCTCAAGTGTTATCATGCCAACAACATGGGCCTTACTGACTAAACTGGATATGCACATATTCAACTGCATCATTACAACGATAGGAGAAAGACATAGCATTGATTCTATCGAGACAAACTATTCCCCACAATGAACAATTCTAAAACTACTATCCAGAACAAGCATGAGAAACATGTTTGTAGATAACTGCACTCTCAAAGCTAACTTCGTGAGAAACATGTTTATATATAACTGAACTCTCAAGGCTAACTTTATTAAGAAACTGTTTTTGGATGATCGAGATCTTAGACATTTTAAAAAACACAAATTTATAAATATCCTGTTTTGATACCCAAATGCAGTACTCTCAAGGTATGCTTTTAGACTATCAGTCACATGCATGTCAATGATGGGTTATGAAAAGCAAAGCCATTCTAGCTGACTAGTTTGAGTGTTTGAAGTTTATTCAAAAAAGAGCATAGGGTTCTTCAATATGTTTTGTAGCATAAACTGGAAGCTTTTTAACAATTACCTTAAAAGAATTTTTTTATTCTGAATCATCAACAATTTTTTTTTTTTGGCATGAATGCTCCTTAAGTTAACATAGCAAAGGCAATTGTCTTCTCTTGACCTTGAAATGTGTTGCAACATATACCTTTGACTGAACCTAACCCTCAGAAACAGACCTTTTTCATCTAAAAGTACAAAATCATAATCTAAGTAGCACTCCCCTCCGACCCACCTGGATCCCTATATGAAAGTAATTTCTTACAAGGACATTAGTACCCCCAAAGTCATACAAATAACAAAATCCGCAAAAGAGCCCACCTGTTCATTTAAGGTATGAGATGGAAGTTAGAAAATCACAGAGCTTATAAAGCTTATTTTCCGAATCCAAACTCTCAGAAGGACATCCTGAAAAGGAAAGAGCGAACTCCAAGTGGGAGCCATTTTAATGAATATTTTAGTCTCCAATTGAGTTCACTCACGTATTTGGTTTTAGTGGATTTCTTTTAAAAAAGATGTATAATAGCTGCATTACAGGGACAGAGAGAAAGATCCAAGAGGTGAATCATAAGAAAAATCTTATTGACTCCCTTATTAATCGCTAACAAGTTTGTTACCATTCATTGAAGTGGCTCTTAAAAAAACCAAAGAAGATATGCAGAGGACTTCAAGAAGTGGAAAAGTTGAATTTATGCATGTACCATGACTTTGCGCTGGTTTATTGTGGCGCAATCTCCAAGTGCATATATGCTGCTGGTCCCTTCAACTCGCAGCCATTCATCAGTAGCTAATACACGTCTATTTGCCTGTGCACGGAAATTCTTGTCATAAGAGGTAATAACATTTCTTGAAAAAAAAGTTAAATAGAAACCATACTTAGAAAAATTCAAATGAAAACCTAATAAAGATGGAGAATAGAAGGCAAAAATCAACCATTATCAAGGACATTGGCAAAGGAAAACCACCTGACCAATCTGTTTCATAAAATCCATTATGACAGGGCGTGTCCCAATACCAGTTGACCAGACCACCATCCCATACGGAATTGAAGAGATTTGCCCAGTTTTAATTTCTTTTGTAGAAATATCTTTATCTGAGACTTTCACCACCATTGCACCTGTTTTCAAATCAATACCTTCTCTATGGAATTTCTCTTCCGCGAATACTGTAATTCTTTTGTCAAACCTGCAAACAAATGCTCCTAATGGCATCAGGAACACATGGAAAAGAAGTGATACAGTCCTGCCTAGAGATATCACACTCAAAAGGTCAATGTCCACTAGACTCAACATCAATGGCAGATGCCACCATCCGCAACCAAGAATTTCAACAGAAGAAAACAAAAATTCTATCAATCGGAACCTATGCCAGTGACTTAAATCACATAAATTTAGAAGTCAAAGATACTACCCCAGTCAAGTGTGCTTATGGAGACAAAGCATCATTGATAAGAGGGAGTATAAGACTAGGAGTAAGTTCGTTATGCTTGATATGATGTAGGAATAGGAAAAGTCATGTGTGCTTATGGAGACAAAGCATCAACGATAGAAGACAAGAGAGACACTGAAAGCCCTAAACCTAAACAATACTTACATGTTCAAAATGTGATCTCCTGCCTCCAGAAGTGTAATTTTAACCAAATCTTTGACAGTTGGGTACAGCTTCACTAAATCCTCAGACACAAAATCATGAAGCTCAGCAGCAAACTCTACACCAGTGGGACCACCCCCAACAACAACAAACTGAAGAACTCTATTTCTCTCTTCATCACTAAGGTTAGGCAGACTAGCCCTTTCAAAGCAATCAATTACTGTCCTACGGATCTTCTGAGCATCTTCGACTTCCTGCATGTCAGATGTTTTAAAATACTTACAGATAAGCTTAAACCAACAAAATTGACATTCTCAAATCCCATAAAGATAAAGTTTCCCTGACATCAGTTTTGCAGCAGAATGTTGTTCATTGTGAAAGTGCACTATGAGTAAGAAGGAAACAACTATCACATTTTTGTTTCACGGCTTCCCAATGCTTATGAAACTTTGACACTCTCCAAAGGTCATTGGATGGTGCCAGACACATGTCCTAGGACACTTGTGATGCTCCAAAATGTCTTAGTGAATATGTTGTGATCATATGTAAACACGAAGGTCTGAAATGCAATTTTCGTTTAAAGAAACACAGGTTAAAACTTCAACACCCCAAACTACTCGATTTAAATAAGGAAATCATAAAGTCCAAGTATTGAAACTTGAAATATTGATGTTTTGATAAATGTTGGACCTTAACTTGCATACTTTTTCAAAGAAAATCTGTTTCTTCGTTTTGGTGTTGTGTCAGATTGTGTTAGCGCAGTTGGTGTCGGTGAGACCCTCTGCTTTCTATGTTCCAGAAATTCAAATATCAACAAGGAAACGATTGACGATCAAATGATAAAATGAAACAGATGGCAAGACTATTTTGGTAGTTACCTTCAAGAAGTGGCAGTTCTCCTCCACACCGGGAGTGTTGAATGTATTAGCACGGGCTCCCATGGCAACTACTAGATAATCATAGTCTACAACGAACTCTTCTTTCCCAATCAAATTGGTATCCTGATTCGATCGACAATAAACTTTTTTATTTGCTGCATCAATCTTGAAACATTCAGCTTCCCAGTAATGAATATCTACGTTTTTCTGCTAGAACGAAAATTACATCTAGTCAGCAAGTAAAACTTTATATGGCCCAAGCTGCATAAGAAAAGAACTTTTTACCACTACAACACTTGATGAAGTCATCAGAACAATAACTACTAAAGAAGTCAGGAAGCAGTCAAGCTGAGTTCAGCAAACATAAGTCTGAGTTTCTCACTACACTGTCATGGCGCAAGTGAATATGCTGAAAAAGTACACTAGTTTAACAAGTACGATTCTAAAACCAAAATAAGACCGTCTAACACGTGATATGCTTATATTTTCTTTGCCAACCAAACCACTTTTCAATTACCTTTTTGATAATGTTGCGAATTGGTTCTACAATGCTGCGAGCTTCCACTGTACCACATGTTACACTTGGTAGCAAAGGAGTGAATGCAAAGTAATTACGAGGTGATATAACTTGAACATCGTACGAGGAATTTTTTAGACTTTTCAAGAAACTTGTTCCAGCCCAACCAGTTCCAATTACCACTACCCTCTTTTTCTGGTTACCGGTCACAGGTGAATCAACAAACTTCACACCGTTGTCCGCAGTTGCTTCAGAATAAGCCACAAGACCCCCACCACTGCAAAGTTAGCGACAGATGGAAGTAAAGATCATATTCTAGTTATCCTGCTGTACCAGAAACACCAATATCTAGCACAACAGCTGCAGAGAGAAAATATATATCTGCTTAAAGACAAATGACATATTGCTAAGCAGAAGATGAACTCTTTGGAGATCAAGCATTATCTAAGTTGCAACATAACATAATAGCACCTCAGAGTAAGCCACAAGACCCACTACTGTAAAGTTAGAGACAAGTCAAAGTAGACTTAAACAGAAAGTCCAATAGATCATATTTTAATTATCTTTCTAGAAGCAGAAACACCAATATCTAGCACAAGAACAACTAGCAGAAAATTAGAAATATGTACTTAAACAAATAATGAACTCTTTGCATGTCAAGCATTGTCAAAGTTACTTAGTAACATTACTGCAAGTCTGCAACAAAGAAGCCATTACAAAGTAAGGAGGATGCTTCTGCTTATGCTTTGGGACCTCATACTATTCATTGATCTACTTTTACAAATGGAATTTGGCATTTCAGGAATTGAGATATTATAGGTCCAGTTAGGATCTTGAGAATTTCTTTCATTCTTCCTTGTACCTTGGATTTGAACAGGATCAGGATGAGAAGAATTTTAGCATGTGGTTTAGCAGTATAGTGTATACATAAGAAAAAAGAATAGCAAAAAAATCAACGCAAGGATATCCTTAAAATATGGCAAGGAAGTATTGATATATCATACATGAAATCATGCTACCTTCCCTCCCTTTTTTGTTTCCCCAATGTATCTTGAGGTAACATATCTACCTATGTTCACTGTTTAAACTTTTATAAACAATGCCACGCAGCATCAAATCAGCCAATTGAATAACCAGGTAATTGCACAATCTATCCTTATTCTGTCTATAGAAATTGAGGTCAATTGTCTACAAGCACAAATTCTAGCTTCAAAATGTTAGACCAAATTCATTATTTTGTAGAACAAGGAGGCTTCCACTTTGGTGCTCATCCAAATCATACTGAAATAATATCGTCAGACATGATCACCTAATGTTAGGAATGCTAAGGCACTTGCCCATTGCCTAGATTTACTTTCTATTCCCCCTTTTCTTTCCAGTTCCCTTTCTTTAGTAATTCACTAGGATTCGTAGTTAATGGCTATTAGCAAGGCCGTATCACATTTTCACTGAACATGGATGTAATAGAAACAAGGAATTACTCCCTCCGTTCCAAAATAAGTGTCCCCTATTGACTTTACACGGGTTCTAAGAAAATAGCTGATTTTATGTAATTTTCCTTTAACGCCCTCAAAGTACTCTTAAGTGGTGTCAAATCAATAGGTCCTACTTTTTTCATCTCACAATTAATAAGGACATTGTAGATAATTTGCTTAAAGAATCTTTCTAAAAATGGAAAGGGGACACTCATTTTCGAACAGCCCAACATGGAATAGAGGACACTTATTTTGGAAAGGAGGGAGTAATATGTTGCCCAAGTCTTTCCAATTAGTTTGGAGAGCCCAGCTAATTGTTGGTGACATTTGTAATTTTATACAGGTCTAGAATACAGACTTCGACTGGCTTGTGACCTACATAACTTCACCAAGTTCCTATTCAGGGCTTACAGATGTACCTAGAGCTCCACCTATACAGTCATCTTATGTAAAATTGATTCTCCGCCAATTCATCTGTTACCAGCCAACTCAATCTCAACAGTTGTGAAACTACACTTTTTCCTCGTGAAGCTACAGTAATAGCAAGATGAGTTTATATCATTCTTCCTTCGTATTTTTCTTCAATTTTCTTCTTACTTTCCGAGAAACTAAAGAGGAAATAAGTTTGCAACACAGCTATTTGAATCAGTAAATCCCAAGGCGCACACACACACACACACACACACACATATATATATATATACTGGGTTAGTGCAAGTAGGCACCTCCAACTTGCTACTACCAAGGATGAATCCCTATTTTACATGATCTCTGATATTCAATCAGATTAATCCTTGCTGAAGCAATCCCTAAGTTTGAGATCAAACCATTTCAACTTAATATGCTAATAGAAGTTACAATTCACTCTGACAGTTCTAAATGAAACATTACCACAAATTCAGTAAGTTTACTGCAATGATCACTAACATTGCAGATTTTGAGAAAACTAATTTGAAATTATAAATTGTCAACAGTTCTATTGATAATTAACTCATGAAACATTCCTGTTCATACTCCAATTCTAATAATTATCCTAGATCAAAACTTTGCAAACAAGGATTTTTAAACTGTTACCAGAAAAAGCATTCAATAATTTGCATTTTGCAAGTATTTTTTTTGCTGTAGTAAATCAACAATTAGGAAAATATGTAAGCCGATTACATTTCTGCAGCCGTAATTGAAACTCAGAATTCTCTATAACCAATCAAATAGAGGAAACAAATTTAAAGAACACAACGGAGTGAACGACAGACCAAGGCAGGAAGGAGTATATGGTAGAGTTGAGGTTTCACAAAGTGTGAGGTTTCAGGTTCAATCCCTTCAAACGCCCCCTTGGGACACACACACACATATATATATACTCCAATTATAGTCATAAACTTATATCATAACTTTATAAACTGTCACGTCTATACTACAGATTCAACATATTATGGTAATAGAAGCTATAATCCACTCCAACAAGTTCTAAATCAATCATTCCACAAATTTGGGTAAGTTTACTAAAATGATGGATATCAATGCAAATCTCAGCAAACTAAAATGAAATCTAAATGTTAAACTGTCCTATTGATTCTTAAACCATAAAACATTTACGTCTATACACGAATTCTAATCGTAAACCTAGATCATAACTTCATAAACAAGGACTTCAAAACTGTTAGATGCAAAAGCATTAAAGTAATTTGCATTTCTCAACTATTTTTAGCTACATTAAATCAACAATTAAGAAATTTCTAAGAAGATTAAACCTCAGCAGCTATAATTCAAACTCGGAATTATTATTTTTATTATTATTATTTTTTAGTTAACAATCAAATTGAGCAAACAAAAAGTAACACAACGGAATGAAAAACAGAGCAAAGAAAGCGCAAGTACCTGACGGTGAAGACGACGAGCAACCTAGAGAGAGAAGGATTGTCGCGGAAAGTTCTCGAAAACCTCTCGTACGCATTCAGAATTCTCATATTCGCTTCAAATTTTTAACGAACTCAGATCTAATCACAACTATGGAGAAACCTGCAAGATTCAACCACAATTAAGCACCAGTAACGATGATGTAATTATAAGAACAGAGTGAAAGAAAGAAAGTTTTCTTACTTTTAGAGAGAGAGAGAGAGGGAAACGGAAATGATGCCCCCAAGTAGTTGGGAGGTGTAAAAGAATTTGATACAGCTAGGAGAAAGCCTTGTTGGTTTTTTGCTTGGAGCTCAAGACAGTGACACGTGTACAGCTAGGAGGAGGAGGAGAAATTGGAGCCGTCTTTGATTCTCTTTTGGTAAATACTACACTCTCCGCCCCAAAATTATTGTCTTTCTTTTTTTTTCGTTCGTCCTAAAATAATTGTCTTGTTTGAAATTTTTTTTTTTAGAACATCACTTTTACTATTTTACCCTTACTTTTTCTTCCTACTTTAATTATGGGCCACATACACATGAACATTAAAGAAAACAAAACACTTTTTTAATACTATTTCAATATTAATAATCAAATCAATTAAGTTTTCTTAATTCGTGTGCTGAGTCAACCCAAACAATAATTTAAGGACAGAGGGAGTACGTGATTTCTGGGGTGGCCCCACGTGCTGAATCTTAAAAGTTAGACTTCACGTTTAAGGTCGCTACCTCCACTTCTTCAGGTGGAAATCAATTTTCAATGCACCGAAAACATTTTTCCTTTTTTTTTTTATTTTTAATTACAAAAAAGAATTTCATTACATGACAAATTAATTACATTGAAGTTGAGAAATCTCTCTAGCCGGTTGATGGACCGCTCTCAACCATCTTTCTTCTAACTACGTTAACTACATTACAACAATTAAATTTTCTTAACTACATAAGCAATATCATACAAAAGTCTATACTTAAAACAACATTTTTCAGTAAAATTAATCATTTCGATTAAAGAGTTTATATTCAAAAATATTATTAATCGTTAAAGTAGTTGAGTATATACTCCCTCCGTTCCAGGTAAAGAGTCCACTTTTGACTTTTTTTGGTCAACTAAACTAAAGTTTGACTAATAATTAACATAAATCTAGTAGTTTTTACAAAGTTATTAAAGTTATAATCCATAGTATTATTAAGATAGTTTTTAATTAATGAAATTCTATTTCTTAAATATAAGTAAAGTATGTAAATTTTTTATTTAATTTAGTCTTATGTTGACTTCTATAAAAGGAAAGTGGCTCTTTGCTTGAAACGGAGGGAGTATTTTTTATAAGTGTATATCCATTATAACACGATAAAAATTAAAATATTTCTTTAAATACAATATTTTAAAATATAATAATAAAATTTTGGTTGGACCTGAGTGAGTAAGAAGTTTCTTAATTTAAAAACTTTAACAATTGTTACCCGAAACCCCATCCATTCCAAATAAGCCTATCAATGGATCGCATTCATATCCAATATTCCATATCAAAATTCGTTTTGTTAAGAAATTATCGAATTATAATTTGATTGAATTATCTTTTAGATATTTCAATGCTCGATTCAATCCTAAATTTTTTAATTTGGATTGAATTTAAAATTTTATCCGATCATAATTAAAGTATTGAATAAAAATAATATCAATGTATCTTTTACATAATCAAAGGTTAAACAAACATGAAAAATCATGTTTTTAGCTCGTCTACACAAATATAAATGACAATATTAGTAAGATATTATAATGAGCAAAAGAATTTATATTTAGTTGAAATAATAATTATTAAGGAGAATCCTTCGGTGGATAGATCGTTGGGGGCTACTAAAAGTTCAACATTAATAACTTTTGTATGTATAATATTATTATATTTTTTTATATTTGATCAGATCAAGTTGTTAAATTTTTCGATTATTACAATCGAGTAATCAGATTGAAAAACTCAATCTACATTCTAAAAAAAAAAAATCAGATATGGATTATCTATTGACAAACTTAGTTTGAGGCAAAAAGTCTACTATTCTATTTTGGAATGTTATAAAGAGTCCACATTCAGAAATTATGCTTATAATTTTCATAATTTTTTAACTTTACCATCTACATGTGAAATAAGCATCGTGATTATAGTCAAGCATTTTTTTTAATTATTAATTTTAATTATATTTATATCCATTAATTATTAGACTTTTCAAAAACAATCACTTTAAATTGATCTAAATTGATCGGAGAGAATACTTATTAAAAATATCATTTTTCCAATTACAAAGAGATTTGCTTTTCTTAAATTTTACTATTCTTATAAAATTTGAATGGACCACATACAAGTGGATTGAACGGACGTCAACTTAGATCAACAATTGATCTTGATGGTGCGTCCATTTGAACAACCCCCGCATGGCATGAAAACTTTTGTTAGGGGGTAATTTTTATTCTTTTTTATTTTTTTTAATTAGAGCCTATGATTCATCAAAACGTGCGGTCTTACGACCCCGTTTGGTACAGCGTTTACAAAACGCATTGTTTTAAAAACGCAGCGTTTTAAAAACGGAGGTCTTTCCTTATAAATACGTTTGGGATATCACTTCAATACGCAGCTTTTTTTTTCTAGTAACGTTTTAAAACCCGCTTTGGGAAAAGTCGAGAATTCCGTTTTAAAACGTAGTGCGTTTTGAAAACGCTGCGTTTTCTGCCGCAGTATTGAAACACATTTTTTGCAAATAAGCTGTGTTTTATCCCTGCATTTTAGCCAAAACGCTCGACCAAACGGGCTCTAACAAGGAATAGGTCACAGTTTGATACCTCTCCACCTTCACTTTGAACTTGAAAGTCACTCATTCTAGCATTTCTTGGATTGGATCTCTAATTTATTCTCTATTTGGAGTAGTATATTACACAGTGTTCTAAAAATCGTTAGGCGCCAGAGTAGGGCCTAGCGCCTAGGGCCCTAGTCGGGGTCTAGTCGGGGTCTAAGCGGGGCCTAAAAATCGAGACATAACTACACATTAGGTACATACCAAACCTGGTACAACAATAGTAAATAGCTAAATATGACCAAATAAACTAAAAGTAATGATTACATTACAAGACTAAAAGTTAAAATTAAAAATTAAAATCAAATTTTCTATCATTTCAAAGTGGAGGGAAGAAGGGAATACTTTAATAACTTAAGGGGGGAGGGAAAATATTTAGAGAAATATTTTAATAACTTGAGGGGGGAGGGAAAATACTTTTATAACTTGAAGGAGAAGGTTGTCATTTTGAAAAGTGAATTAATACCCTAAAACTAAAAGCTGACAGCCTGTCTCTCTCTCACAATTCACAGACGCCTCTTTCTCTCTCTCTCTCTCTCTCACTATGAGATAGATGACGGGATTTCGACACCGACGGCAATCTCTCGCTCTCTCTTTCTCTCTCTCGCTCTCTCTCTCGCTCTCTTTTAATTTCTCGCACTCTTACTCTCTCTTTCACCTCTTCATTGGCATATCGCCTCCTTTCCCACCGTAATCAATCCAGCCATTTTGACTACTTCCAAGCTGTGGATCTCAGTCACGTTGACTCCCCCTCATCCGACGCCGAACATATCTAATCCCTAGCTGTCCAGAAGATTGAGGACGTCATTCATCGCATCGTCGTGCGTCGCTCTGCCCCTGAAATAGTATTTTCTTACAATACAAAACTTAGAAATCATAATTGTCCCTTACACGTTTTCATATTTTGAAAACGTTTAATTACATCATCATTTATAACCCTCATAAGCAAATCTTTTTCAATAAAACATACTCCATCCGTCCCAGATAAATGTTCATACTTTCTATTTTGGGATGTCCCAACTAATGTTCCTAAAGACTTTTGATTTACCTATTCTCTACCATTCTTCCTAATATACCCTTAAAGCTTCATTTAATATAACATGTTCCAAGGAAACTCAATTATTTAAAATAGTTGAACTCAATTAATGTTCATGGGTATTTTGGTCAGAACATATTTTACAGCAAATTATTAATTATATTTTTTAATTCATGTATTTTATCCACTAGGAACATTTATCTGAGACGAAGGGAGTACAAAACAATCATTTCAAAAGTCAAGTGGGGCTTGGGCTAATTAGTGAGCCGTGACTGAGAATGTGAGGTGTTTGGGAATTGGGGCTTGGGGTGATTAGTGATTAATGAGATTATTACTAGTATTATTTTTTTTTTAAAAAGTCAAGTGGGGTCACGTGCCCCCACTCCTATAAACGTGCGTCCGCCATTGCATGGTACTATGATTTAGGGGCGAATGCAAGAATTTGCTGAAAATAGGGGTAAGAATTTATTATTAATAGAAAATTAGATGTTAGTATTTGCATTTTGCATCAATTGGGGGTAAATTCATAAAATGTGGATATTTTTCTTGAACATAGGGGGGTGGGTGGGCTAAATAAGAAAAAAAAAATTTAATTTTTAGTACTGCAAATGTATTTTTCTAAAATTTATACGTGGTAAATTGACACTTTCTTGAAACTAAAGGAGGGCAACAGCCCCCATTCGTACCATGTAGTTCTGCCCCTGGTGCGATTAGTCAATTAGAGTGCTCACTTGTAATTATTTCTGTAACATAAAACCTTCAAATATTTTGTCTAGCTTAAAAATATTTTTTTTAAATAAATTCACGGGCTGAATGATATAATAAGGTCGTCTCTTAATCTTAATTTTGCTCTTTATAATCTAGTTTGAGAATAGAATTGCAAGTCTGAGCAAAGCGAATTACTTTATAACATCAGAAAATGACAGATGATTTTTGAAAATTCTTATGAAACGACCCTTAATTCTGGAACTGAATCACAGTTATATGTTTAGTGACACCTCCTGAAAGACCCAAAAAAAAAAAAAAAACTACAGTTACATGTACCTTGAAAGCATCCCGATTAAACAACATATGAAAGCTAACATAATATGGTCATGGGACTTAAATTTTCCCAACTTTCATTCTTTGTCAACATAATAATACCACAAAAAGCTACTTGTGAATCAAGAAGTGAGTCTTGTTGCAGTCCTCTTCTCTTACAATGCCATTTTCACTTATTTTGATCTGCCCCAAATTTTCTCCGTTAGGCTATATTTCGACGGTAGGAATAGAAACAAGAAATGAGAATTTCATTATTTGTAATAAGACTCCCATTATGAGTTTCCTTTTCTATTTTATTATACGAACGAGAACATGATAATTTCAAGGAATGCATTTAATATTTCTAATTGAGGAAAAAAAATACTTACTTCTCTTTCATCTTCTTTTTTCTCTTGAAAAATGAGGAATAACGAGGGATTGGTTCTCTCTCTCTCTCTCTCTCTCTCTCTGTGGATCTGAAAAGTCAAGTCCATTCGTTAACCACAGTCTTCTAGATGAAAGTTGGTAGACCTAAAATGTTGAAGTCAAAATTCCTCAGAAATGAAAAGTCAAGATTTTTAACTCCAAAAGATCATGCAGTTAACCAAGCTGGACCCAAATTTGACTTCCATTTTCCCCAGAAATGAAAAGTCAAGATTTTTAACTCCAAAAGATCATGCAGAGAAAACCAAGCTGGACCCAAATTTGACTTCCATTTTTGGAGCCTTTTCGTTTTCGAGTCATATTGCCAAGTGGTAGGATACCAAAATCCAGATGAAATAAAATGGGTTTATAAGTTACACTCGCAAGAATGTCCCAAGAATGGTTGTGTAGCCCAATCATACTTATGACAAAATGGCCCAAGAATTTCACAGCTTGGTGGAATGGAAGCTGACCCAAGTATTGTTTGTAGCCGGGTGTGGATCCAACGAAAAAAAGAAAAAAAGATAGGAATACAATTTTTTTTCGTACAAAATTCTCATTTCCTAGATTAGTGAGGAGAATATATACGAAATCGTATGTGAACCATAGAATATGACATATGTTAGCCAAATATACATTGGTTCAGCCTAGGAAGATAATCTAAAATCTAGGGAATATTGTTTAACCCTTCTACACCTTCAAGGATTTAAATAAAAGAGTTGGTCTCATGTGATACGGAGCCTCGTTCTCTCACAGCTTAGCCGACCAATACACAGAGAGTCGGATCAGGAAGATTCGTCTTACAAAAAGTACTCGTAAAACGATACTACCTCCGTCTCAAAATAATTATTATTTTAGTAAAAATAATTTGTCCGAAAATAATTAGCATTTTAGGATTTCAAGAAACTTTTGTCCATATTATACCAAAATTGCTCTTATTTATTACCCTAATTAAAGAGGGGTTAAGAGGAAAGAAAAAATAATACTCATGCAACTTATCTACAATAAATAAACTTAAATAAGTGTAGATCAGTCTTTATGTAAACTTTCTTAATCTTTGTGTGAATTGTTAAAATAATAATTATTTTAGGACCGAGGTAATATTTTCAAAGTTGTTGCCTACTATACAATTATCAGTTATGTGATCTAGCTGAATAGGTTTGGAATCAGAGGCAAACATGGGTAGACATGCTCATTCAGTTTTTAAAATCGAAATCGAACCGGCTAGAAACCGTTCAAACCGTGAACCGTCGGTTTCGGTTCCGGTTTGCGTCTTTTAGGAACCGTGAACCGCCGGTTCCAACAGTTCCAAACCGCCGGTTCCAAATCGTAAAAACTGCCGGTTCCAACTGTTCCAAACCGTAAAATTTTAGAATTTAGAAATTTATTGTATATTTGAATTTTGAGGTAAGGCTCATTTGTCCTCCTTTATAATAAGGCAATGCTAGTTGTTCCCCTCCTTGTAATTTTTTATTATTATTAATAAAATTGGTCAGGGTACCGCCCCTATTTTTTTTATTTATTTTTTGTATTTTGAGTTCCTAAATTTTTATTGTAAGTTTTTTAAGTTCTTAAATTTTTTGTAATCATTACAAAACTATTGTTGAATTTAAGAAAAACTATTTTATTTTGCAAAATTTTTTCTCAAATCTAAATTCAATATTACAAACTCTATTTTTTCAAGACTATTGCAAAGATTAAAATTTTTAAGTCCTTAATTCTTAAATTGTAAAATGTTTAACACTTTTAAATTTTTAATTCTTAAATTTTAAATTGTAAAAATTACAATTTGTAATTTTTCATAATTAAAGTTCTTCTAATTTCTAATTTATAACTTTTGATAACTAAAGTTCTTAAAGTCTTTACAATTTATAACTCTTGCAAAATATATATATATATATATATATACATATATATATACATATAACACCTTTTTTTACAACTTATAATAGTTTTTTTTTTAAATAAAAAATTAAACAAAAAAATTTTTTAAATAAAACTTTAAAAAACAAACCGAACCGAACTCCACGGTTTCGGTTTGCCTTATCACGGTTTGTGGAACCGTCAGTTCCGAACCAAAATCGAAACCGTAACCGTTTTGGGCATGTCTAAACATGGGCTGAAATTGTGGGGAAGCATGGACATCAACTATAATACTAGTATGAAAAATTGTGGGCCGGTCACCTTTAGATAATTTACAATCGCTTAATTTCACTATAATTATTTTCAAACGATTAAGTTCATTTTAAGCGATAAATTGGCTATTTGTTCCAAAATTGTCCCCATAACTACAAATGACATTTTTAAGTGTAAATTGTGCATCGTCATGTGCGCAATTTGTGCATCGTCAATATATTTTGTGATTTTATGTGTTAAGAAATGTGCATCGTCGGTATAAAATGTGCATCGTCAATGTAATTTTTGTGAATTTGTGTTAAGAAATATGCATCATTAAGTATAACAGTACTATTTTTAGTATAATTTGTGTTATTGCATCGTCAATGTAATTTTGTACATTGTCAATTATAACAGCACTATTTCAGTATAATTTGTGTTAAGAAATGTGTATCGTTAAGTATAATTTGGTACATCGTCAATTATAACAGTATTATTTCAGTATAATATGTGCATCGTGAAGTGTTTTTTAAGTGTAAATTGTGCATCGTCAATTATAACAGTACTTTTTCAGTATAATTTGTGTTAAGAAATGTGCATCGTTAAGTATAATTTTGTACATCATTAATTATAACAGTATTGTTACAGTAAAATATGTGCATCGTGAAGTGTTTTTTTATGTATCGTCAACTATAATAATTGTAATTTTTATTAATTCTTATTGTTATTACAAAAGTTATCAAGAATACAATTCATAGCACACAATTGACATTTTATGGTATAAATTTGATGGTATGAAATAGAAAAATCTTGTCAATATACATGGGGGTGACCCTATCCTGTTACACAAAACCTCTCTAATACTACTCAAAGGAGTGTATTCCCTCAACATAGGCTATGAAAAAAGATTTAATACTACTCCCACCGGTCACAGAGCTAACGATTATTTTTGCAAAACTATCTCAATATACAACCAATACCAAAGTTGGGTCAAGCTTTCTACTTAGCAATTATAACGAGGATTTGAATATGAATCCAACATAAACTTGTATAAGACAATGTCACTTTTGGCCTTAAATGTGTGACTTTTACACGGAAAAAATTTTGTACCTGAAAGAGTTTTTAAACGATGCACAAAACTTTGTTAAGTCTAAAAAAAAATAAAAGTTGTGCATAGGAAATAAATGTTGTGCATCGTGATGCACAAAACGTGTGCATCACAAACGTAATTTAAAAAAAGATAAAAATTACACAATGTTTATCAGCACAAATTCATAAATAGATAGGAATAACACGAAAAATATAATGTTAGTATAGATATTTCACTCTATTCAAACAAAAAGTATATTTATAAAATGTATTACGTACATGAGATTATATAAAATCCTGGATCCAAACTTTTTCGTGAAGATTTTGCTAAAAAAATATGTGTTAGTGCTTCCTGGAACTCAGATCCGCCAATCGTAAGTAGCAGTAGATGTTACACAACTTATTGATTTGTTGAAAAAATGTTTGTGCAGCGCATGGATGCTATTGATACTAACGATATTCAGTACATTTTTGCTCTATTTTTGAAACCCTAAAATGTATTCAACAATACTAACCTGATATTTAGGCATTGTAAAATATCCTACAAACTTGTTAGAGGTTGAGGACGTCTCTGAATGACGATGCAACAACTATTTGGAATATAACCAAAAGAATCTCATAATCTTTTCAAAAGTTTTTACAAATTTTCGAAGGGTTTTAAGATTTTTTGCTCCGTTTGAAGTCAAGATTGTTGTGTTTTTAAAGTGAAGAGGGTTAGTTTGTTTATGTGATCTGAGAGCCGATATAATGCGTACGTGTATTGCATCATACATGTTAGAAAGTTGTGCATCGCAAGTGAAAAAGCTAATTTGTGCATCGTCTTGTATTGCGATGTATTTTTTTTTGTTTTGCGATGCCAGTTTGTCATTATGTGTTTTACGATGGACAGTGTGGGCTTCCGTGTTTTATTCGCATCGTGTTGTGTTACGATGTATCGTTTTTTTTTTTTTTGTAATGTATAGCGTACACTATTTTATATTTTTAAAGGATATAAATGATATTTTACAAAAAAATATCTTTTAATGATTAAAAATAATTATAATAAATTTTATGGATTGAAAATTATTTAAAAGAGACAGGCCATGAATTTTGCCCTAGTAACAATGCGGCAGCTAGCAAGCTAGCTAGTTAATAAGGTCAGTTTGGTATTGCTTTTAGGATTTTTCAAAAGTGTTTCTCTATAACCAATTCCAGTACCTTCACACACAAAAAAAAAAAAAAACAGATCTTGTAAAAGTTGTTATTTTAAAATTAGTTTCGTGTTTTTAGATATGTTTGCCTACCTTAAATTTAAAACTGATTTTAATATAAAAATATCCAAAATACCCTTGTTGTATATATAATTAGTGGGATATTTCGTATTCGACTTTCATCTGGTACAAATTTTGTTGGGCCAACGACAACTTTAGTATCGCGAGCGAGGATTAGTCTCGTACTCGATGTGATATGGGGACAGCTTGTGTGAGACAAAGAAAAAAAAAACGAAGATTAATCTCAAACCCGATCTGTTATGAAAAACACCTCGTGAGAGATAAAAAAAATAATACTCCTTCAGTCCCTAAATTATTATCTTCCTTTCATTTTTTGTCCATTCTAAAATAATTGTCTTGTTTGAAAATTTATTTTTAGGACATCACTTTTACCATTTTATCCTCTTTTTTTCCTATTTTAATTATCAGCCACATACACATGTACATTAAAAAAAATTACACATTATATTAATATTAATACCGAGTCAAACAAGACAAAAAGAGAGTAATAAATAGAATAAGAAAGTAACACACTTGAGTAGGGTAAATGCCGTGCCACCACCTGTGGTTGATCGAATTTTAGCGCCTTCCCAAAAACTTTTAACCGTCGCTCTGCCACACCTTCTTTCTTGTTGGTTGAAAAAAAGTCAGTTTGACTTGCTTTAAAGGCTTTTATACCTCAAGTTGTCTAAAGAATGAAAAAATCACCCACTAAGGGAGTTAAATTTCAACAATGCCCTCCTCTCTATCACTCACCTTTGAATCTCACAAGACAGGTTTATGAAGTGTGTAAGAGTCTCTTATGAGAGAATGTCGATTGTTTTCTTCAAGGATGAAATCTAACACTAAATTTTTCATGACGAATCCTTTGCAGAACATTATAGGTTAAGTTCAAGTGTAATAAAGGAAGGAGTGGAACCGTAGTTCAAATAAGGCAAAAGCTAACATAAACACCGATTTATCTTTTGTCTCAAAAACTACCTTTATTAGTAGAATTGGAATGTATGAATGACTGATTATCAAGACAAAACTTACTATATTTAAATCCTCAAAATATAGGGACACGTGTTGGCCAAATCCTTTAAATAATAATTGTGACTAGTCGTAAAATCGAAATGCAGGGGAGAGGAAAACGAGGAGATAACTGGGAATATCCACAAGGTCATCATGCTTGTGGTAGGTTGGGATCTCATCCAGGGTGTCTGAAATGAGATAAGTGATCCATCCAGTTATATTATCAGCCAGGGAAAAGAAAAATAGAAAGATGAAGATGTAAAGGATCTTTGTTATGTCTGTAGTATGAAGTATGAACTAAAATTCCAGAGCCAAAATGCAGTTGTAGGTAGAGCTGTCAAAATGGTTTTAGCTCGTTGGGCCAGCCCGGACCGCCACATAAAATAGGCGGGTTGGGTTAGCAAAATATGAGACCATTTATAAACGGGTTAAACGGGCTGAGCCCGCGTGGGTTGCGGGCCAAGGCGGTCCGGTCCGGGTTGGGGCGGGTTGGCCCGCCAATCTAAGGAGCAAGGGTAAAAATGGAATTTTTTTTAAAAAAAAACTTAGGCAGGACTCACATCCTGTGAGCATAAGAAGTCAATTCATTTTTTTTTCCTTAATACTAATCTCTTGCAAATTCAACAGCAGCTCCTATTTTTATTTGGGAAGACTTTCACTAATTTAATATTCTCTTCTGTGTATTGTATTAATTTAAAGTTTTATTTGGGAAGACTTTCATTAATTTTTGGACTTTATATATAATATTTATATCAAAATGTCAAATTTTTAGCTTAATAATAATTATATTAAATTTTAAATTAATGTATTATTTTTTAATGGGTTGGCCCGTTTAACCCACAACCCGCGACGGTTTGGGTTGGGTTGATACATTTTAGGCCCGTCCCCTTAATGGGCTAGCCCGCACCGCACCACCAAATTGCGGGTTTATAAAGCTCGCGGGCTAGCCCGGACCGCCAGCCCGCTTTGACAGCTCTAGTTGTAGGTCACTAGACCCAATGAAAAGCAACCATATATAGATTCCATTAATTTGAAACAAGAAAAAAACAAGCAAATTAGTTTATTTGACTCAAACTGGATTTTATGCTCATATAATAATAGTCAACAAACAAACAAATACTAATACAATAAAACAACAGCTAGATATAAGAATCAAGATTAGATGCCTTAATCAAAAGGCATAATATATATATATATATATATATATATATATATATCGGAGAGTTTTCAATGGTTACTACATCTCACTAAACATTGATGATTACTATTATTATTATCCATTAGATCAAAAATGGATGACTAAGATTTAATAGTTAGTTAGAAAATGCAATTAATGCAAGTAGGTAAGTCATTTAATGCAATTAATCTCAACCTTAGATTTTTGATCTAATAGTTGTATTGAGATTGATATACATTGTTGGGCCCCTATCTAATAGCTTAAGTTCTTAGATGGGTTGTTAACTTAACATGATATTTGAGCTCTGGTCTAGCAACGTCTTAGGTTCGAGTCGTCCCGAATATAACAATAATCATTGATAATTAGAGAGATAAATCTATGCAACAACCCATTTGGATTCTGGCCTCACTTCAAAACTGTTTCTTAGTTAACTGCTCCATTTGTGATCGAATATGACAAAATCCTGGGCTTCAGAAAGAAGGTAAAATCAAGGGTTATGCAAGGCATAAAATTGCGAATATTCCCCCATATTTTCAATATATTCTTGTGAATTAAGGAGATATACCGAGTATCAAGTACAACTCAGTGAACTCAAGAAGAAGTTTTAGTCAATCCAATAATCTCAACCAACTTGACAAACTCATGTTTAATCTCAATCACACCAAAATTTGCAACTAATATATGTATATCATATTCAATCAATAGAACAAGTAGGAGGGAATTGCTATTAGTACTTTATTTTTCAACTGTAGCGCTCCACAGTGTAGTATTGATCTACTTATTGAGAAGTTTGCACCGATGGCGATTTCTAGGAACAACTTCTATGTAATATTGTTCCTAAATAAATAATGTCATTTCCAAGTTGAATTGATTAATACAACTTGAGTTAATTAATTACTAGGATTTATAAATAAAAAAATCAAACTTTTAAAAATCCGTGTTTAACTAAGATGAGTTAATTATATATGAATTTGAACTATAGTACGTCTCTGTACTCTACAAATCATATATAAGTTGATTAGCTATTGTGATTATGCATAAATAAAATTGAAGCTGATAATTATTTAATGAAATACTCCATCCGTTCCAACCAAAGAGTTCACATTTGAAAAATCTACTTTTTAAGACGAGATATATTAATGTCATTGGAATTGGTCATAATTACAAAAATACTTAAGTACAATCAAGATGATTACAAAACAAGTGGAGGGTAAAGATGAAAAATTATGAAAATTGTAAGCATAATTTTTTGAAAGTGGATTTTTTAAGTGAAATATCCTCAAATAGTATAGTGGAGACTCTTTGCCTGCAACGGATGAAGTATATATATATATTAGTGCTTTAATTGTTTATTAGATAGAGTATTTTAATTCACTAAATACAACACCCCAAAAGTGCTAAATACAACACCCCCTGAAAAAAATATTATTTTGTCCATCATTCAATTATTTAAAAAAAAAAAAGACCCCCAAGGGGGTGGCGGTCTTATGGAGGAATTCCGTTAAAATTTTAAAGATTTCGTTAACTTTTTAACGAAAATGTTAACTTTAGGGTATTAAAGTGTAAACAAAAAAAATTGACGAAATAATAGATGAAAATGGAGGACCACCTAGTCTAGGTTATTCTTTGGAATAGGACCGCCTAGAGGTGGCAGTCTTATAAATTTATTTTATTTTATTTTTTTATTTATAACATAAGTAAAATAGTCAATTTATATAAAATATTATATTTATCATAAAAAGTGTATTGTATTTAGCACCTCTCTTTTAATTTGTAGCTTTCAAATGAAGTCAAACTAGTAGTAGCTCCACCACCACATCACATGCCCATTTCCAATGTCCACAACGTACTCCACTTAATTATATTCTTCCTTGGAGTTGGGCCCCACCTCAAAAGCACAGAGACTCATCTAAAGTTCTTTCAATCAACTCTTTCTCATAAGGATTTGTGCTAGGACCCATTTTATTATATCCTCGTTTAATTTGTTTACTTGCATATTAGACAGCTGGCTGGCTGGCTGGCTGATTTGGCTAACCTTAATTAGTCATTTGAACACTAGTAATGATTTTCACTTTTAAAGTAATTTATTTTACGTGAATCCACGCTAATAACATTGAAATTCTTACATAACATCAATGTTCTAAAAATCGCTAAGCGGGCGCTAGACGTCAGAGCAGGGCCTAGCGCCTAGGGGCCTAGTCGGGGTCTAGTCGGAGTCTAGGCGGGGCCTAGAAATCGAGACATAATTACACATTAGGTCCATACCAAACCTGGTGCAACAATAGTAAATAGCTAAATATGATCCAATAAACTAAAAATAATGATTACATTACAAGATTAAAAATTAAAATTAAAAATTAAAATCAAATTCTCTATCATTTCAAAGTGGAGGGAAGAAGGGAATACTTTAATAACTTGAGGGGGGAGGGAAAATACTTTAATAACTTGAGGGGGGAGGTTGTCATTTTGGGGAGGTTGTCATTTTGAAAAGTGAATTAAAACCCTAAAACTAAAAGCTGACCGCCTGTCTCTCTCTCACAATTCACAAAGTTTTCACAAACGCCTCTCTCTCTCTCTCTCTTTCTCTCTCTCTCTCTCTCTCTCTCTCTCTCTCTCTTCTCTCTCTCTATGAGATAGATGACTGGATTTCAACGCCGACAACAATCTCTCGCTCTCGCTCTCGCTCTCGCTCTCTCTTTCTCTCTCGCTCTCTCTTAATTTCTCTCACTCTCATTCCCTCTTTCCCCTCTTCATCGGCATATCACCTCCTTTCCCACCGTAATCAATCCAGTCATTTCGACTATTTCCAACCTGTGGATCTCAGTCACGTTGACTCCCCCTCCTCCGACGCTGAACTTATCTAAGCCTACCTCTCAAAAGATTGAGGACGTCATTCATCGCATTGTCGTGCGTCGCTCTGCCCCTGATTGACTCCCCTTCCTCCGAGGATCCTCATACTGGGTCCCTCCTCGACAAAACGCGTACGACATCGCTTAAATCGGCTGGACGTTAGGGGCGCCTAGGCTGAATAAGCGGCAATTTTTCATGGTGGCAATTTTTTGTCCGATTTGGCCCTAGTCGCGGCGTTTGGGGGGAGCCTAGAGCCTAGGCGTGGCGTTTGGGGGGGGGGCCTTAGTGCCGGGCGCCTAGAGCCTAGTCGCGGCGGTGGGGGCCTAGCGCCTAGACGGGGCCTAGGCGGACGCCTAGAACGATTTTTCGAACACTGCATAATATAGTAAGTACATCCAAACATTAAACACTTACTTTTCTCATAAAATAACAACATTTGACACGTGTGTTTTTAGAGCACATCTTATAACATTACAACTTTAAGAAATAGGAGTGAGTACAATCAAACATTTATGCTTAACACATTTTTTACATACTCAATCCCTTCGATCCACAGAAAAAAATTAATTTTGAAAAGCTTAGAGATATAAAAATAGCATTAGAGTTAATTATAACTACGAAAGTATCTGAACATAGTTGTAGCTTATGTAAAAGATAAAGTTTAAAGATTTATAAATATTGTAAGCATAATTTTTTAAAATAGACTATTGAAGTGAAACATCTTAGAATAAAATAGTAAACTATTTGCATGAAATACAGAAAGTAATTATTTATGCTTATTTAATTATAGCATTCAATTCAGCAAACACGGCCTTTATAATTATAATTATACTCCCTCTCTTCTAAGCAAAGATTTCATTATTCTATTTTAGAATATTACACACAAAAAATTTACTTTAAAAAATTATGCATACAATATTTTATAATCTTTTCAATTTACCCTTCCCATGTTGGATAAACATTTGAATTGACCTATAATACAATAGGTTAACAAATTGAATTATTTGAATCAATGGTGATTCAATCTATTAATGACCTGATCCAATATATGTCTTTATAAAAATTTAGTAATATTATACATATAAAGTTACCTATATATATTGCACTTTTAGTTATTTGATAATTACTAACTAAATCAACTAAACATAAATTTAATTGAGCATTAAAATTTTGAAACAACATCTCCATTCGTGTTTGTGTAGTTTGGCACTCTTATATGTTCCAATCATTAATAGTAAGAATCGAATAGAATCTAAAATTTAATCCAAAAATTTAGGACATTGGTCAAACATTAAATTATTTTAGACATATTCTCGTTTGATCAGAATTTATAAATTCATAACAAATCAATTTTGGATTAACTTATATCTAATCTATGTCAACCTAATATATCTTGCTAAAACAGGACCATACAAATTTCGAATCTACGGCTAACAAACAAGTACTCGTTGATGACTAATTTTCAAGGTGGTGTCAGACATTGGAAGTAGAGGTCTCTTCAAATTTCTTTTACATATACCTACAAGAATTTAGAGATCTTGAACCATGAAGTTATAACACTTCTAAAGGAATATATTGATTTGAGATGACCCATCCATGTCCTTAAGGGGTGGCTGAGCTAAGACTTCACGAAGTGTGAGGTTACATGTTCAATTCCTTTCCATGCCTCCTTACGACAAAAAAAAAAAAATACATTCGTAATGCGAGAATGCGACACCATTGCACAAAAGCCAATGCCTCTCAAAATCTAAATTTTTTTTTTGTTTTTTTTTAATCAAACCATCAAAAAAAAGGAGCAGAATCAGAAAATGTAGGACAAGACTCAGTAATGGCCGCATGAGCCAATGAGTGTGCAACCTTGTTTGCTTGCCTTTTTTTTACGAACACCACTTGAAAACTCGAAATCTAATTGGAAAACGATACATTTAAAAAATTTAATTTACATTCAATTTTAAAATATTGTACTTCAATTAAAAATTACTCCATACAACACTTAAACCTAAATATAAATAAATTTTATTTACATTCAATTTTGAAATATTGTACTTTGATTAAAAATAACTCCCCACAACACTTAAACCTGAATATAAATAAAGTTTATACATGAATGTAGGTAGCATTATTTTTCAATATTCCACGCCTACGCCTCTCTCCTTGCGC
The DNA here is from genome assembly GCA_016624345.1 of Platycodon grandiflorus. Lineage (NCBI taxonomy): Eukaryota > Viridiplantae > Streptophyta > Magnoliopsida > Asterales > Campanulaceae > Platycodon > Platycodon grandiflorus. The sequence continues at coordinate 86,449,918 of CM028361.1, read as the reverse complement.
ACTCCAAATTAGTCCGTAAACCGACAAAGCATCTCTCTCCCATAGAGAAATTAGAGATGCACTGCACATATACAGTACATAGTCATGCATATACATACTCAACCCATCATATATTGATTGAATCACTGTTTTTGACTCACAATGGACTCCATTCCCCTCTCCTTCTCTTAAATCCTCCCCTCCCCTCCCTCGACATTATCAATTGTATCATTCTTCCCACGTACCCATCTCAAATCTTTCATCATGGACGAAAACGCAAAGGAACTGAAATCCACTCCCACCATTTTCTTTCCCAAACCCACAAATTTTCTCGGAAAATCTCTTTCCTCTGGCTCTCTCTTTTCAAGCATTGTTACTCTCTACGCTCTGATTCTCCTCTATTTCCCAACCCTTTTCTTGGAAATCGTTTTTTCACCCGTTTTCATCTCCACCGGAATCCTATTACTAGCCTTACTCAGATTAGGCGCTATTCAGAGGACGGAAAACGAATTCCATTCCACCCAGCCCCATGAAAAGAACCTCGATTCCTCCCCACAAGAAGATCATAAACAGGCTACACACGAAACCCATTCGGGTGAATCTGATCGCGTGTCGGATCTTAAACCGTATTATTCCGACTCATTTGTTGAGTGGAACGTCGGGGCGCCACTGGAAGTCATATACGAAGAATACGGAGAAGGAGAAGACGAAGACGAAGAAAAAGAAGATCGAAACGACGGCATATTGAACGAGAAAATAGAGAGGCGGGTTTCGGGTATCGAGAGGTACCCGTCGTTATCGATGTATTACCCGGAATCAGACAGTGATAGTTCGTCGGACGGTGATTTCGCGATGATCGGGAACTGGGAATTGTCGGAGGGGGCGTTTTTCAAGTGGAACGAGGAGGACAGAGAAGAGCTGATTGAGATTGCATTGGATGGGAAGATAAATTGTGGAGTTTGTCATGTTGAGGAGGATAATTTGATTGAGATTGACATTTTCCCGGCGAGAAATTGATGGTGTTTCCCGCCCGGGGGGGGGGGTAGATACATTTAACCTTGATTAAATTAAATTAAATACAATACACTGCATAATTTTAGAAGGAGGTTTTGGGGTTTATGGAGGCTTTGTAATGAGAGATTAACGTTGTACTAGAATTGTATTACATCAATGTTCATGTACACAGTTCATTTTCAAAAGATTTGGAACTATTGTCGGCTTGCCAATTACGGAGTACTAAAATACCACTATTTTTTATTTTTATTTTTGGTCATAAATTTTAAATATGAATGAAGTATGAACGAGAAATATTCTGACTATATCGTGAGCTAAAGTTAGTGCGTCGTAATGAATGAGCAGCCATAAGACAGCTGAGGTAGAGGTAGAAGGGTGGAACCTCCTATCTTTTTCATTTTGATTTGGTGCAACATGAGACGATGATGCAAAGGGGACTGATAACTACTGAATGAAGTTCGTTAACCTATTAATGATGCATAGAAGAATCGAGTGGGTCTGATCTGGTTGCGATATATGGATAACTAGGCTTGATTGTTCCTGCCAAAACAGAAAAAACGCTAGGTGAATGCAGGAGCCTACCTGTTAGGATACTCCGGAGTGAGAGTAAATATGTTATTTTCAACTCAAATTAGCTGAGTGTAAGTGTTATCTCTAAGAGTGCGTTCCTTGACATGTTTTGTCTTGGGGTTATATAGGGCAGGTAATGAACTCGTGGAGTAAAGACAGTTATAACCACCGAGTAGTGGGCATAATCGCAAAGCATGTCTAACCAATGGTGGTGAGGCACGTGGTCCACGTCCTGGAACGTGGGATAGAAGTGCGGGGTACTGGGAGACATGCTCGCTGTCAATAATGGTTTTGCCCGCTAATACTTACTCGGGCTTGGACCCACCTTAACCCGAGTACTTGCTCAACGCTCCGACCCAGATAGTAATGTTTTTTAGCTGGCCAATCACCTATTAGAACAATTTACATCCTTGAATGGATCAAATAAAAAGGAATGGGTTAAATGCACCAGTGGTCCCTGTACTTTATAACTTTTTAGCATTAGTCCCTGATTTCAAAAAGTGAAAATTAGGGTCCAAAGTACGCTGTTTTTGTTCGCTCGTGATCCTTTCATTAACGGCCGTTAGAAAATTAGTCATTAACGGCCCATGTGCAAAGCATGTGAGAATTTAAGGGGGCGAATTGGTAACTTCCCTCTAGGCTGTCTCCCTCCCCCCTCTCTCTTCCATGAGAGAGAAACACCTTTGTTTCGCAACTCCAGCTCTAACCCACCCCTCTCTCTCTCTCTCTCTCTCTCTCTCTCTCTCTCTCTCTTTCTGGCAAATATTCCCATGCATTGTAGCCAACATCAAGGGAGTCTAAACCATTAACCAATCACACCCAAATTAAAAACCCAATTAAGTTAATCTTTACAGAAACCAAATGAATCAACAAAAGAAAAACACACACACGAACACACACAATAGTCTGGTTAATTAGAGTTGGGTCTTCGTCCAGTACACTCTCTACGGCCTCTAATACCCCAAACTGAACAGCCATGAACAAACCTTGTTCATCCCTTACCCAACAACTAAGTCCCTGACCCATTTTTTAAAAAAAACTGGAGGGAGGAGCTCCGCCCTAATCAGTCACCACCAATAGAGGATAATAAGGTGGTGTCGGTTGAATGGTGAAAGTTGTGTTAACATGAGTAAATCAATCAAACCCCAAGAATCATGTCTAAGATTCACACGGTTTGACAGTAAGAGAGGACCAAGAATAACTTGTAAATCACAATATCTTAGGAGATAATTATGGTGTATTTTTAGGAAGTAAATATCATGATAGCATAGATGATCTTGTAACTGTATATATATCTCAATAGGCTTGGATGTAATGAATTGAGCCAGTAAGTGAGTAATATTTTATTCTTCCATATCTCTTGTTCCAACATGGTATCAGAGCATACCAACGAAACACCATCATCACCAAACACAATCATGAGTAAGAACACCTCCATCACTCCACAAGAACCTAAGGTTATTGTTCAAAAACTACAAGACAACACTCCCTTTCCTATGGGAATCATCCTAGATGAAAACAATTACCCCTTGTGGTCACAATTGATGGAGATGCGCATCGGAACCCGAAACAAATATGGTTTTCTTGACGGTTCTAAACCAAAGCCACCCACTGGAAGCACAGAATTGGATGCTTGGCTCATTGACAACCACCGCGTGAAAAGTTGGTTGATTGATTCAATGAGTCCACCCTTGATGCAGTGATTTATTCGTCTAAAAACAGCGAAGGAAATTTGGGATGCTGTTTCAAAGACCTTTTATGATGGGTCTGATGAAACACAATTGTTTGAATTGAATCGTCGATTATTTACCACCCACCAAAATGGTAAATCATTGGCAACGTACTACACCGAACTTGTCAGAATTTTCCAGGAGATTGATGCCCGTACTACAGCCCACGAAGATAGTGTTGAAGGGGTTATATATCTGCATAAAACCATGAGTTGCCTCCGAGTCCATATCTTCTTGGCTAGCCTCGATCCCGAATTTAATCATGCTCGAAGTGAGATTCTGTGAAAGGATCCCACTCTTGATCTTGAATCCTGCTATGCATATGTACGCAAAGACTTTAGTCAGCGACATACTATAGAAGAACCGAAGAGTGGGCCTGTAACAGACAATGCAGTTCTCTTAACTTCTCGGAAAGGGAAGAATCCTGGTCACAAGACCAACAACTTCACTTGCACACATTGTGGAGAGGCTGGACACTCCAAACAACGTTGCTATGAAATCATTCGATATCCTGAATGGTGGGATTATTCAAAGAAGCCTCGCAAGAAAATCAATCAAGCATCCGTTGCTGTCACGGAAACAAACGACTCTTCTTCATCTCAGCCTGCTGCTCATGTGGTAATGGACCCAAACTCTGGTATGGTTAAAACTCATCTTACTATGAATAATACATGGATAATTAATACAGGTGCAACTGATCATATGACAAACAATCCCCACCACCTTACTATTATTTACCCATCATCTACACAATACATAATGACTGCTAATGGAGGAAGTGCCCCAGTTACTCATGAAGGATCTATATCTGTGTCTAAGACTTTAAACCTTGATACTGTACTTGTTGTTCCATCCCTATCATCCAACCTTTTATCTGTCAGTCAAATAACTCGAGCTTTAAACTGTACTGTACTTTTTAGGCCTAATGATTATTTGTTTCAGGACATTACAACACAACAGATTCTTGGCTATGGTGTTAGACGTGGAAAGTTGTACTATCTTGATTTGAACGAAGGAAATGCTCTCATTAGAGGATCGGTCCATAGTACACAAGGAGTTCAATCTAATAAGGCCAAAGTATGGTTATGGCATCAGAGACTTGGTCATCTTTCATTTAGTTATCTTCGGAAATTGAAACCCGATTTGTTTTCTAATTTTCATGATTCTGAATTCTCGTGTGATGTGTGTGAATTGGCTAAAAGTCATCGTATCTCTAACTTACCTAGTTATCGTAAGAGTACTACAATCTTTATGACTAGAGATGTTAAAAGGGCCACGGCCCGTAGGGTTGGCCCGTTTAAACCGAAAAAAACAGGGTTAGGGCTCAATATTTTTGGCCCGTTTAAAATCAGGGCCCGTTAGGGCTGGCCCGTTTAACCCGCGGCCCGTTAGGGCTGGCCCGCTAGGTTTCAGGGTTGGCCCGTCAGCCCGCGTAATATTAATTAGGCCATAAAAAGTTTAGGAGATACGTAAAACAACCACCATGAGAATAAAACTAACAACCTTTTAATTCAAAGTCAAACACATTTTTCATTTACATTACAGGTCTTCTTTGTGTACTTGTGAATAAATACTGAAATATAAACAATTTTTTTGGAAAGAACTGCTAAATAGAGCTATTACATTATTTATTTTGAGAAAAACAAGTTGGAAATTATAACACATCGATGTAAAAAAATGTCTAGTTTATATTTCTTTTGAAAAACATAAGAAACTATCAAAGTTATGAATGATTTATCGATTCACTATTTAAAAATATTGTTATATCATATCTTTAATCGTGGCCCGATAGTGGCCCGTTTAGCCCGAAACCCGCTAGGGTTAGGGTTAGGTCTGCAATATTAGTGGCCCGAAAAAATTGGACCGTTTAGCCCGCGGCCCATTAGGGTCACAACCCGTTAGGGCTGGCCCGAAACCGATAAGGCTAGCTCGTTTAACATCTCTATTTATGACCATTCACTCTGATGTTTGGGGACCTGCTCCAATTCCTACCTTTTCTGGAGCACGCTACTTTGTGACTTTTATTGATGAATATACTCGTATGATTTGGGTATCTCTTCTTAAACACAAGGCAGATGTTACTTATGTGTTTCAAGAATTATATCGCATGGTGTCCTCTCAATATAAGTCTCAAATACAAGTCCTCCAATCTGACAATGGAGGGGAATACATCAATTCTACTCTAGAAACATTTTGCCAAAAACATGGCATTCGCCATTAAACTTCATGTGTTGGTACACCCCAACAGAATGGTCTTGCAGAGCGAAAGAATAGACAACTCTTAGAAGTTGTTCGAGCCTTCTTGTTTGACATGAATGTACTACAAACATATTGGGGTGAAGCTGTTCAATCTGCTGCCTACCTTATTAATCGTACACCTTCCCAAGTTCTTGATTTTAAAACTCCATATCAAAAACTCCAAGAACTTGCACTTGCTCCAAATCTCCCAAATCTTGAACCCCGTGTGTTTGGATGTACTGCATATGTGCATCTTCAGTCTACAGGGAAATTAGATCCTCGTGCAGTTCGATGTGTATTTGTTGGGTATGCAGATTTTCAGAAAGGATATCACTGTTATGATCCGTGCACTAAGAAAATATATGTCACTCGAGATGTCACATTTCATGAAGGTCTCTCCTACTTTGCTAATCCTAAGAACACTCCTCAGGGGGAGACACAATTAAATACACCGGTGAAGAGTGCAATCAGGATTTGCAGATTCTGATCAAAAGAAGACAATAATAATAAAACCGAGAATAAAGAAACTGAGCATTTAGTAGAACAACAAGTTGCTGAACAAATGAGTCCTAGCTCCTTCGATGATACTCATCCAAATCAAGATAATCAAGATAGTACAACTTCACAGTCATCACCAAATGTCACAGAACATCTGAATGTTTTGTCCGAGGTACCACCATTTTCGTCTTTAACACATGAGTTAGCTTCTTTGAATTCTGAACACAGCTACCCACTTAGAATAAATAGAGGAATTCTAAAACAACAGTACAATCCTGATCTTAATGCTGAGGCCAAATATCCGATAAACAACTATATCTCCTCCCATCGTTTGTCACAATCTCATGCACTCATTGTAAATCAATTATCCACTGTATCTATTCCTAGTAGTGTACAGGATGCTTTAGCAGACCCCAAATGGAAGAAGGCTATGAATGATGAAATGGAGGCCTTACAAAAGAATTTTACATGGGAACTTGTGCCCATACCTGAAGGGAAAAAGACTGTTGGATGCAGGTGGATATTCACAATCAAGCTCAAGTCTGATGGAAGTATTGATTGTTACAAGGCTAGACTGGCTGCAAAAGGTTATACACAAAAGTATAGAATCGATTACGGAGATACTTTTGCTCCTATAGCAAAAATTAATACCATTCGGATCCTCATTTCTATAGCAGCAAATCAAAATTGGCCTTTGCGACAAGTTTGATGTGAAAAATGCTTTCCTCAATGGAGATTTAGAAGAAGAAGTATACATGGATCCACCTCCAGGAACGCACAGTGCTGGTAAAGTGTGCAGATTGAATAAAGCTTTATACGGATTAAAGCAATCACCTCGAGCATGGTTTGGGAGGTTCTCAAATTTCATGAAGCAAGTGGGATACAGACAGAGTGATGCAGATCATACTCTATTTATCAAACAAAATAGAGATAAAGTTACTGCTCTTATTGTCTATGTCGATGACATAGTTATTACAGGAAATGATACGAGTGAGATTGCTACACTTCAGAGACACTTAGCAACTGAGTTTGAGCTTAAAGATCTCGGTGACTTGAAATGCTTCTTGGGCATTGAAGTTGCAAGATCGGCCCAAGGTATCTCCCTTTGTCAACGAAAGTATGTTTTGGATTTATTGGCTGAAACGGGCATGCTTGATTGCAAACCATCAGAAACTCCCATTGAAATGAATACAAATTAGCGATTCGTGAAGATCAAGTTCCAGCGAGCAAAGAAAGATATCAGAGATTGGTTGGAAGGTTGATTTACTTGTCGCATACAAGACCTGATATAGCATATGCTGTAAATGTGGTGAGTCAGTTCATGCATGCCCCAAGTGAAGATCACATGGAAGCTGTCTTTCGTATCCTACGGTATCTTAAATCTTCTCCAGGAAAAGGATTATTTTTTTCTAAAGATGGAAATCAAGAAATTACTGGATATACATATGCAGATTGGGCTGGAGATCAGACTAATCGCAAGTCAACCTCTGGTTACTTCACATTTGTTGGAAAAAACTTGGTCACTTGGCGAAGTAAGAAGCAAAAGGTGGTAGCAAGATCAAGTGCTAGAAGCCGAGTTTCGGGGAATGGCGCATGGATTCTGTGAAATGTTATGGGTCAAACGTGTCTTACAAGATATTGGCGTATATCATACAAAGCCTATGTTTTTATATTGTGACAACAAAGCTGCCATTGCAATTGCGAATAATCCAGTCCAACATGACAGAACTAAACATGTTGAGGTTGATCAACACTTTATCAAGGATCATCTGGACAAAGGAACAATTAGATTTCCATTTGTTACTTCAAGAGAGCAATTGGCAGATGTTCTAACAAAGGCGGTATCAACAAAAGCTTTTCATGACTCACTTAACAAGTTGGGTTTGCGTGACATACACTCACCAACTTGAGGGGGAGTGTTAGCGTGAGTCAATCAATCAAACCCCAAGAATCATGTCCAAGATTCACACGGTTTGACAGTAAGAGAGGACCAAGAATAACTTGTTAATCACAATATCTTAGGAGATAATTATGGTGTATTTTTAGGAAGTAAATATCATGATAGCACAGATGATCTTGTAACTCTATATATATCTCAATAGGCCTTGGATGTAATGAATTGAGCCAGTAAGTGAATAATATTTTATTCTTCCATATATCTTGTTCCCACAAGTTGGACATTTATTTAAGTTGTGTAGAAGGGGAGAGAGAGAGAGAGAGAGAGAGAGAGAGAGAGAGAGAGAGAGAGAGAGAAAGTGTTGGGAGTTTGGAGCTTCCATTTGATCTGATTGTTACTATTGGGAGAGGCCCATCAATATTTTCATAGAGTTAACAGAGAAAAAGAACGCTGTAATCTCTCTCTCTATCTCAACTCCTTCCACCATAGTTTCCACTTTTGGTACCTTCTCTCTCTATCTATATTTATATATTTTGATTATTATATGTACGCATATTCGATCTTTTGTAGGATTGAGATCGCTGTAGAGAATCGGTAGTATGTTTTATTCTTTTTCAAAGAGAAATCCTTATTTTATTCTTTTTTCACCGGATGGACATGCTCTTGACTTTTCGTGACAAAAACACAAATACAAACGATACAAAGTAAATCATAAGATCTTTAAAGCCAATTTGTCTTGAGAATAAAAACACAAATAACTATATTCTTTAGCTAATCGCCTAATCCCTTAGCTCTTTCTCAAAAAAGCTAACCCCTTGGGTTCTTTCTCAAATAGCTATCTTTTTTTATGATAGTGCCTTAACATTTCATATTCAATGTATCTATTGAGAGGTCAAATTTATCTTCTTCTTTTTTCAAATTAAGAGAAAACCCTTATCGGAAGAACATCTATACTCTTAAAGAAAAGTGGGAATGGCTGGTCACGGCAAGTTTGAAAATGGATTTTATCTCATTACATATACCCCAGATTTTTCAATTGGGGCCATCTTCATTATTTATGTTCCTCTGTCACCCACATAACCAATCTTTCTAAATTTCTGATACAAAAAAGTTGACTTGTTAATGTGCGTGGGTGAGTGGGGCGCGGGGGGTGGGAGGTTAATTCCTAAATTCGCAACCACTCAAATTAGAAAGTGAAAGTAGAAAGAAAAAAAAAAAGGCTTAGGGAGGAAACTTTTGGAGGGTTGATACCACTTTCATGAACAAATTAGCTGTATATATGCTTGCACAAAACTATTATTTAATTTTTTAACAATTTTCTAAAATCTCACACCTACTATTAGTGTATAAACACCTCGTACGTAGAAGACAAGAAAAAATAATAATTATAATAACGTATACTAATTCCTTATTTGAAATGGAAAGTTACCGTCCATATTATTTCACCCGCATTTGCGTGTTGCTACCACATTTTTATTTTATTTTGCTTCAAAGGCTACGATGGCAGGGGTTGAATTCATCCCTTGTAGGCTTTGAGGGATGACCTTCGATACCACTTGACCACAAGGCAATTGTTATTGTTACCACATTTTTCATACTCGACTTGGATATTAAAATCTATTAATCAGAGAAAGGATCAAATTAATTTATATATATATATATATATATAGAGAGAGAGAGAGAGAGAGAGAGAGAGAGAGAGAGAGAGAGATTTAAATATATATATATAAATAATGAACAAATATGGTGAGAAAAGTAACCCCATTTGGGGTAACCCTACCTTTACAAAAGAGATGTATCATCATAAAGTTCATCCTCTTTATTACTCATTAGTTTCTTCCTTTTAAATTCATAGCTTGATAAAGTTCATCCTCTTTATTACTCATTAGTTTCTTCCTTTTAAATTCATAGCTTACAGGAGAGATGGATAATTTGCCACACGACCAGTTCTCTCTCTAGTTTCTTCCTTTTAAATTCATAGCTTACAGGAGAGATGGATAATTTGCCACACGACCAGTTCTCTCTCTCTCTCTCTCTCTTTCTCTCTCTCTCCTAAGATATACTCCCTTCGTTATTTAATTATTGTCTTGTTTGACTCGGTACACGTATTAAAAAAATAATTGACTTGATTATTAATATTGATATAATATATAATTTCCTTTAATGCCTATTTGTATGTAATCCATAATTAAAGGAGATAAAAAAATAAGGGTAAAATAGTAAAAATAATGTTTTAAAAAGGAAATTTTTTAAATAAAATAATTATTTTAGAATGGACAAAAAACTAAAAAAGAAAAGGATGACAATAATTTAGGAAGGAAGTATATATATATATATATATATATATATATATATATATATATATATAGACAAAAACTAAAAAAAAAAAAAGATAACAATAATTTAGGAAGGAGGGAGTATATATATATATATATATATATATATATATATATATATATAAAATACTTTGTGACTACAGTTCATCACTAATGAAAGTGATCAAGTTTGGGGGTCTACCAAAAACATTATTAAGATATTGAATCTTAACGAAACACGGAAACAGTGCATTGAGACTCCTCTTCTTGACACCACTATATTATACAGTACTTTACAGTACCCCATCCGTTTCCAAACTAAAACAGTTACTTATGAATTTTTTTTTTTTTGTCAATTTAATTAAAGCTTGATTGATAAATTAAATAAATTTATTTATTTTTATAAAGCCATAAAAATTGTAATCTATAATATCTTAATATAGTTTTTAGTGAATAAGATTTTATTTCTAAAAATATAATTAAAATATGCATTATTTTGATTTAATTTATTAAGTTGTTTATTGGGGAAAGTAAAGAATGTTTTACTTTTCATAAGCATATATAAACATCTTATTTCCTTTTCTACGTCCCCAAAACAATGAATTGTTAAAAAGATAAACTCAATTAAGAGGCCGTTTGGTTGTGCATTTTGGCCGCAGCTTATTTGTAAAAATTATATTTCAATGCTATAATAGAAAAAGCTGTATTTTCAAAACATAGCTGCGTTTTAAAAGGCTGAAATTCCCAGATTTTTCCTAAAACGCTACTAGAAAAAAAAAACTCCGTTTTGAAGTGATATCCCAAACGCATTTATAAGAAGAAAAAAAAATTGCATTTTGAAAAATCTGTGTTTTAAAAAAACCACATATTAAAAACACTGCACCAAACAGGCTCTAAACTGAACTTGGCCTTAATTCCGAAGTTGAACTAAGAGATTCATGTGTATGTATTCAACCATCTTTAGCGATTTTTTCTCCTTTCATCCATTATTGTGGTTATTTTTACGATCATAAATTAGTTTATTGCGAAGTTTATCTTTTTTAGTTTTTATCACATATAAATCTCCATTATTGCTAAACTCATCTTCTTAATATATATTTTATTTTTTACGAAAGAGAAGGTTAGGTTACTTAGGTAGCCTGTGACAACTGTGACAGACATCATAAAACTTTATCAATGAGTGTCCGAAAGCTTCTTTTAGCAATTTTCTTCATTTCGTTCTCCTCTTTGGCCATACATTACTGCCCTCCCTACCTTTGAGATTGTGACCCCCTTTAGCTTTGGCAACATGTCATTTTTTAGTATCTTAAATTTAGAAACAAATTCATTTTTTATATACGATTTTATTAAATTTGACCCACCCCATCAAATTACTCATTTGAGACAACTTCATATGTGATTTCCATCCATAAATTAATTTAATCCTCTTCCAAGAAAATTATAGTTTCGCCATTTAAATAGTTATCGAAATAAAATTGACTGTTAACATAAAATAATTATTTTCTTGTAAAATATTAAAGCTGTAACATCATTTCATATAAGTACTGTTATCTGGCTGGCTGGCTGGCAAACTTTGATGCATCTCTGGATGTTGGACTTTTGAGTGTGGATTTTCAGAGCATGTATTTTCTTTTCATGTACATCAATTAGGAAACATGAAAATAAATGTTGTGTTTAAAGCTTTTCTCCTACCCAACTTCAATTATATCTCTCTCCATACACCAATTCATATTTCCTCCCATTCCCATTATTAATCATCTTTGCATATCATGTATATATTTGGTTAACAACCTAACTTTTCTCTTCTAAATAGCGACCCAAAATAAATAGAAACAAAGCTGAAAACCCTAATAATGTCCTCACTACTATATACAGTATATATTTACGAGTCGTGACAAACTAAAAACTTGAACCCACCCTCTCACATGAATTCCCAGAGATGCGTTAACATGTACTTTTCATTGCATTAAGCGCTTGTATGATCATCGACAAGGGAGATCATCTTCTGCCAGTCGACTAAATTAATTATCAATGCATTGAACGAAAACTTTTTTAAAGCTAAATCTAGCATGCATGCATTAGAAAAGAATACGAGACATTTTGAATAGAGAAGAGATTTAAAAAAAAAAAAAAGGATGCCAAACATCAGATCAAAGGTGGTATCCACGCATTTTATACGGTTTGTGCTCACCTTCATACTGTCTGGTTAGACCATCAAAGATGCCAATCATGTTAAGTTTGTTATTGAACTGTTTTCTGAATGTGTCTTCTTTTCAAGCACATTATGAGCAAATAATAGGTTAAGAATATGAAAAAGAACAAAGAAAACCGAAATTTCATGTTCTAAACATGGAGTGGATGATACTGTGGTCAATCTGTTGTGGCAGACAACAGATCTCACCCATCACTTCTTGTGCCTAAAGCCTTGTATTGACTGGGTCCATCACACCCAACTAGTTTTTCTTAGATCAGTGGCTTGTATAAGATTAATATAACAATTGAGATTATCGTTTAGCAAGTGTAAACACTGCTGATTTAGAACATTAGGGTTTAAACCGTACTTAATTTTTTTCTCTTCTCACGTGTGGGAATAACCGGTCCAAAACAGTAGTCCGAAAACCTGTCAGTTTTCAAACCTGTATTGATGGACCTAACAAAGGATCACGTAGAGAAATTTTGGAAAGTAAGTAACTTATTATTTCAATAAAGGAATTCAACTTTTTAAGGGAACTTTATCATTTAAATCATCAATACCCTTAAAAAGTTGAAACAAGGAGACCTAAGCTTTACTCTAGACCTAACCTTACAACTAACGCTCATTTGCTACACCTAAATAATTCATTTTGGCCCAACTTGGTTCTCCCTCCGAAAATGAAGCGAAAATTTGACTTGGAGTCTTTTAGCTGATATATCAAGCGTATATATAGTCGCCGTTTATCCTTATATTTTCTGAGCAAAATAAAGAAAATGAAACAGGCTGCTTCTTTCTTTCTGCTTTTTCCATGAAGGCAATGAAAATTAACTTAAAGAGGTTACTAGGAAAATACGAATAGTATAGTTGGAAGAAAATGTAAGTTCAGGGCCCTAATTGAAACTCTAACCAACCAAATTGCCACTGCTCAAATCACATATATACTTAAAGGACAAACTGATCCTAATGAGACCATCCCACCAATAGCACGCTCACCAAGAGTGTTGTGATTTTCTCTCACGTTTAATGAGAAAGTTTGAGTTTCAATTCCAATTTCTTGTAAGAGAGTATGGGGACAGTGACCAGAAAAGGAAAGCAGAAGGGGCAGCTGAAAGCGAAGGAAAGGAAGGGCCCCAAGAGAGAGATGGCGTTGTGCAAGCCCTCCAAAGGCATTATGGAGTGCGTGGGGACTGACGCCAGAAAAGGAAAGCAGATGGGGCAGCTGAAAGAGAAAGAAAAGGAAGGGGCACAAAGAGAGAGGGAGAACTGGCAGTGGACTTGGTTGGCTAAATACTTAAAAAGTTGAAAGACGATAATGAATCTTTTGAATTAACCAAGTTCTCCCTCGTAATTTTTCAGTTCCTCACTCATAAACACGTATCCAAATCATATGGGAAACTAAATTTGACCAAACCGTCTAGGTGGACAGTTGAGTGAGTGCTATATAACAAGGCATTTACTGGCGTGCAATTAGCATTTTTCTTGCTAAGACTGCAATAACTTCACAACACAAGCATTGTAAGAATGGGTGTAGGGGCAAGTAAAGACCACTATGTTCTTGCAGCCAACTAAAAAAGGAAGGAACTTTTTGCAGCAATATTTTCAGTATTGTTTCCAGAGGTTGTAATGTAATTACAAGAGCGGGAAAAGTAGTACCTATTAACACTAAAGCTCTCTTCCTCTCTCCCTTCTTTTCTCTTGGGATAGGGGATTGTTCCCTCTTGTGCTTTTTACCATAGCAGTCAGTTAGTAGTATCCTGGATGGGGCCGAGTATATCCTCCAGATTGGGGAGCATTCATGGGATAATTTCCATACGAAGGCCTTGGATATGAAGTTCCATAAGGACAACCTGAAAAGGTAAATCTTACGGTCAGCACTTAGCTTGTGAAAAACACACGTAGTAACAAGAATGATCAAGAAAATAATCTCATTTAGCAGAGTTCTTCAGATAAAGATATTATATATCACTTATAGCCAGAGCTTTTGCTTGGTAACGCTTCAAGAGATCATCCTTGATAGAAAGGGTGGAAGGGGGAAATGAAAAACAACAGTGTGGTGCTTCAACAAAACAAACAAACAGATAAAGATCTATAAAGTATGAACAACTTGAAGTCAAGTTGGGATTACGAAAGCTGGAAACACGTACACAGTACAGGGTGCCAAATTGCTACCAATGCATTATTACAAAGAATTTGTTATGCAAAACAGATCTCGGCTGGACGCAATGCTCTTTTAAGACCAGGTTATAGAAAAGTGGGACAAACATATATTTTCTTGTAAATAGCTTGTAAGAAGAGCATCATCCACAAAACTAACTGGAAGCAACACACACGACCAGCTATGATTATTACTGTAGAATATTTTCTCATTATTAAGCTAAACTGCAGAAACAGATGATATGGCTTGAGTTTGACAATAGCCAAATTCCAAGTAACGTAAACTCTCAATATAAGTTAATAATCACTACAATTTCAAAATTACATTGGGGACTAGGTATTAAGATGATGGCGAGGGAAAACCTATGAACCAAAGCTATACCACAAATCCAAGAGTAAAAGCATGTAAAAACGGCCAAATAGATCTTTACATACCATATTGCACTGGTCTAGGAGGCAGAAATGTAGGTGGCGTTGGAGCTGGCAAATCAACATGGGGACCTCCAGGGACGCCATGTCCACCATAGGTGTTGTAACTAGATGAAGTTATTGCATAAGGTTCAACCAGTCCACTTTCCTTATAGTCCATTGCCCCAGGAAAGGAACTGCTGCTTCTATTTTCAGGAGGGTAACGATTGTCACCCACTCCATAAGCTGAGTTACTTCTGTAAGGATCAGAAACACCCGCAGTGGTGGCTGTTCTAGTTTCATTTTCACTTCTCCAGGACTGATCATACGCAGCGTAACTGCGCCGGTGATTGAAATCATCTCTAGGAAGAAAACTACCAGTACTTGAGTTGTTCCCATCAGGAGCAGTCAATCTCGGCTGAGATGGATAAGAACTTTGCCAGTGTCCACCTGGAAATGAACCACAATGGAATACATGCAATAAAGCATGCAAAGATATATCAGTGAGGACAGTAACCAATTACAATGTCACTAATTAAGGGTGCAGATAGGAGCCAGATACCTGATGAATGCTCTTGATAAGGCAATGAAGGATGGTTATACTCATGGGTGGAACTTCCATGAGAATATTGCACTGGAGTGCCATTGTAAGACTGGATAGAACTTTCATGACAATATTGAACTGGTAAGCACTGATAATCCTGGATAGTCTTTTCACCAGAATATTGCATAGCAGGGCTCTTATAAGACTGGATAGAACTTTCACGAGAAAAGGGTGATAGGCTGCTCTTCAACTGACTAGCTTTCATCTCATCCAAATATGTCTGTGACTCTGCTCTGTTTAGCTCTACAAAAATAACCTTAAAGAAACATTGAAGCATAAGTCAAGTCTTATATTGAAAAAGAGGGGAGTGCAAAACTAATACCTAGTTTGAGAGTAAATATAATACCTGATCAAAATACTCGTCTGTCCCTGGCATATCCTTGCTCTTAGGCAAAACAAAATTGGCTACCAGAAAAAAAATTTGCAGGTTACATTAACAGGGTAAAAAACAAAATCACCAGAGAAACGGTGAAAAAAGAACCAATCAGAAAATGCGAGACAATCTTCTTTTTTGCGGGTGTACCTAACATTTCATTTACAGCTTCAGCTGGGACCTCCTTCCCCATTTCTCTAAATCTTTTCTCACCACGGGATTTGAGCTCTTCTGGCTTTGGGAAAACAACAACTGCAATCTGATTTTGGGCGCATGTTACTCATAATCAACATTATTTAGAAAGCAAAAAGAAAAAAAAAAAAAGAAACTTCTAGCAAGAATCTAAATGATAAACATAGTAAACAATCAATGCAGATACCTTCTGACAGTTTGCAAAAGGCTTCAATTTGCGTTTACGAGCGCTCTTGTAGACATTTGTTTGATCAATAATGAAGTTACGAGGAGTCCTGGAAGCTCTGGATAACAGGGTATTGAAAATGCCAGTTGCACGGTCCATTAAGTGATCAAATCGTTCACCATAGTTTTGCTTACGCAGCAGCCCAGGCACCTATAACAAGAAAAAAGACGTTTGTCAGATATATTGAAAAAGTTCAAAACTTGCATCTGCCATAAAAGAGCAGGGGTGGGGGTGTAAGAGGTGGAACAAAAAAAAAGGTAGACGAGACCTTCATCTGATCCAGCGCCAAATTTGTGCCAAGCAAAACATATCGTTTTTCAGGATGCTCATTTACCCATTTCTCTGCCCAAGTAGTCTTTCCAGAAGCCGGTAATCCCACCATCATTATCACTTCACAGTCACGCAGGTCCTGAAAGGTCGGTCCAATTATTGCATTTCCATCCTCGAGAGCAGAAGCCCAAGGCTTGTAGCCTTCTTCAGGAACCAGACCATCTTCAAAGCTGAACTGCAGTCGGACCACAACATTTTTCAACAGTATGTGGGGAAAAACTGCTGATTCCCAATGTAGCTCTCTAAATGGTGAGTTGACAACTCCAAAACCATAAGGACCCGCGTTAAACTGCCTTGCTGTACCCAACCATTTCCCATTCTTAGCAAAACTGATGGAAGCCAACGGTTTGGATTCGAGATTAACTGCACAGAGAATTGTGTCACCAACCTCATATTTTTCAGCATAATCGACGAACTTTCCGGCATTAGAAAATTTTCCAGTGCCCCCAAACCCAAAGCTGTGCACAGTTTCCCCAAGTTTTCCTACCTTATCATCTCCTCTGGAAATGCCTAGGCGACAGACATGCTGCCGGTCAAGGGGCGTGTCATCCATATCAACAGGCTGGGCAGAAATGATTTTGCAACTAAAGCAATATCTCCCACCTGTTATCCCTACATTGGCACGAGCACCTGACCAGCAATATGCAAATCCATTTTCAAAAAGGCCAGAACCTTGTAGACCATTTCCTTCAATGTTGAAATCTGGTAGAAGATAAAACTTCAAATCATTCAGTTAATCATGTAATAATGGAAATTCGCAATACACTGTAACCTATAAGAATACTGTAAACCATACAATCATGCTTAATCTGTTCTTCTGCAAAAAATATCACTGGTGTTCTTTATGGGGGAATATGACTTATGCACTAGCGACAGAATAATCATGGCCTCTGAGATTCTTCGACACAAGATGTAAACTAAGCTCAGCCATTTGGGTGATGGGATTCAGTGTTTACTCGATAAAACAAAACAAACTAGGCTACAAATAAGGGAAAATGACTCAATGAAAATCCATAATGCACACACCAAACTCTAAAATGAGATGAGGATATTCGCGTCAATAAAGCACTCTTAGTAACCAAGAGTAGTGCTAGACAATAATAGACATACAATTTTTTCTTCACCAGGATAAACAAAACTGGCTATCCCAATTTGGGTATCATGAGCATTCTCCAATAGAAAAATAGGAAAAATCACAAACCATTCAAAAGTTTATTTCAATAAACACTAATGAAGAGAATTCAAACTACATAACGCTACGCCACAGGCAAAAGGAAAGGTAAGGGAAAGAGGGAGGGAAAACAGTAAATTGTATCCAGACATATTTAGAGCAGCGAATTGCAGCTGTAAAAACCCATCTTACTGGTTATTTTTTCCCCATTTACACATGACATGGTCCTTTTTTCGTTTCTTTTCTTTTTTTTTTTTTGAAGAACACATGACATGGTCCTATGATCAAGGTTTATCACAAAGCACAAGGCAGCATCATCACAACTATCAAGAGAAAGTGCAATTCATGACAATGTCCTATGATCACGTATTAAAAATGTTTTTCAAGGTCTATTAACATGTTTCCCTAATTCCATACAAACTAACAAGAATCCTCTGTGGTCGACGCAGTATTTCTAACAAATTAGGCTTTCAAATAGAATAACGAGTGAGATTGAATACGAATTCAAGAAATTTACCTAAATCGCAGTCGGCAGGATTAAGCAGAACGCGCTGCTTCAGTTCCGGTCGTACCGAAGCCGGAACTTCATAAACCCTTGGCTTCTTGGCTTCAGGCTCGTTCACCATTGGTCGCTCGCGTTTAGCTGACTCCATTTCCGTACTACGTTCTTTACTCAGTCGAATTTTGAGGGCGAGAAAGATTCGTTGCAGAGCGAGATAGTTTTGATCTCTCGAAATGGTACTGTTGTAAGGCTTTATATACTGTAGAAGCCAGCTAGAACTAAGCTCAACCCTCAAACCGACTTCAAATTTTTGTTATGGTTTAGTACGATACGAAAAATTGGACCGGTACGATTTAGCGAATTTTCAGTCATTTTAATTTTTATAATTGTTTTAAATTAAAAAAATGATATTTTTGTTGTAAAATGTTATTTATGTCATTAAAAAGTATGGAAACAATGCACAAAATTGATGCATCGTAATGCACAAAGTAATTCATCGCGATGCACAAATTAATGATTACGATACACAAATTGATGCATCGCAATGTATAAATTATTATATCGCAATGTACAAATTATTGCATTATAATATACAAATTATTACATAATGACGCAAAAAATTTTGCATCGCGATGCTTCGCCTCTCAAAAGGGGATAGAATTTTTAAAGAGCTTTACTCAACCAAGCAGACGCTTCTCACGGCATCTGACTTGGGAAATGACTGAATAGAGGGAGATTTGTCCGTAACCTTTAAGGAGTCGTTCTCTTATCAGTGGCTGATTCAAAAAATATTTTAGTGGGTCATAAATTTTAATTATTACATAAAAAGCTTAAAATTTATAATTCATCACTAGTCTCTATCTTATTGTTGCTACTATGCGTAACCTTAGAAGGAAAAAAATATTGAGTGGGATCCCAATCTAAAACACCACAACACCACTATTTTGTAAGATAAAATAAATATTTAAGTGGGGTCACATGTCACCCACCTCATAGTGTGCATCTGCGGCGACTGCTCTCATCTACGATAGCAGCATCCACTTATTAAACTCGAGCAAGAACATCAGTTCTCCCTTCAACGGCAACTGAAATAGCAAGGGATCTTGCTAACTGTGCTTGGACCAGATCTACTGATCTGCATGAAGGAGGAACACACCAAGGTGAAGGGGGTGGCGGTTTTCTTCATCGAGGACGATGAGGAGGCGGTGTGAGCATCCTGATTCGCAGATCGTTTTGGGTCTTTCGCTCTGGACTCCCGAATAAAAATGTAATAAATGTGAATTACACATTTATATTGAAAACACAGAGTCGTCACCCTCGTTTATATAGAAAACGAGAGAAAAACTGAGATTGTGGGTTCGGAGGCTAAGTTACGAGTTGGGAAGGTTTTACGCACTCAACTCGCTCTTTCGGTCTCTTATAATTACATGCTCGAGTTGAAATGTTACGGGTTTATTATACTATGTGACTGAAAAAAACGTATCGCGGAGATTTATATCTCCGTTTACGTTATAAAATGTGTATATGCTTTATTTATTACAAAATAAACAAAATATAATATAATATATACTTATATTTAACGAAAATAACTAAAATAAAAATTTTAGTTTAAAGTGTGTGTGTATATATATATATATATATATATATATATATATATATATATATAATATCAATTATATATAAATAAGAACGGATATTTTGATATTTGCATTTAATGAATATGCTATATGCATTTACATATCAAATGTACCGAAATAAATATATACACATTTGTAAATTATCCAACGTATTTACATATTAAAACGGATAAATAAAATAACGAATGGAAGGAATTACCTTCTTTCGTTATACAGAATTCGGGTCAAGTTCTAGGCTGTTGTGTTATATTTGATCAGGCTAGCTCATAGCCTGACTATTGTACTTCCACTGCTACCGAAACGTGGAAAGAAAGACTTACGTTTTGTGTTTGGGTATGTTCAAAGAACACTGTGTGTTTGTGTGTGTGTGTTTGCTGTGTATGTATGTGTGTGAAATTTGCCTAGGGAGAGAACGGTTTCTTTTCTCGAGCTGAGGGAGAGCAAGAGAGAGAGTAGAGAGCTTTTCTTTCTTTTCTTTTTCTTTCTTTCAGTGAGGGAGAGAGAGTTGAAAGTGTGTGTTGTGAGAGAGATGGATTGTTGATGGTGTGTTGTTGTTGTGTTTGAGCGAGAGAGCTGAGAGCCCTTATATATGTGAAGGAAGGAGAGATATTTATGTTACTCTCGAGGCCAAGCAATGAGGAAGCTTTATTCGATCACCAAAGTCTTCAGCAGCCAGGCGGCTTGACTTGTGAGGCAAATCTTGGTTTGGTGCGCGACACACCTGGCATGGTGCCGGGCACCAAACCGTGTTTTCGGTGTATCAACACACCAGGAAAGTCTTCAACGCATCAAACCCTGAATATTAGAATCTTCATCTTTCATTCTTTATGCTTCAGGTATCAATTTTATTTAATCTTTGTGCCTTGAAGTTGTTCCTTTTGTGCTTTGACCCTTCAAGCTTTGTATCTTCAGATTTGACCCTTGATATTGATCTAACTGAAGTCGTTTATATTTGTCAGACGTTGTTAGTCTTGTTTAATATTTTATTTCCTGAAATAATCATAGAAACAAGTGTTAGTCTATTTATAAATAAATAATTATTTATAGGACAATTCGTATAATGTGGGGTACGAATTCTGGGTATCTACAGAGCCCCTCGACTACGTTCGCTTAGAAGTAAACGAGCGTCGTCGAAAAAGATAGACATCCAATTTTGTATGGAACGAAAACATTGGCTAGGCCCCTTAAGGGTTACCTGTGTATCCTAAATAGGAATCAAGTCAAACGCAGTTCGAGTGTGATATAGTTGGATGGTTGTACCTCCTAAGAGGTTGCCTACGTATCCCGTTTCGAGAATCAGACCAAAACGTAGTTCAGTGGATGGAAAAAGCATGGCAATTAGCAAACATGCTATGTGAGATATAATTGGATGATCGTACCTCCTATGAGATTGTCTACGTATCCCGTTTCGGGAATCAGACCAAAACGTAGTTCAGGGGTGGGATACATGTGTTGTTTTTCTTTTCCAAAGATGTGGAAGATTTTTTTGTTTTTTGTTTTTTGTTTTTTTTGTTTTTTTTTATTTTTTTTATTTTTTATTTTTTGATTTTTTTGATTTTTTTTGTTTTTTTGTTTTTTTAAAGCTGTAAAGCATGTGTGTGACATAATTGGGTGTGCAAACGTGTGTGAATGCACTGCAAGATATGATTGGGTGGTCAAATCCATAAAACCCAGATTTTTACCCGTTGGGAAATAACCAAGAGATACCGTCTTGTGTGGTGTCCGATGGGACAGATTTTGAGTGCTGAGGCGTCAATGACGTTTTCTGTGTCGGTTGAGCGGCTTATTTCCAAAGGCCTCAGGTTTACACCTGTGGGGAAACAACCGAATAACTGATACTGTTGGGGATGATTCTGAATGCTGAGTCATCAGCGGCATTTTCTGAGCTGTGTCAGTTGAGCGGTTTATTTTCAGAGGCCTCAAGTTTATACCTGTGGGGAAACGACCGAATAACTGATACTGCTACTTGTGTGGTGTCCAATGGAACAAACTTTGCTGGGGATGGAGTGCACAGCCATTGGCAATGCTTCTGTCGAGATATAATATGGAGTCCCATGGGGATTCTATTGGAGATGATGGAAGTGCTGAGGCGTCAGTGATGTTTTCTGAACATGTTAGATGTCGGGTCCTTGATGGCGCTTTATTTCGCAGCTCGGGCAAGACTTGGAAGGTGATTGTTAACATGATATAGTGTCCTCGATCCAAGGAGGGTACCTGCAGAAGATTAGCTTTTGCAAGGGTTTGATGCAATAGCTATTAAAATGCAAGCTCAGACAAACAGAGAAGCTATGCGAAAATTTCAATCAAAATGAGACTCCAGATTTGGAGTATGTGTTTCTTGTTCCTTAAACATGTATAGACAAGACATGATGAGGCAAGAGTGATGGATATGTGATGTGGTTGAAAGGCTTGAAATGTGGTTATGGGATAGCTTTGTGAGTTGATAAACGTATAAGCTATGGAAATTTTGGGATGAATGTAGGTGAAATTTTGGTCCTTGAAGTCGTTTGACCGGTACAAGCATCCAGATTCAATTTCAATCACTCGTTTGGTGGGTCTTCCTTCCCAAGCCTCGGAAGGGATCCTGGCTTACTGCAAATGTCACTGTCTGGCCGTGTTTCCAGAGGGAAAAAGCCCCAGGGCCAACTTCTATCAAATGTTGAGGAAATGACTTCCGTGCTTGTAGTGAAGAACCATGATCTAAGATTAACGGCATGGAGACCTAAACTTGTGCCCTCTTTGTGAGAGGGAAACATAGTGAAATCAAAGAGAACAATCGTTCTATGAAGATTGGAGGGGTGCACGCCCTTGCTTATGTATGGCAAGTCGAACGTGTGATAAAATCCCGAACTCAGAGAACAAGAGGGTATAGCCCCATGTTTGTGCCTTTGACAAGATGAACAAGTTATGTCATTAGCGATAAAGATCCCGAATCTTAAGATTAAAAGGGGTGCAACCCTTGATTGCTGTTTGACCATGATAGAAACAATGATCCTTGATCAAATGGTTGAAGCCTCAGAAAACTCGATTGAGAAGTTGTGATGGTGACTCGAGTTTGGTGTTTGGTGAGAAGACTCAAATATGGTATGGTGAGATTGAAAAATGTGCCTTGGGGTGACTCGATTGAGGAGTTTATGTGAGATGGATAACGAAAAGCCCCAGGGAGACTCGATGAAAGAAGGGACAGAAAGAGTATGCTCAAAGAAATAAAGAGACGACCCCAAGAGGACTCAAAAATATGAGTTCACTATATCACTGAACATCCCTTGATTGGTTGGTTTTAGACCTTCCTTGGGATTTATTGTATTTTAATATATTTTATGTATATAGCTGGCAATCAGCCTGACTCAGATCATGTTATAACCTATTGAAACAAAGCTGTCGATGGCAACTAGGCCTGGGTGGAATGGTCAAGTGTTTTATGGTTTGGATGTGAGATTGGCTTTTTGGTTGAAGGCTTGGCCTTTGTAGTTGGCTAGCTGTTTGGTCTTGATGATTGGCTGTTTGGTTTTGCTCGAGAGAGAGACTCCAATTTGTTTGAGAGAGAGATAGAGAAAGAGATAGATTGAAGGAGATAGAGAAAGTTTGTTCATGAAAGGCTCCTCTTTTTTTTTCCCTTTTTTTTTCTTTGCATAGGCTGCCCTTTGGGATTCAGCCTAAGGAGCTTTCTCGACTTTTAATTTTGAGCATATGTAAGATAATGGAGAAGGATGAAAGAAAGTTATCTCTCTCATTGTAGAGCGGGTAAATGGTTTCTCTTGGTCCATATAAGGATAGAGCAGCCCCTGCTTTGGAGGGCGCAAACTCAAGAAGATGACCTCTCGAGCAAGTGACGATTGGAAGGGTGTTTTGGTGTTGGCAAGGCCTATGGTTTGTTTATGGTAAATGGGTATGGCCTTTGAGCGAGGTTTGGGACTTGGATGAAGTTTAATATAGGTGTGGCTTTTGAGTAAGGCTCGGGACTTGGATGGGTTTAAATGTAAGGCTTTTGGGTGTGGTAATAGTCCAGTGTACCGGTAACAGCTCGATCTCAATGGGTCGAAGACGAGCTTTATCATGACACTCGATTCACTCTGCGTATATTTGTGTGTTTAAATGTTTACGGGCCCATGACTTAGAAATGATTCATCATTGACTCGTGTAATGTTTATCATGTTTTTGAGTGAATCAATTCACCATTTTAGAAGACTCGACATCCAAAGGATATACAGCGATGAGCTAGACTCAAGGGTCACGAAATCACACGAGGATTCGACCTGGACTCGATATCTTAGACAGACTCAAAAGGTTCAATTTAGAGACTTGATTGACTTAAAAACAAAAGATTATATAAAAGACGTGTGAGCATACTTCACAATAAATATTGGCACTACAGGCAAAAGGGATATGTTTCTTGGGGGTCTATCACTCCCAACCATTATTCACTGATTCCTGGGATCTCAGTCATCACTTTCAAAAGAGGCTTCTTCGACAACTGTATCATCATCGACAATGTGATTGTAGGTCTCGTGATCTGGATCGCTCATATCAAGTTGATCAGAGCTTCTTGAACGAGCTTGTATGAGGTCGGCTGAATTTCTTCATTGATGCGAAACCCAACATTAAGAATGGCAGAGAAGTTGGCATGTGGCAAGTACCGCATTCGTTCATAGAAAACAAGTTGAAGATTATTCAAAAGGATGCTCGACTGGGTCAAGCCTTTCAAGAGCTTGCGCTACCTTCTTCCTCCATCTTTTAGTGAAGTCAGCGAAAGTTTCATTCTCCTATTGGATGCATGACTCAAGGTCGGCCTATTCTTTCCCCAATTACTATTGTCTTTGTACCTCTTATGAAACTCATCAGCGAGCTTGTCCCGGGAAGCAATTGTAGGGACATCAACCACTGATTCGCAGCCCCAATTAGAGTCAAGTAAAAATTGGAAGTCATCGCCTCAAAGCTTACACCTCTCTACTGCATAGCATAAGCATAAGACCTCAAGTGAGCAATAGGGCAACCTCTCCTATCGAATTTCTCAATATCAGGCATTTTGAATTTTAGTGGTAGGATAGCAGAAGGCAGTATCATTGCTCTTGCGTTAAATTTACCTTTGTTCCAAACTTTCAAAACCATGTCTTTCAATTCTCGACTTCTGCCTTACTTGCAGCCCCTGTATCAGTGATACCAACTGTTGCTGTGGGAGGTTGTCCAACTTGAGGAGGATTGTAAGGAGGGACAATGTTTATCACTCCGGTCTGAGGTGCATAAACGGCAAGTGGGTAGATAGGCCCAGTTGGATCTTGCGGGATATGACTGTTTGGATTCAAGTGTGGACTACCCTGAATTGGATTTGTCATGTGAGAGGGAAGGTATTTGGGTTTGAAAAGGGGATGTTGGTATATGGAGTTGAGGTAGTGTTTGGGATTGAGATTATAGTAGTCTGAGACTGATGATGTATGTTTTGATTTGATGGATTGACATTTGGCTGATAAGGGAATGTGTTTGGGTAACATGGGTAAGTGTTTGGATATGGAAAATATGGATATGGGGAGTATGGAGAATAGGCATGTAGGTAGGTGGGGTATGTACATGTTTGGATTGGGTAAACTTGCATTCACACTTGAGGGTAATGGATCAATATGTAAAGTCCTATAGCTAGCCTCTTGACTTCGAATAAAGGCCAAAACCTAGTAATCATGGTTTCCATGTTCTAATCCATCCACTGTTGCATTACTAGGGTTGGAGTATATCTTGGAGCCCCTGTGTCATGTCCCGTAGAAGTATTCCCTTCCTGATCGGCCATCTGATTCAAAAACAAACTTTCTGTACTTGACTCTGAATTCAAACTCGGAACTCTTGTCAACCTCCCAGTGCTAGTCCTCTTCCAATTCAAGGCCAGATTTCTGAAAGGTGGGGTGTTGGTAGGAGTTAGGTTCTGGAAGTGTTTCTGGGTATCTAGAGGCGGCGGATTTCTTCGTCGGCTTATCAGAAGTCTTAGGAGGAGAGGTAGTGTTGGAGGAGGTCAAAGGTGGATATAGTGGGTTCTTGAGAAGTGAAAGGGGTGGTTGTAGTGTTAGAGAGATGAATTGAGTTTCGAAGAAGAAGAGAGAGAGAGAGAGAGAGAGAGAGAGAGAGAGAGAGTTGGGAATGAAAGTAATGAGAATTATGGGGGGAGAGAGTACAAATTGTTGCATCGCAATGCACAAAAAATACTATTTTTGTGCATCGTGATGCACAACATTATTCCTAATATGCTTAAAATGTCATAGGTTATTAAGGCAAACTCCAAAATTCGTCTCTATACTTTTTACATTTTTTGGTATTCGTCCCTGTACCAATTTTTTTTTTTTTTTGAGACCATCCTTGTATCACGAACATTGATCATGATTAGTCCTTCCATCAAATTTCGTTAACTTTTCTGTTAAGTCGTCCCACGTGCCCCTTACAAGCATTTTGAAAAGGGTAAAATAGTCATTTTGTTAGTTAAAATTGAAATTAAAGGGGGTTTGACTTCTAAAGCCGAAGGAGTCGGTAATGGCACTGACGTCGGAGCTGATGGAATCGAAGGAGCTGTTATAATTAACTAAATCATAAAAAATTTCACTATTTTCTTCCCCATTTCTGGAACCCTTTCTTTTCAATCCCACCATGGCTGCCCTACCATGACTACCACCATCAGAAGAAGATGAAAATGGAGAGATCTAAATTGTTTGATTTCAAATCTCAAAGTGAGGCACAATTCTCTCTCTCTCTCTCTCTCTCTCTCTCTCTCTCTCTCTCTCTCTCTCTCTCTCTCTCTCTCTCTCTCTCTCTCTCCAATTCGTAATTGTTAATCACTCTCCCCATCTGCAGATTCACAATTGTCTCAGTCATTGTTCGTGGCATTGGCAATACCATTCCAAATCTGCGACCGTATTTTGTTGGAAGAAACAAGTTTGCCCTCAATCTGGGAATTTGGAGGAAGTTATTTCTCCTTCCTATTGCGCCAAATCTGTGATCGCATTGTGTGCAATTTGATTTGGTTTGATTTGTATGTGTGGTGGTGTGCTCTTAATTGATGGCGGTGATGGAGTACAGAAACGCTTGCCAATTCGTGCTCTACTCCTCCCCATGGTAAATGATTTGGAAGATGAACAATCGACAATTGAGACTTAAAATAGCACTAGCGAACAAAGGTAGAGCAGCAACGGCGCTATGGACTGCAATTTGGGGATTTTGGCGTCGGAGATGGAGTTGGGCGCCGAACAAGGGTTCTTGCGAATCGACGGAGTAGTGACGGTGCCGTGGTGCGGGGGCAGCGCATGACAAGGCGGAGCATCGACGGCGACTGGTGGTGCTCGACTTTGCATGGGTGGTGCGGCAGTAGTCTCGCAATTTGTGAGAGAGATCGGCAGGAGGTGACAAAGAAAATGACATTTTTACCCTTGGAAAAATACACGTGCGAGGCACGTATTCAAACTTAACGGAAAAAAAAAAAGAATGGAAATGGATGGAAGGACCAATCCCAAAAAAGGGTTAGTACAAGGACTATTTAGGTCACAAAAGGACCAATCGCAAAAAACCCAAAAAGTACAGGGATCATTTGTAGAGTTTGCCCTAGTTATTACGGGGTCAATTTTGGAAAAAATTGTCAATTTATCACTTAAAATGGACTTAAGCGTTGAAAATCCCAGTATGAATTTGTGTATCGCATGACTCTATTGCAATGAGCCTTGAATCGTATAT
Organism: Platycodon grandiflorus; assembly: GCA_016624345.1. Lineage (NCBI taxonomy): Eukaryota > Viridiplantae > Streptophyta > Magnoliopsida > Asterales > Campanulaceae > Platycodon > Platycodon grandiflorus. Next base: position 86,422,185 of record CM028361.1, on the reverse strand, counting down.
ATATACGATACGAAAATCACCAATTCCTATTACCTCCCTTTTTAAACTCAAATCTAAGTATGTGGTCAATTATCCAAGTATCGATCCTCCACTAAAAGAAAACCCTTGTTGATAGTAGTAATAGAGTCCATATATACCGAAGAGTGAAGACAAAATTGAAAGAAGAAAATACTACATCTTAAAATTTTCTTTTCAATAAGTATGAATTTAATAGTTCTTTAAGCTTAAAAGTTTACTTGTGAATATTTTCTGTATTGATCTATTCTTTTTTTCTTTTTTTTTTGGGTGGGGAGGGGTTAACGTTAAACTTTTAAAATATTTAGACTTTAATTCTCTTCCTTTTCTTAATCCTGTTTGAACTTGAAATTGAGTTTATTACCTACTGTTATTTTTGGGATCGCTCAATTGTTTAACACTTATTTTTTAGATTCTTAATAGTAAGTTACAATATGAAGTTTTAATTTAATTGTTGGATAATCTATCTTTATTAATTAGTTCAATAATATATATATATATATATATATATATTTTAGCATATCTTATGATACACAATGAGTATCCCGATATGTATCATAGAGATAGAATATCAATACACGATACGTATCTCGTTTTGACAACTATGGTTAGGGTTACTCAAAAGTTACATCAGAGCATTATGTATTATGATCATTACATAATAATCATAAACTCATAAAAAAATTGCATGTGACCTGAACATATTAACTTGACGATCAAATGGTAACAAAAGTTACACTAGACCCCTTATATGATACAAAATTAGAATATTAATCTCCACTATATTAAAATTAGAATATAAAGAGGTTTGATATTACGAACTTGAGTTTGTGGTATTCCTACAAGCTTTAGTGTTAGTGTTATCAGATCAAATTTACTTAGAACTCTACATAGTCAGATTAAATTTACCTTTTTCTAAGTAATGGCATGAACATTCCAAATATTCATCAACTTAACAACATTTAAGTATCGAGATTTGTGTTAAAATCATTCAACAACACTAACATTAAAACTTCTAGAAATACCACAAGCTCGAGCTCACAGTATTGTTTGCCTTGCAAAATCCTGAAAACAAGATATTCCAATACTACTCTCTCACCGATCCTTCGAACGAGTTCACATTTGAAAAACACAATTTTAAGAATTTAAATATTTATCAATTTAAATTTTATGGAATAATGATATTTCTGAAAGTCAACAACTTTACAAGTTGATTATGTAATGATCAACTTGTTCACATTCGAAGAACAACGACGTCGAGGAGTAAAAAAAAGAAACGGCCGTAAAGTAGTTGAAATCAAATGAAATTTTAAATATAAAACAAATACTTGACCTAATAAAAGGATATTATTGTCCTTTTACATGAACTTCAACTATTAGGAATCCAAATAATATCTCATTCATCTGGATTGTGATTCGTTAAACTCTAGTAATCAATTCTAAAATTTTAGTAATTCATTCCTACTCCAAATATAATTTTTGCACCACCAAACGTTATTAATCAATTTCGCAGAATTGTTTCAATTTCCGTGTACCAATCGAAGTCTTAGTATATTTGAAGGTTTAATGCTTCTTAATTAGGTTATATTAAGAAAAAAATCAAAAATCAGGATGATTGTGCCTTAATTCTAATCTCCGTCTAGGCCCCCTAGGCGCTTGACACTATTCTGGTGCATAGCTACTTCTAGTTATTTTTAGAACACTGGTTATTAAAAATATTTAATATTGAAGCCATTTATCAATGAATTGAGAATATTCACCGAAAAATGGAGGCATATTTTTAATAGAAGCAAACTGCAAAATAAAAATTTTGAACTCTCATCTGATTTCAATTTTCAAGTATCATCATTAATCTTAAATACTAATCACATTCCTAAACCATTTCTTCTCTCTCTCTCTCTCTTTTTAATCAGATCCTTCTAATTAACTTGGTCAACTGAAGCTTTTGGTGGATATCTTGACCGTATTTGTCAAAAGTGAACAATCGTAAGAGTACATAATTTATTTTTCCTACCAAAATCCTCCAACTCAAATTTTTTGTTTGTTTCTTAGGCTTTCATGATATCAGAGAGAATCCTAAGAACACATGGTAACTAGTAATTGATTTTCTTGTAGTTGGACAAGCTTCTCAATCAACATCACAATAGGGAGAAAGGATCGGAACTTGGCTCTCCCTCCCATAATAATTTTGGTAAATCAAATAAGAAATATTTGGTCAGAGGATTTCATTGTAATTCATATATCAAAACAATAGTAATAAAAAATAAAAACGAGTAACACAGTATACACAAACAAGAATATATACATAACTGCTAGATGACACCACTAAACTGCTAAGTGATGTCATTAAAACTGTCCAAGTATCTGAACTTAACACTCAACACCCCTGTATCTTTAACAGAGTAACTTGACAAATTGCCTTGGCTGCTCTTCATGCTTTGCCTGAATCTTCATCAGAAACCTAAATAATTAAGACAATATATTCGTAAAACAACTACTCCATAAATCTAAAGAAAAAGTTTTATATTTTTAGATCAACAATTGTAAGGCAGAAATTACATTATATTTAAAAAAGCGTAGGTGACAACCTGTTGGGTTCATAGACTTGTTGATGAGTTGAATGCGACTTTCAAGGAAGCTATGGATGTGTTTGTTTGATTTTTTTTTTGAATGACACCTATCCAATTTCTTGCATCAGTTGTGATTCAATGGCTGAAAAGCCTTGGATCACAGCTGCCAACTCGTGCACCAGACCTTTCTTGTTTTCTTTTTTGAAAATGTACATACTATTCTATTACTTGAAAAATACATGTGTTTGCTCGAAAAATACATATGTTTGTTAACAACAACCGGTGCAAAAACGACTATAGGTGTCATTCCCGTTCTTTTTCAAGTTTTCTGGGTTTTTTTCTTGATTTTCACTTTATCCCTCATTGTTTCTACCATCTTTTTCTTTACACTTTTTTTACATTTTGCTTCAATCACTGCAAAACTAAGAAAATAAATCATGAAAAGAAAAGAATCAATATAAAAATGCACCATGTATCTTCCATTAAAATTTGGGCAAATTACACTATTGGTTCCTATACTATAAGTCTTTTTATTACCCAATGCAATAACCATGGGAAATATAAACCCTCATCCCACACATATATGTTCGTAACCAAAAGTGGTTTTCAATCTTTGAATCCTTGTCCTTACTAAACCTGAAGCTCTCGATACCATGTTAAGTAATCAATTCATCTAAAAGTTTAAGATTTTAGAGAAAGACACCACAATCTATATCATGCTTTATACTTTAATACCAGTTGGGTCTTCTTCACCAAACCCCAACTCCAAGGCAAATTCCATTACATCATTTTCCAATTGAAGGGTTGGAAATTCATGAGCACTACCCCGCTACTCAGTTACACAATACAATTTTCAATTTACATTCTTTTCTTTTCCAGTGACATCAATATTACAGCGAGACAAGTTCATAGGTATCAACGAGAAAGTTCCCCCCCCCTTTTTTTCCTCAAAATTTTCTTTACTTTATTTTTCAGGTAATTTGAAGACGGAAATCAAGTAATGTGGCTTAATTGAATAACTTTGGAGTCTGAGTGGTCCATGTGAATAATTGTGGAAAATATGGTGACACTAATGTGTGTGTGTGTGTGTATAAATATATATATATATATATATATTTAAAGGAAAAATAGTTTTGATAATCTTACAAATTGGAAATAATCGATTTGACTAACAAACTTTCAATATCTAACATGTAACGAACTTATTCATAATTTGAGTGTAATGTGATCCCTCCCATTTAGTCCCCATCCAATTTCGGTAATGGGGCGATGACGTGGACTATGTGGGCTCCAATTTCACTTAAGTGGCTACTTGTTTGGATCATTCTAACTGTAATAAAATCACGTTAACGGTAATTCCTAGATCCAGTAGTGCATATAACAAGAATAAATAGCGTCAGTTACATGTTTGCGAACACACTGAGAAGTCAAGATTTGAAAATGATTTTGTCAACAAATTTGTTCTCGTGGTCGTTAAAGAATGATGTTCGTATTAAGGAATAAAAGTTAAAACACACTATATAAATGAGTATCTAGAATTCCTTTTGTTCTTAGTTTTTCAGCTAACGTCGTGTCTGAAGGTTCAATTAATTTTCAAAGTACCGTTGGATGTTAAAAAGGAAGCCTCTACCGATTTTTTTTTATATTTAATTTCATACATAATGGCTCAAAATCAAAATTTGCTAAACGTCCATATCTCTTTCCGCTCATGACAACTCCTATTGGTTGAGGTAAACAATCCCTTTAAAATGTGAGTTTAGCAGATGAAGGTTATGGCAGAGCATGAAGTCTTGGATGTTAACATGTAAATGTAATGGGAAAGGAAGGAGAAATGCAATTAAATGAGGAGGGTACATCAGTCCAGTCCAGTCCTGTCAACATTAATTAATTTCTTTAATAAGGGATGGAGATTAGATATCCTCGTCCCTCCAACCCAGCTTTCAATATCCCCAACATTACTGTCTCTTTTTCCCCTACACACACTGTAAAATTCAGCTGCCCTAACTCAAGAGCTCCACTTGCCCATCTATCAGTCACTCAATCTATTGTCACTCGAGCCTAATTCTAACAGCAAAGTCCCAGAGGTAACATATCGAATACTCGTAATTTCTTCTTCTCTCTTTTCATATCATTTTTAATTAAATTTGTTTGGTAAATTGAATTGAATTGCTTCAATTACTTGATCAAGAAACCCCTGATTTATTATGCTCAAACATACAATGTCACCGTAATAAAAATTATAAACTGTAATTCAAATTCCCACCCATTTTATGTTAATGTGAATCCCAGTTCACTCACTCCCTCACTCCAACCTTTGCCGTTTACAAAACCCAACTCTACAATCTCTTTTCAACTGCTGCTTCGCATATTCACATGCTAGATGGCTTCACTGGAGGAGATTTATGCTAATTTGAAGCTTACCGAGACGAAAAAGTATACCCTTCAAAAGGCAATGCTTTCCCTCTTGGTTAAGTGGAAGGATTTGGACGCTCATTTAGATTTTACCCATCAATCTCTCAAAGATAAATTCGCGGAAATGGAATCAAAAGAGAAGGACTTGCTCTCACTTCAAGAATCATTAGCTGAAAGAAATAGCCAACTGGATTTGCGCCTGAAATTTGCTGAATCAAAGGAGATGGAATTGCAAGCATTCCACCAACAACTCAGTTTGAAAGAGAAACAGCTGGATTCTGTTAAAGAGTCTCTTGAAGAAAGAATTAAAGAAGTTGAGTCCAGGGAAGACAGACTCCTATTGGAGATAAAGCCACGTTCAGACAAAATCGACAGTCTGGTTCGAGAGGAATTGGAAACCTTCCGGAAACAGCTAGATAATTACTTCACTTTAAGGAAGCAGCAGTTGGATTCTGATGAAGAATCTCTTAAAGAGAGGATCAAAAAAGTCAAAATGTGGGAAGACATCAGTTTGAAACAGCAGCAGTTGAATTCTGATGAAGAATGTCTTGAAGAAAGAATCAAAGAAGTTGTGTCACGGGAAGACAAACTCCATTCGGCGCAAAAGCGATTTCAAACCGTCCAAGAATCGTTAGAAAGACACTCATACAATATTGACTCTCAATTACAAGAGGTTAGAGTGAAAGAAACGCCATTTAATCACACACTTGAATTCAATATGCCTGCAGAAATTGTGGATGGGAAGTTCTTGCGAAAACTCATCAACCAATATGCACAGCGGTTCAATGTTGGGAAGGACACAATTGATGTGATGTCTGAGGTTATTTCTAAAGCTCTTAGACTATCATCAGATCCTGCTAAGTTAGTTCTTGATGCTGTGGAAGGATTAAACACTTGGGAAACAGAGTTTGAAAGAAGTGTTGTTTGGATGTGTTGCGTTCTTTTGCTTGAAAACTTAATTGCACTTTCACCCAAGATTAAAACTCATGTTAAAGATGAAGCGTTGATAATCGCGAGTGAATGGATAGCGAAGGTGGGAGAGAAGCTTGATGATGGTTCATGGGAGGCATTGAGTTTCTTGCATCTTGTAGCTGCCTATGATTTGACTCCTGATTTCACGGTGGACGAACTTCTAAATATTCTTGAGATAGTCGCTACCCATGAGAAAACTCCCATCTTATTCCGTCACTTTGGATTGACATATAAAGTTCCTGGTAATTTTCTCAATTGCAAGTATTTTTTTCTTGATAATTTACCTGATACTTTGATTTATTTTGCCTTTCAATGAGTCTGAGCTAGAAACATCTCACACAATGAACCAAAAGTGAAATTGGTATGGGAAACAAGTGGCATTTGATATTTTGATTGATTTGCATCCTTAATCAGCGTCACGGGAAACGATTTTTCAAAACTTTAGTCAAATTTAGAAACTGAATAAACTCTGAACAGTAATTTGAACATACATAGCTATTTCCATAAACAACTGAAATATATCTGGGTGGTTAATCTGATTGTCACATATAATTAAGATTCATTGTGGCATTTTCTTTAGTTTGTATGGCAAATAAAATTGTCATGGCACATGGGGATACCCCAGACGAAGATATCTTAAGCTACTTCAGGAACACCTGAGAAGGTAATGGTAGGCTGAGCACACAAGTTAATAATGACAAGAATATGGCAAAAAGCGATTCTCTTTTATTAACAACATCAATATATATAGTTACATAGAACCCTCTAGAACTATTTACAAATAATATTGAGTAAAGGAAAAGGAAAAAGTCTACTTAATTTAGGGAACTAAATTTCTGCAATTGTATTAGGAGAAGGAGAATCAATTGTATTAGAAGAAGGAGAATCAATAGTTTCCTTATCACGCTCCCGCAAGATGGACGTTCCTTGGATAAGTCCAATCTTGGAGATAAGAGACTCAAACCGAGCACGAGAGAGTGGTTTAGTAAGAGCATCTGCCAGCTGATCCGTGCTTGAAACATGTTGCACACGAAGAGCATTGTTCTGAACTTGTTCCCGAACAAAATGAAAAGCAAGTGCAAGATGCTTCATCCGAGAATGGAAAACTGGATTGGCCGAATAATTTGTAGCACCAAGATTATCAGAATAAACAACAGGGGGCCGAGATTGGTGAATGCCAAGTTCAGACAGAAGGTTTCTAATCCAAAGAACTTCCGCAGTGGTAGCAGCAATAGCACGAAATTCTGCTTCAGTAGAGGAACGAGAAATAGCCCGCTGTTTCTTGGAGGACCAAGCAATCGAATTTCGGCCAAGATAAACAATGAAGCCCGTGGTAGAAACATAGTCATCTTTGTCACCTGCCCAATCGGCATCACAAAAGGCATGAAGATCAAGAGGAGTGTGACGAAAGAGCTGAAAACCCATGTGCATAGTACCATGAAGATATCGCAATAAACGCTTAAGGGCAATCCAGTGGGATTCCTGAGGATGAGAAAGAAACCGAGCAAGCTTATTAACAGTGAAGGAAATATCTGGCCTTGTGAAAGACAAGTATTGAAGACCTCCCACAATAGCTCTAAACTCAGTGGGACTGCAAATGGGTGTGCGAGTAGCAGAAGAAAGCGTGGGATATGTGACCATGGGAGTGGGAGAGGGTTTAGAGTTGATCATATCATGACGAGTGAGAAGATCATGAATATACTTGGATTGAGAAAGAAGGAGGCCTTTGGCATTGGGAGTGACCTCAACACCCAAGAAGTAAGAGAGAGGTCCAAGATCTTTGAGTGAAAAACGGTTGGACAAAGTAGTGAGAAAAGAGGCAATGAATGTGTGAGACGGACCGGTGACAATGATGTCATCAACATAAACGAGAAGAAGAATGCGGTTCGAGTTTTTAGTATAAGTTAAAAGAGACGGATCGGAGATGGAAGGGGAGAACCCGGAAGGAAGGATTTGAGCTCGGTGTACCAAGCCCTAGGGGCTTGTTTGAGCCCATAAATAGCCTTGGAGAGGCGACAAACATGAGAAGGGACAGTAGGATCTTCAAAACCAGGGGGTTGAGACATGTAAACTGTTTCATGAAGATTTCCTTGAAGGAAGGCATTATTTATGTCAAGTTGACAAAGTGACCAACCTTGAGTAAGAGCCAGGGAAAGAATGAGACGAATTGTGACAGGTTTGACAACCGGACTGAAAGTGTCAGAATAATCAATGCCAGGTCGTTGATGAAATCCTTTAGCAACTAAGAGAGCTTTATATTTTTGAATTGAGTTTTCAGGATTGTATTTGATACGGTAGACCCATTTAATTCCGACAATGTTCGGAGCTTCATGAGAAGGCACAAGGGACCATGTGTTGTTTTTAATGAGAGCATTATATTCCTCAAGCATGGCAGCACGCCAAAGGGGAGAGGAGAGGGCTTGTTTGGTTGTCGTGGGAATACTGGATGGTGAGGATAAAGTGGAAATATTGGCATATTTGGGATTAGACTTTTGGATATCGTTAGAGAGGCGAGTGGTGATAGTTCTGACGGGAATGGGTGGGGGGGAATTGAGGATGGTTCGGGTAAAGGGGGGTTAGGGGTTGCAGGAGGCAGGTCGGACAAGGGAGGGGATGGAGTTGGTATGGTGGCGGCAGGAGGGACAGGAGAAGGATTGGAAGGAGGAGCGGCTATAGTGGTGATAGGAGTGGTAGACGTGGGGATGGGATTTAGGACAGGAAGGGAGAAGGTGCACCATTGGTTAGAGGTAAGGAGAGGAGTTGTATGAGAGGATTTGGAGAGGGACGGATAGGGGAACTCAGTTTCAACAAACTTGACATGTCGAGATGTGTAGAGACAATTGGTGGTGGGTTCAAGACAATAATAGGCACTTTGAGAGGGTGAGTAGCCAATGAAGATGCAAGGGACGGATTTGGGTGCAAGTTTGTGTGGTGAGTAAGGACGAAGCCATGGATAGCAGAGACATCCAAAGCTACGAAGTTTGGTGTAGTTTGGTGGAGTTTGAAAAAGACGAAGAAAAGGAGAGTCATTATTAAGTGTGGCAGTAGGCATGCGGTTAATGAGATAGGTGGCAGTGGTGAAGGCATGAGTCCAAAATTTGAGGGGGAGATTAGCATGTGTGAGAAGGGTGAGGCCGGTTTCAACAATGTGACGATGACGACGTTCGGCATAACCATTATGTTCAGGTGTGTGAAGAGGAGAAGTGAGATGGGAAATACCTTGCTGGATAAGAGAAGGGGTGAGTTTGAGATATTCGCCACCATTGTCAGAATAGACTTGAATTATAGGGCGAGAAAAATATTTTTCCACAATGGCTTTGAAACGAGAAAAGGTGGCAAAGGTATCGGATTTATGTTTCAATGGATAGATCCAAGTGTATTTCGTGTAGTGATCAACAAATATAACATAGTACTTGAAACCATCATATAAGAGAATAGGGGAAGTCCAAACATCAGAGAAAATAACATTAAATGGAGCGGAAGACTTAAGAGTAGAAGTGGAAAATGGTAACTTATGACTTTTATTGAGGTTGCAAGCATTACAATGAGAAGAATTAGATGGAATTAAAAGAGAAAATTGTCTATTTAAAAAAGAAATAATAGGAGGAGACGGATGTCCTAGCCGATGATACCAAGATTGAGTTGAGACTTTGGTGCAAGAATGAGCTTGTGGTGTGGGCGGATGCCAAAGATAGACTCCATGATCAATAGTCCCTTGGAGGAGGATTTGATTGGTCGAGATATCCTTGAAAAAGAAAGAAGAAGATGAGAACTCAATGATAGCATTATTGTCTTTACAAAATTGAGAGACGGAAATAATGTTGCGAGAAATTAAGGGAACATGCAAAACATTTGTAAAGTGAAGAGTAGAAGAGGAAGTAGGGATAGAGAAGGAACCTATGTTAGAGATGGGGAGAGTAGAACCATCACCAATTATAACTGAATCGTTGCCATCATAAGGATTATGGAGTGCTAGGTTGGAGAGATCATGGGTGAGGTGGTTGGTGGCTCCACTGTCAACGAGCCAAGGCATGGGAGGGCGAGGATTGGTGGTGGCGGTATTATATGCTTATGGGTGGGTATTGTTGGAACGAGGTGGGCGTTGGGGGGGGGGTGGCAGATGGGAAGGTTACATTGGGATAATCTCGCTTGAATTGGCGACATTGAGACAGAAAGTGACCAACGTAGCGACAATATTGGCACTTAACTTTGTATTGGTTGGGGTTGGTGGGGCGTAGTTGAGGGGAGGTGGGGTTAGTTTGCAGTGGATGGGAGGTGGTGGGACGGGTAGAGAAGCGGGAGGGAGGGGTGTAAGTTTGGGCCATGTGGGCAGGCGGAAGGGTGGGGAGAGATGGTTGTTGTTTAAGGGTGAGTTCATGGGTGATCAATTTTTCGTATAGGGCTTCGAAGGTAATGGTGGTGTCACGAGCACGAACGGAATCAATGATGGATTTGTAGGATTCATAGTCTAGGCCTTTGAGAATTTTAGAGATAATATCCTCAATATCCATGGGTTTGCCCATAAGAGCAAGTTTATCTGTGCATGTTTTGATGGAGTACATATATTCACTAATAGATTGTGATGTTTTGGTGATGTTGTCGAGTTGGTCTTTGAGTTGGAGGATATGTCCACGAGAAGGGTTTGCATAGGTAGATTTTAGAGTTTCCCATGCTGCTCGTGAGGTGGTGGCATTGTCAACAAGAGGGGAGACGCTATTATCAAGTGTGCCGAGTAAGGCTCCAAGGATGAGACGATCTTGGCGTTGCCAAGTAATGGCGGCGGGATTTGGGGCATCGTTGTTGTTAACTTTGATAGTTGCAGCGGGTATAGGGTGGGTACCATCAAGGTATTTTAGGAGATCAAGGCCGAAGAGAATAGATGAAATTTGGGATGACCACGAGAGATAGGTGAGAGGGGTTAAGATCTTACAGTGAGAGAGATTAACAAGAATAATAGGGGTATTGGGATCGGCTGGATTTGGGAGGGTAGAGGAATTGTTTGCTGCCATGGGGAGATTTTCGGCTGTTGGCAATGGAGGAGCCCAGAAGGAGAATAATTAATGCCCAGAAAGGTGATCAATTTTCTCTGATACCATGACAAGAATATGGCAAAAAGCAATTCTCTTTTATTAACAACATCAATATATATAGTTACATAGAACCCTCTAGAACTATTTACAAATAATATTGAGTAAAGGAAAAGGAAAAAGTCTACTTAATTTAGGGAACTAAATTTCTGCAATTGTATTAGGAGAAGGAGAATCAATTGTATTAGAAGAAGGAGAATCAATAGTTTCCTTATCAAATTATATACTGTGGAGAAGTTCAACATCGAGATTTCCTTTTGATTTCTTTTGTGCTGACTGCTGAGGATATGGAATTGGAAGTTTGCATGACACCTTCGTCTGCGAACAGCTTCCCTTGCCCATAATTTGTTTCCTTAAGGGGTCGTTTGGTAGTAAAGCCGGATAACACTAATTAGTTCTGAAAATAGTAGATTATTTTATCCGTAATTAGTTTATCTTGGATAAAATTATTCGGCGTTTGGTAGACCAAAGATAAAATCTAACGGATAAGATGATTGATAGCCAAGTATTACATCAATTTTTCAGAAATACCCTCAAATTGGTTTAGGATAGAAATGACTTGGATTTAATTAATTTTACTTGTGTTCTTTGCTCCAAAACCACTGTTGTCATTTGTTCTACAGAATTGACCAAGAAGATGGTGTGATTTATCACAAGTACTTATATCATATGGGTAATCACATGGATCTTCTGAAACCAAGAAAAAAAAAGAAGGTAATTGATCTTAATGATAATAAAGGCCCCACATGCATTAGTCTCCCAGGAATTCTCTCTTCATCGAGGAATCACTCTCCAGACCGATCTGCTATAAGAATTCTCTTGGTCTCTCTCTCTTAATGGAACTCCATTGGATGTGAGAATCTCTTCCAATTTTGATCCTGTGAATAATCCTTATGAATGATCAGAGAATTTCTTTATCTGGTCTCTATCTCAGTTGGCGTCTTTCTTCTCCCTCATTCTGAGTCCCACACTGCACTTTCTTTTTCGGAATCACTCGCAGGAAGACGGACTGGAATTCGATTGGATTAAGAGTCGAAAGAGTTCGCTGCAGTCTATTCTGAGCTTCTTTCTTCTCCACTTCCTTAGCACACCATCATTCATACTTCCTTGGTACACCACCGTTCAAAAGCCCCAAATCAAATTTCAAACCCTAGATTTCAAACCCCAAACTTGATCACCGAAGTATTTCAGAGTTGACATCTTAAAGTTTGAGAAGAAGACCTACCTTCATATGGCCAGAGAAGTGCCCAAAATCGAAGGGGAGAGCTAGCCCTCGTCGATCACCCAAATCACCAGTAGGAGCCGTAGAAATTGTGAAAATGAAGCTAAAGATTAGGTTTCATTAGTTGTAGGTGAGAGGGCAATTAGGGAAAGAGAAAGTAGTCTTGTGCTTTTGTTATCTAGGATTAAATTATAACAGGAGGACTGAGGCATTATTTACTCTCGGATAAGAGGGTTATCCGCCAAATCTGATATTTTTATCTTTGACGAGAAAGTGCTACCAAACATCGGATATGGCTAAATTAGTGTTATCCGGCTATTTATCCGGTTACCAAACGACCCCTAAGAGTAAATCAGCTGTCGCTTCTTGTTAACATCTCTTATTAATTACTACTCTTTTACAGTTTTTCCTTATGTATCTTTAAAATCCTTGTTATCTCATTTTTCTAATATATTTTCTTTATTTACTCTACATCACATAGATACTTGATGTTATGAAAACACATTTTCATAAGCTGTACCAAATGAGATCTACGTGCCCCGCATCCACTTCATTTCGAGTGGACTTTCTCATTCTTGCGTTTAGGTCATTGTTATATTAAGTAAATTATTGGGCCTCTTCTCTGGCTGTCTATTGGAACCTGAAAGCTCTTCAATCTGAACAGTTATTATTCGAAAGCTAATTGAAAAGGAGCAGCATCTTCAAGCTATTAGGTATGTTTTTGAATTTAAGCTTGTAGACTCCTTCCCGCCTGTGCCTCTCCTGAAAGCCCACTTGACTTACTCGGAGGCATTTGCTAAGAAAGTATGTCATGAGGGACACAACTCTACCACAGCACAGGTGCATTTCTCATTCTTTTTCCTTTCTCGATGTCTTCTTCATGGTCAAAGGTAGAATTGTGTTTTTATTTTCATCCTCTTTGCTAACAGGAATTGGCCAGAAAAGTGGAACTGAATTCTCTCATTGCTGTTGTCAAATGTATTACGGATTACAGGCTTCAACTTCAGTATTCACCCGAGAAACTTAGAGCACGTATAAAGAAGTTACAAGAGGAGAGCAGTGAAAGGTCTCATGTTTCTCTTGTTCAACATTCAAATAACAATGACTGTCATACCCCATATCTTCCCATGTTTTTGATGGCTAATTCTTATCTTATTATTATGTTTGCTTTTGTGAGATTTAATTTATTGAGAGTGCCTTATTTGTAGCTTTTTTGAGAATGTATGGTAAGCCTTAATCCATCCAAAACCAAGAGAGGCATGGAGTTTGTCCCTTAACTGCTCCGCTTATTACCCTTCAAAAATCATATAAGGATGAACAATAAGGCCCCGTTATAGTCTCGAAACTTTATTTAGGCAGATATGACAAATGATCCGCACTCGCAAAACTCCAAAATTGGGTTTCAATGATTACTAATGGGGGCTCCATTACAGTGTTATAGGCAGCAATGTTAACCTAGGACAAGGTCCGGTTGACACTTGTTCCCCATACAAGATTCAAGTCCGTTCCGTCCGTTGGTGTATTTATACTCCTTCCATAGGTTTGGTGTGTAGCAAGTCATTGAACTGTAAAATATGTTGGAATCTTAGAAATCAGTTACCTTCCCATATCCTTTTTGGGGCTGACATATTGTTTTGTCGTTCTCGAATTGCTGAACTCGCAAAAGATTAATATATTTTTCATGCTTGATTGTGGTATCTCAAACTTTACCACCAGAGAATTTGTTTTTCGAGCTATGATGGACAGATTTGGTCTTTTGGTTACAATGGATATGGCATATGATGGATAAATTGCACAATTTCGGGGACTTCCCTGTCTTCTAGCAATATTAATTGGTATGTTTACTTTGCTTGCGTATTCCTCCTTGCCACTCGGTGACGGTAGAGGATAATAGTTGTCTCGGTTAAGAGTGTTACATACTTACATTGATATAGTATTACACTACTACTTTTGTGATACATTGACCTTGATGTTCCCAGCTGATGTTGATGCTCATTGGCAATTTCTCATAAATCCTTTTTGCCTTGCAGGTTGTTCAAGAATATTAGGAAAAAGAGGCTGAGAGAGAACTAGACGATACTGTAAATCTTATTGGTACTTCTGGGACTTGTTTGAATGTATTGAGCGTTACAATAGATAACTCAGCATTTGGTAATTGTGTTTGGAGGCTTGTTGTGTATTATTAACTGGTGCTTGAGCTTCCTGTTGATCCGTTCACTCATAGGTCAGAGTCTTTTGTGATGGTCATTTGTGTTGGGTCGTGCACTGAAATTGGGGGGGTCATATGATGATGCTTTGAACCCTTGGAAAGGTGATGAGAAGCGAAAAATGTTGTTACTCTTCTTGGAACAAAGAGGAGATTATGGTGAATCCAGCGTTGGAGAGATGAGTCCAGATCAAACGGGTACCATCCCGATCTTGAAATGTGTGGTGTACCTCAAATCCAGAGTGCTAAGAGTCTCCTGCTCCAAGATTTAGTTATTTTGAAGAGCATACAATATGATTTTTTACTCTGCTTGTATCAGCAAGGTTTTTATCTGTGAAATTTGAGCTTTTGTTTGAATTTGATTCTGCTTCTTATGTTATTGGAATGAGGTGAAGATGGAAACTCAAAGAGTATATATGCTAAAGTCCTTCAGTTCATGTTACTTACTGGTATATAACAGGCATCACTTCCCTCCTTTTAGTGCTCATGGGCCCTGGCTCCAACTCTGACAGGATCTGTTCTCTTTGCAAGATTTTGGAATTTATAGTTTTTAATTTTTAATTATTTCTTTCCTTGACCCCACCAACTTCTCTATGTTTCTCTCTTAATTTTTTCTTCAATTATTACCTCTGCTTAGTTTGGAGTGCAAGGTGAAGGTGAAGAGTTGTGCTATCAAGCTATGGCATCGTATTCCGTTGGTGGTGACGCTCATAGATGAAGATGAACTGGGTTCATCTTTTTTTCATATTTCTTTTCCTGTTATATTGGTAGTTGGATTAGACAAATAACAGGGTATTTATTTATTTCTTTTTTATTTGTAATTAGATTTGGTTAATCATTACTCCATCTTTATTTAGGTTAGAATATAAAATATTTTTGTTAAGATAAATATTTTATTGTATTAATTCAATCAATGAAAATAAACTAGAATCATCAATATTTGATTACATAAGAGATTAATTAATTTTAAAATATTTTTTGTTTGGATAAAAGTAATAAAATAAAGAAAAAAAAAACAAAGTGATGTTCATGCGTAGCATGTGCTTTTTTTAAACAATTGAACGGATCAGTTTACCCCTAAAAAATTGTACATGTGAGTAACAATCAGTGTTCCAAAAATCTACCAGCGTCATCCAGGTGCCTAAAAATTAGGCTAGTCAGCCAAAAAATCGCCCAGGCACCCAAGTGGGCTTCTAGGCGGTGCTCGGTCCGCCAAATTTTGATAATTTCTTTTTTAAAATTTTGAAGCAAAACAACATCATTTTGGGCTTAAAAAATTAAAACTAAATTAAAGTGCATTGAGCTATTGACTATTGTTGTGTTATTTTGAACTTTGAAATGGTATTGAATTGTTAGATTTAATTTTGTAATGTGGTCATTAATTTTAGATTATTTAGTGATTATTTACTATTAGTATATTTAAAGGTTTAATGCTTGATAATTAGATTATATTAAGAAAAAAAAAAGAGTGATTATGTGTAACGCCCGCACCATTTGCACTAATTGCATCATTCGCATTCATCCTACGTTTGTGCTTCTTATGTTAACATCGTCATTTCATGTGCATAGATCATTCGAATATGCTTACATTTGAGTTTATGGTACACTTTTCAAATTATGGATATGTATTGTAAGTGTTGTGTTATCACCTAGGTTGGCCTAATTGATCAAACCAAGGAAATGGTGATAAATAGAAGTGAGACAGTCCAGTAGGTTCTGCACGGCCGCGCAGCCTTTTATGGCACGGCCGTGCATGTGTGACACGACCGTGCTACCTTAGTGACACGACCGTGCATGAGTGGCCAAACATTCCAGTAAGTTTGGCACGGCCGCGCAGCATTTATTGGCACGGCCGTGCGCGAGTGACACGGCCGTGCGCCTTGACATGACACGGCCGTGCAAAACGTCAGACTCTGTTATTTTGTTAGACGAGATTTTAAGTTGTTGACTAGTTGACTTGATCTCAAAGGCTGAGATCAAGCCACGACCAAGACATGTAATATCTGAGTGGTTTAGTCACCTTAAGTCCCTTTGGAGAGTCAAGACTCTCTCCATAACTCACTTACACCCTTGGCAAAGATAGAGAGTAAGAGAGAAGAGTTTGTGCAAGAAAATCCTTGCCAATTGCTCAATTGGAGACCAAATCATCATCCAACACCACCATTGTGAAGCTATTGGCTAATAGAAGCCATCCTTGACCTTGCATGTACCTTAGCTTGGGTTGAATCTTCAAAGTGTAAGCTACTACCCCTTGTTTTCTTCAATTATGAGTTGTATCACATGTTAGACTTGTTATTTGGTAATGCATGTTAGAAATTATGAAATTTGAGTACATTTGACTATGTTGACTTTCCAAATTCGTGGTTGACTTTTTGGTTGTGTTTAGAGACTCTTGTTTACATGTTTGAATTGTGAAATATGTGTATTAATTGTTAAGTTTACAGTATGATTAATTCGCGTAAACTCGAACTCATTAGAAACCGAAAATGACTCTAACGGAGTTCGTTAGGATTTCATAATCAATGAGACCACGTGTGTGATTTGGGAATACTTGAATGATTCGAGTGATTCGTTAGAAAATTTGGTTACACCGATTGTGTGTTTGATATTACGTAAAATGTCGTAATTATTGTAAGTTGGTTATTTGTGGTGTGAGATTATTATGACTCACTTATGACATTCATATTATTGTCAATTGTTGTTGTTGTGGTATACTCCCTACTTTGGAGTATGACCTTTTATGTTTAAATGTCGAGTAAACATCTACTTGTGCATTTAGTTAAGTCCATGGCATATTTGTTGGCGGTGTATTGACGCTCGATTATTGCGTGAGCTGGGGCTACGTAATAGTTGAAGGCCAATACATCGGGCCTCGCCCTACCGTTGGCCGCGGTAGGGGTATAGCGCCATTTGTTGTACGGAATAAACGCAACCATGGTAAGCTATATCCGTGGTAGATTCTTGGGTTGTAGGGACCGAGATCACCCGTCGACGTGAATACAGAAAATGGTTCACATGTGTTTTGGTTATTGGTTCTCTTGTTCGGGCACGTCAACAACGGCTCTACACTTGGTATATTATTGGTTGGTTGGTTGGAAGTATTGGTTTGGTCGGAGGTGTACCTCGACACCGTATCCTTTGTAACCTGTTTACTTATAGCTCTTATGTGCTTCCTATATGAACGAATGTTGGTCATGGTTTCCAACTGGTATGGGACGGTTGGCGATCGTCGAGCCTCTCTCGTGTAGTATGGGGTTGTTTGGTTATGTGCGATACATGCTATTCCGTTTAGTATTGAAATGATATTGTGATGACATGAATATTTGTTATCTTTAATGTCTTGCATCTAGCATGTCATATTGTTGCATTAGTAGCTTATTGAGTTTTCAACTCACCCCGTTTGTTTTCATTTGTTTTCCTTAGATCAAGCGCCGGCAAGGAATCCTTAGTGTTCGTGTTCGGGTCCGTTGGGACGACATCTTTTGGTAGTGCACCTTGTGCCTAAGTATTTTCTTTTGGTGAGGCCGAGGGTGTACTTGTTACTTAAACAATGTATTTGTTGGGTAGATGTTTCGACTGTTATATGTTATATTCTTTTGTTGAGCCGGCATGGTTGCCGTGCGGTTATATATATATTTGTTAACTTTAATTCCGCGTACTCTGATGTGATTATATATGTACCGAGCATGATAGCTCGAGTTTGTTGTTGCTAGCTAACGTGTTGTTTCTCCGGCTTGTTATGCCGTCGAGGTTTAGTGTTGTTTAAAAAAGGTTTTTGTTGTTTAAAGAAAACTTGCACGTGCATTACAGGGTTTTCTCATGACTTTGCATTCTTTTAAATGGAATTTTTGAGATGCTATTTTCGTGTTTTCCGCGTTGTCTCGCGGCTCGAACGTGATTCACATCGGATCTCGGGTCGGGTCGCGACATTATGGCTTAATTATAGGGCCCATTTAGGCCTCGCCTACGCCATGTTTAGGTGCTAGGTGCAGGTGTGGCGTCTAGCGCTCGCCTAACAATCTTTAGAATACTGATTACATGAGTACATTTCGTCCAAATTGACATGCCATGATTAACTTGACTAACTTGTGAAAAGATTTTGGAGCCAAGACGTTTATTCTTGCATCATAGGGACAAATTGGACTTCCCCAGTCATAAGTCTGTGGAAGTTTATGCTATTTTCCCTTTAATAATGTACATTGTTTTACTAGAAGAAAATCAAGAGCTAAACTCTTTGTATGCAGACAATCTATCGTTTTTTATTATAATAATACATTAGTTTTAGGATGTATGTTATTAAATCATGAACATCCTTTATCATACTAGATATTATGAACAGTCGCTATCAGTTAAATACCCAAAAATGAAAAGTTTTCAAAAATCAAAGGACATGCTTCCTTGAAGATTTAAGAATTTGAATTCGTCCAGATGAGGCTGACATGTCGCTCCCATAAGTGTTTTGTCCAACTTTAGACTTTACACATTTTCTTGTAAAGGAGTTTTGAAAGGGAATCTTATATACTTATTCTAACAATGAGCAGATTCATAAAATCATTTAGACCTTTCATGATTCCTTAACTAATTAGTTCTTTCTGATCCCTCACTTAATATTTAAAAGTTACATATTTATCGCCTAAATTAAGATAAAAATTTATACAAAATATTGTATTCCTATCACTAATCTAAACTTTAATTAATACGAACTAGATCCTTAGCCAATAAGTTAAGAGTAAAATGAAAATATTAAAAAACTACCCAACCATAAATGAGAACAGAATTACAAAGTACAGTTGTGCCACATTAAGGTAATAAAAAGGATTCTTTACGTATTAAGAAATTATATAAATTGATAGTGATAAGATGACAAGTGTCCTTTAAATAATGCACCACGTGTCAAGAAACAATATGAATTAATATGTATATTCTTATTAAATACATTCATTTCTTGTGATAAAGTAGTTAGAAAAATAAATTAAAAGAACATAAATATTTAATAATTAACTAGTATTAGAACTTGGCCGAAGTGAAGAATATATTATTAGAAAAATTCTGCATTGAAAATGTAAACAAAATTTATTTTTTACTAAAACAATAGTGTAATTACTGGACATGCCCAAATGGTTCAAACCGCCGGTTCCGGTTTTGAACCGCTGGTTTCAAAAACCGCCAGACAACAAATCGTAACCGAACTGACAAATCACGGTTACGGTTCAGGTTCCGAACCGGCTAAGCCGGTTCCGGTTCCAAACCGTAATTTTTAATTATTTTTTTAATATTTTCTTATAATTTTTTTAAAAAAAGATTTCATCTTAAAACTTTTTACAAAGCATTTTTTGAATTTTTGAAACTTTGTAAACTTTTCATTTTTGAAATTATAGAGTAAATAAGAAAATTTCAAAATTAAAAATTTAAATTTTGGCGATTTTTCACGGTTTGGAACCGGCGGTTCCGGTTCCCGTTTCCAAACCGGCGGTTCACGGTTTTGAGAAATTGGAAACCGAAACCGAACCATGTAACCGGCGGTTCCGATTTAAGGACGGTTCCGGTTCCTCACGGTTCCGATTTATGCGATTTTTTAAGCAGTTCGATTCTGGTTCGAACTGCCGGTTCCGAACCATTTGGATATGTCTAGTAATTACTCCAACTGTTAAATTTTTATGGAAATTTTTTTTTTTATCAGAACAGAAATACTACTACTAGTACCGAATTTAGGCACTCTTATAGGAAAAAAACCAACATTAAATACCAACAAGGACTACAACTGTGTGCACTACACTTCCAGTCAGTCTCCCGTGTGGGCCACCTCAAAAGCGTACGAACTAAGCTATTCTCCGCGTTGACATATTTTGACCACTGGCAATTGAAAAATCAGCAACCCCCCTGTGTAAATAGTAAATACAGCAAAACAGCCGCCAGCCGCCAATATAGAACGTGTTCTAGATAGAATCTAACCGGCTTATTTACCACTCTCCTTTCCACACGTACATCCCACTAAATAACCGTACCCTAACCAACGGTCCAGATAACATTCTCTCCACGTGTCAGTTATATAACGATCCGATTTACTTTCACGGGTACGTGTCAGGTCAGGATAGCAAAACCACCTACAAAGACGTCTAAGAAGAAGGAACGTGTTAGATAAGCTAACTGAACGTAGACAAGCCGACTTAGACCGACCAAATCGGCCACGTCACCTTAGGAACCCACTCACGTTCTTTCCTGCGACCTGTCTCCTCCTCACACGTGTTTTCAACTATAACGGCTAGTTTTCCGTATCTATATACTCCAGTTTTGAGTCATTGACCCCCCACGAAATATACAGTTAAAAGGATTAAAAATTAATAATATCAGTTAACCCGAGTACTTTCTAGTAATTTCCAAAAACTTTTAGCACTTTCAACTTTGATCAGGATTTTATCTCTAAAAATTCAAATAGACGCACGAATCATTTCGCTTTCCCTCTCTCTCTATATCTCTTTCTCTCTCTACAAATAGATATACATATATATATATATATATACATACAGAGGAATTATCGGCGGAACTTGAGATATATAAAGAAGTTGGGTATAGTTCTTGTTTCCTTGTTGAGAACAACCGTTACATCAATCAGCAATTTAGTGCACGAACTTCAAATTAGGGCTTTTTACACTTCCGAGGTTTGTTCTTTATATATTTCTTCTTCTGGGTTTTGTTTTGTTTCAAAAGATTTAATTTTTGTTGGTACTATTTTTTTCTATTTTAGTTAATTGCTGAGATTTTGCTATGTTTTTGGATTATTTTTATTGATTTTTTTATGGGTTTATCTCAGGTGTCGATAATTGTGAGGGATTTGAAGAAAATGGCATTGGGGAAGAAATGTGGGTTGAATGAGAAGAAGGGTGGAAATGAGGGGTTAGGGTTTGTTACGCGTACGAGGTCATTTGGGAGGAAAAGGGTTGTGATTTCGAATGATATGTGTGCTGATTATGACAGCGTGAGTACACCTACTAAGAAACACTGTGTTGAGGATTTTGATTCGGGTGAAGAAAAGTCTCTGCTTGAAGCTCTGCCTCAGGACATTCTTGTAAGTACCCGATTACGTGCATTGGATTTTTTTTTGTTAGTGTAATGTGTGTGCATTTTGGGGTTGTGATTGAGCTGGAATGATGATATATTGTGGTTTCTGTTTTGCAGATTAGGGTACTGTGTGGTGTGGATCATGATGATTTGAAGAGGCTTTTTCATGTATCGAAAGTGATTCAAGAAGTGGTAAGTTTCAATCTTTTTGTTGCTGTTGTGAAGCTTTGAGTTTTTATTTGATTTGGATTTGTTTTCATTTGGTTGGTATTGATTTTGATTCTTGTTCTGTAAATGAAACAGACTTTGATAGCAAAGAAATGGCATTTTGAATATTGTACGCCTAAGAAGGCTTTGCCTTTTCGAAGTCCATTTGATTTGGAGGATGCAAGGGAGTTTGACGAGGTTGAAGCTCCAAATGCTCCTAAGCAGTTGCGTGTTCCACGTTCTCGATTGAGCAAAAAGAAGCTTGGTGACATATCGGTGGCACTGTTTGCTTCACAGGATGAAGAAGGGTGGCCAAAGAGGGACTTATTTAAGGAAATGGAGGCAGAGATATGATAATTGAGGTTAATTTATTCATACTA
The DNA here is from genome assembly GCA_016624345.1 of Platycodon grandiflorus. NCBI lineage: Eukaryota > Viridiplantae > Streptophyta > Magnoliopsida > Asterales > Campanulaceae > Platycodon > Platycodon grandiflorus. Next base: position 86,400,055 of record CM028361.1, on the reverse strand, counting down.
TTTATTTGTAGGGGTTTTTCATGTATATGCATTTTTGTTGGTCTTGTTGTATCAATTGTAGGTGGATCTGTTGGCAGATTTAGCTGTACAATGTAGTCATGTAGACAATTTTTACAAGCCATTATTCTTCAACCCTTTTCATTGAAGATGGAGATGGCTTGTATGTATTTGTTTGTACATCTAGGGTAAACAGAAAGTGATAGGGATTTTGTTTGAAGGGCCATCTAGTCCTCCAGTTTTTGATTAAGTTTAGGGTGGTGTACAGATAAATCTGCGTAGTAGCGGGCTCATTGATCCTGTTTTTGGATCAGATTCTAATAAAATTGTTGGTTTCCTCTTTCTTTGTGGTTTTGGTACTTGTTTGTTGGCATATCTTTTTCTTCAATTGTGGCTGTGTTTGGAATTGCTGTCATTTGTGCTTATTGTGTGGTTTTAATGTGAGACATTTATTTCAAGACAATAATATCAGCATGATTTGGAGCATTAGTAGTGCAACTGATTGAGTTTGTGTATTGACAGCATTTATTTTGAATTCTTTGAATGCATGTTCTAGCTTTATCTTCCCTTTGTTTTGGAGGGAAACAGAATATAAATTAAAGGGCTTTGCTAGCACGCAGTCATGCCTTCATTTTATTTAAACTGGAGTATCATATAATGAAATACATTCTAAATTAGCATGGAATGAGATGATTATTGATCTAAATAATGCTTGGCTGCTGGCACCAATGTGGCCAAGTGATATTCATATCCTTACTTGATACTGCATTCTTTAGGCATGTTTGGCAAGGATGCATCTTGAGATGTGAATGTTGTGCCCCCACCGGTATGAAGCACCCATGAGGAGAATGGGTTCCTCTCGTATCCATTATCGGGCTTCTAATACTTAGGTGTGTGATGCCTCCTATATATAAGCCAGACGTACGAATTCGGAATTTTACTGGTGTAATCAGGAATATCTACTGGTACAAGGTATACACGAGGAAATGGAATCAGAAAGGAATTTCTTAGTGTTACCCAGAACTGTGTGGTCAATTTAATATTTGCCCCTTTGTTTACAAATTCAGATTACAAGAAATGCAGTGGCAATTTGAGTATCTGTTTTGGGAACATTAAGAGGCGTACTTGACATCTTCTCTACTTTTTTTCGTGCTTCTAAATTCTAATACAGTATTAATTGACGTTTGTTATTCTTACACTGTTCAACTTATTATGTTGCATTTGATGTATGGGTTTTCATACCAGTTGGAGATTAAAAAAAAAAAATGTGATTCTTTGTTGAGCAGGTCGCTCAGAGCTGAGGGAACATTTATACTTTTATAGGTGATACTAGTAGAATTATATAATCTGTTAGCGGTGGACTGGAGGTGGCAGACGAGTGGGCACGGACTATGAATGGGTTGGTGTGCCCATGAGCGCTCATTCACTCACCAGTATAAGATTTCTTTTTAATTTCGCACAAGAAATTGTAAACCACCACCTCAGCCGCCACTCTACCACTACTAGGTGCTTGTTTGGTGTAGCGTTTTTATAACACAGCGTTTTAAAAATGCATATTATTTAAAAACACAGTTTTTTTTATTATTTATAAATGCGTTTGAGATATTCTGTTAAAATGCAGTTTTTTTTTTCAACTGCATTTTAGAAAAAAAAAAAAAACTAGGAATTCCAGCTTAAAACGCAGTTGTGTTTTGAAAACGCAGCATTGAAACGCTAAGTTAAGTAATAAACTGCGTTTTAACCCTGCGTAGGAATACTGGTACTAGTCGGAGATGGAAATTAAAATACCTAGTCTCACTCACTGTCTGTCCATTTCATTTTTTATTTTGTTGAAGACCACGATTTATCTTTTATGTGTTGTTTGATTTGGCTATTAATTTACTCAATTCCACTCACACACACACACACATTTGGGTCATGATTTTTGCTTATATACAATGTTGTAATGGGATTTTTATAGGCATCAGCAGGCATTTATATTCATTGAATTTTTTTTATGCATATACTCATTAAAATATGGTCAGTCTGGACAAGTAAATGGGTATAGGCACTATGGTGGATAAAGCAATTTAAGTTGATACTCCCTTCGTTCCAGGTAAAAAGTTCATTTTCTTTTTATAGAAGTCAACATAAGATTAAATCAAATAAAAAATTTACATACTTTACTTATATTTTAAGAAATAAAATTCCATTAATTAAAAACTATCTTAGAGCCCGTTTGGTGCAGCGTTTACACAACACAGTGTTTTAAAAACGCAGCGTTTTAAAAAATGCAGTGTTTTAAAAACGGAGGTCTTTCCTTATAAATACGTTTGGGATATCACTTCAATACGCAGCTTTTTTTTCCTAGTAGCGTTTTAAAACCTGCGTTTTAGAAAAAGTCAATTGCTTTAAAACGCTGCGTTTGAAAACGCTGCGTTTTCTGCCGCAGTATTGAAACACATTTTTTGCAAATAAGCAGCGTTTTATCCCTGCATTTTGGCCAAAACGCTCGACCAAACGGACTCTAAATAATACTATGGATTACAACTTTGTAAAAACCACTAGATTTATGTTAATTATTGGTCAAACTTTAGACTAAAAAAAGTCAAAAGTAGACTCTTTGTCTGAAATTGAGGGAGTAATTGATATGAATCTCGTCGACAAAAAAAATATTTTGATAAATAACATTAGAAAGAATAATAACAATATCTCAATATTGCTACATTTGTGGAAAAAGTGTTACACGTACATGCCATGGTAGTGACACGTTCAAGATTCATCTATTAGCAGCTCCATCTAATCCATCATTTAGTTAGTGATGTGCGTGTACAGTTGATTTAGGGCAGAGGTGTCCATTATTGTTCATACTTATTTATTCGTCCAAATTGTTTACACATAAGTGGTACGGGCACATATCTATTTAATAACGGATGGGCTATGACGAGCAAGACCATTATAATTCACTAATTTTTGTTGAAAAAAATTGGGCTTACATTAGCGCCAAACACATATATATTTGATAAATATAATTTTACGCTTTGGACTAAAATAATTTACTGTATTACTACTCGACCAGTGCACAACTACCTCAACCGAATCTTAATTTCCATTTTTTTTTTTTCAACAAGCCAAAAATCTCTATGTTGGCATTTTAACTGGTTCAAACAAGTGTAATATAAATATTTATAGTTCTCTCTACTTAGACAGCACAAGGTTACAAGTCTGTCAAAAAAAGACATTTCTTCTTTTAATCCGCCATATTCAATGTATTACTGTAAAATCTTTCTAATACAAATGCTATTCGATCGTTCTCGGAAAAAGAAAGTATGGTCTATTAGTTAGGACTTTTTTTCCGTTCCACGTTCGTTTGGGTGTTTTTTAATGAGATTTTCTAAGTTTTTTCTCTATGTTGTTTGCAGATTACTAGTCCGATAATACAAATGAAGTTGCAGCTGATGAAATTAATTTTCTCTCCATAGTAGGTGTCATGGAGAGAAGAGGATAGAGAAATAGGGGAACCAGATGATAGGGTGAGTGATAGGATTTGGAACAGTGGGAGCTCGGTGAGGTGACACCCACTCTTTCTTTCAAAACCTAGGGGGTCAAGAGTTATAAACTCTTTTCTTTAAATAGACAGATAACAGATAACAGAAGGCTCTAGCTAAGCCAACACCAAGATGGGCTTAGATGGTCAAATTTCCTATGTTACGCAAGGAAACTATTGCGGCCTTATCTGTTTTGATAAGAAAAACGATCTTAGATCAGTTCGGTAGAACGTGGGTCTCCTGAACCCGATGCCATCACAGTTCTTGCGCCAAACTACTATGGTTACCAGAATGTCATAGATATTCTTGTTCCATTACACTACTGCGGAAGGTATATCTTAATTGGTATGCTTAAGTCTCCATCTTTGCTAGTAGGCCTGGCCCTTATCAACAATTCTGGAACCCAAATGCAAACTCCATCCCATTTAGCTTAACTGAAGGTGCAAAAGAAAGAAACCCCATTTCACAAAATCAGACTAACTCTTCTCACTACAAATCCAGTACCATTCCAGAAATTCAGCTTTCTAAACTAGAGTATAGCTAAGGAGCAACAAAACTAACAGAAATTTGGGTAACCAAACATAAAACCAAGAACTAGGGTACAACAATCCACTAGGGTTCCGGCTATGCAACTACCAAAGAGTTAAGGTCTATCACAGCGGATTACAGCAACATATGTCATCATATCTTCTAAATGCATCAGGAACAACCCTTCGTATGCGTCGGACGCATGCAACTTTTGTCATCCGAATGGCTATAAACTTCTATTCTTGCAAGAGAGGATGCTGGACGAAATGTAGTATCAGACATAAACAGATTATCAAAATAATTTCGATCGGACTTCTTGGCTGATACCAGAACTAAAGTCTCCAGGAATCGCGCTTTCCTTAGAAAAAACTTCAGCATCATAATCGAAAGCTTCTCAGGCTTCAGACCCTTCAGTTTTATAAACTTTAGGCTCTGAAATGATGGTTCACACAGCTCATACTTTTGCTTTTCATGGCATTCCCAATAAGTGCTGTGCTCAAATGAAAAAGCACCCATCTACAAAAAAAAAAATTGATCAGGCCTAAAGGTCAACTTGCTTACTTCTTGTGAAAAAGGACGGAGAGAGTAGAAACCATTCAATTAATCACTTACATCGATGAAGAGACTCTCTAAGCAGGGGCAGTTGTTGAGGAATGAGGCTATGTCAAAAAGATTAATAAAGCTCGTTCCAATACACAATTGAAGCTCTTTCAAATGCCAAAGAGAAAAGGGCAGCTCTTTAAGTTGCTCATTCACAAACTTCTGAGATAGCCCCTAATGAATTAAATCATAAGACAAATTGGCAGTTTAGTCAACCAATCAAATGTAATGGTATCTCTTTATGAAAAGTATCTTGAGGGACTTGAACATTAAATAGAGTTAACTATACCTCAAGAAAAGCACCGCTAACTGTGAGAACCCTGACAGAGGCAAGACCAGTCACGAGATCCTTTATTTCACGAAGACGACTGAAACTTCTTGTACGTGTAAAGTTAAGTATAACATCATTCAATAGCGCCATCTTGCTGTGAAACTTTACTTGACAGACTTCCCCATGGTAGTGAAATGAGTGAAGATTCAGAGCATCAATGCTGATTGAAGCAAGGTTAAAACAGCTCCTTACATGAGAAACCTTGAAATTCTTCAATTTTTGGGCTTCGACTACTAGAATGGAAACCCAATCACAGTGGACTAACTCCAATCTCTCGATGAGTAAGCAATTCGATAACAACGTCTTGATGAACTTGGTTAGACCCGAATCGATGCCTTGAAGAATTAGTGTTTTCAGAAAACACAAACCCTTGAATCGTGGGGGGAAATCAAGGCTGCAACAAGTGATCCTCAAAGCTCTAATTGATTCAACGTCTAAAAGATCATAACGAAGTTTAAAGACGGGAAATATCCCTCGACTAAAATCCAAATCAAGCTCTTCTACATTTTTAGTCGTTACCTTTTTGATCAAATCCTCAACCAAACCCTCGGAATCTATCGGATCAATGTACAAAGAAAATTCTTGAATTTTATTACCTAAATGGAGATTGAGAATGTGGTTAATCAATTCGATACGAGCTCTTTTATCATGACCTCTAGCAAATTCTTGGTCGAAACATAAGTTGCGACAGAAACGCCAGGAGTTCTTGAACCTTGTGGAGAGAAGTGATAGATTCACCGCACGCTTGATGGGAAAGAATGAAATGATGTTTTCAAGGAGATCGTCAGGGAGATTAACAGTGAGAAGTGTACCATCTCCGATTTCATGATGGTGCCTGATCTTGATTCTCTTCTCAGGTGACTCTTGAATCATGGAGGAAAGATTTTTACTAATTTTTTTCTTCTGTTATTGATGAATCCAAGATAGATTGAGACCAACTGAGAGAATCTGCTACCAATTATGTAACGAACACAGAAAATATAGGAGACTTTTGGGTTTAAATGCTGAAAAGAAGATTCCGTCTCAGGTAGATATACAATCAGTCAATCATGCATAGTTGTATATATAAATAGGCACCAAGCAATTGGAGAAGGAGGATGCTAAACAACGCACCCAAAAGTGCTAAACAACGCACCCTTAATTATAAAATTACCAACATACCCTTAAACTTAAAAAAATTTTAAAAACAAAAACTAACTTAACCCCCCTCCCCCACCCCTCATTTAAACTTTCTCTCATTCTATCTTACTTTCTCTTCACTTTTTCTCTTACTTTCTCTCACTTTCTCTCATTCTCTCTACTTTTCTAACAAAAATCATATATTCCTTCAACATTTACTCAAAGAAAAAAGGTATGTTTCTTTATAATTTATGTAATCTTTTATTAAATGTATTAGTTTGAACTAAATGAACTGAAAAAAAAAATCGCATTTTAGAGGGCCGGACCGGCTATGCAGGAAAAGAACCGGGCCGGCTATACAAAGGGAGGACCGGACCGGCTATAAACAATTTGGGCCGGGCCGGCTATATTTAAATAAGGCCGGACCGGCTATATTTAAATATAACCGGGCCGGCTCCCTTTTTTTTTTTTTTTTTTTGAAATAATAATGATGTTCCTATTACATTATTTTTTGCTATATTTTTGTTAGATTAAATTGCTTTATTATTAACTTTTTAAATTGCTATATTTTTGTTAGATTAAACTTTATAAAACATAAAAAAAAACATAAATTGCTATATTACATTATTGATTATTTAAACATAAATTTAAACTTTTAAATTGTTAGCTATATTTAAACATAAATAAGAACATAAATTGCTATATTTAAACATAAATAAAAACATAACTTTTTTTTTATCGATTATATAAAACATAAATTGATATATGTTTGTTGTTAGATTAAATTTTTGTTTTACGTAAATTTTATAATTCTGCTAATTGTTATTGTCATTTATGTATTTTATAATTTTGTTTTACGTAAATTTTGTTAACTTATTAACTTGTTATTGTTAATTTTAGATGTCAGGAGTTGGTGGCAGTGGCGATGGTGACCAATCAGGACAGAGAGCTTATAGCGGGAGGCTGAAGGATCGCATAGTAGCTGCATCCGCCCGAGCCAAAGCAAGTAAGAGGCAGAGGCAGGATAGTCAGCAGCCTCCACCGATAGTTCATCATCCAGCTAGTGTCACTCGTGAGCGGACTCCACCGGCCTTTTCGACTGGTCATGGATCCTTTCATGCTGGTGGTCCTTCGCCAATGGCTGAGAGTGATTTGGCGCCGAACGTGAATTAGAGGTAATTGGACCTCAACTGTTCGATCGGGTCCTTCTGCTAGTAGTCAGGCGACAGGGTCGAGCATGAGGCCTGGAAGGGGAAAGGGTGTGATGAGTGCTTCGCATTTTCAGCAGTTGCATCGCACCTATCAGATGCAGATGGGAGACACTGACGATGACTCTGATGATGATGATGACGACGATGACGACGAGGATGTTGCTACTGGTCGAGGAGGTCGAGGTCGTGGGCGTGGGCGTGGGCGTGGTCGTGGACGGGGACGAGGAGTTGATACCGATGATGATGAGTGGATGTTATTCGATTCACATCCGGGGGCCCGCCACCGACCGTGCTACGGTTTTCTTGGCCATATTGCGCATGCAATATGGAATGACGATGTAAAATAAATTATTTTCACGCATAATTTTGATTATTGTTATCAATATATTTTGTATGAGATTGGTAATGATAATTATTAAATGGGTGATATTTTTTTTAACAGAGCGGCAAGTGTTGATTTGTCATAATGCGCCGATCGCCTTACTAAATGGGTGATATTGTCGACGCACGAACGACCTTATTAAGTGCGGGCTAGGACACTTGAGGCGGTGCATGTTTACCTAAACATGCCTTTGATTTCTGCGTTTGTCGGCGATGGCACCGGAAACGAACAGTTTCCATCCGCCATTTGGTGAGATGTCTATCACTCGCACGATGTGCATTACATTCTACTGATTCCGTGGGGGAATATTGTCATCCCGAACACATCAATCTCGGGAATCAAGGGTCACCGGCCCTATTAGGAATGACAATGTCTGAGATCAGCCAGCAGCTGAAGTCGAGCGGCGTTAAGTTCAACTTGTTGATGGAACGTCTAAGCCCAGAAGTAGTTAGTCCAAGAAATAGGGCGATGGGTTATATCATGTGGTTGCTGGGTGCAACATTATTTTTGGACAAGACCCAGAATCGATTGACTGTGCATTATTTGCCCTTGTTGGCGAGCTTAGCTGACGTTTCTGGTTATGCGTGGGGTGCAGCTACCTTAGCATATTTATACCGCCACTGGGAATTGCTTCTAGGCGAATACCAAATTGCGGGGTGTTTGACGTTCTTTGCAGTGTGTATAATTAATTATTGAAATTTAATTATGTAATTTTTTTGTAACATATTTAATTGGCACTTGTTTTTAACACATTTAATTGGCACTTTTTTCAGACTTGGATCTACGAGTACTTTCCTGCATTTAGACCGAGCTGGTATCCATTTCCATTTTTCTTCCATCTGAGCCAACATAAGCTGATATTCATCCTCAGTACTGGCGTGCACTATCCTTTGCCATCGTGAACTAAATGCTTTGGTAAATTTTTTATTCTTCATCAGCTGTACCAAATATTTTTCCACGTTCTTGGATATGTGTCGCCTACATAAAAGATGTTTTGACTCGGGAAAATGATGTTCAACAAGACTCATCAAAGCCAGTTCTCGATCGGTAACTATCACATCAGAGCGCAGACTATAAAACATCATCCGCAACTGCGACATTGCCCAAAAGAAGCTTGTTTTCCTCTCATTTTTTAAGAAGGCGAATGCTACATGATAATTTTTGCCCGTCGATGTAATCCCAATGATCTCCAACATAGGCATATCGTATTTGTTTGTCCGATACGTACAATCCATACACAAAACATACGGATATAACGTCGGCAGCCTCCGCGCCTTCGGGTGAGCAAACATGACATCGCCCGAACGTTTGTCCCCTCCATATGCCTAAACCACGTCGGTATCCCAAATTCTTTAACAAGGAAAAAAATATTGCATCTTTGTCATGTTGCCCATTTTATTCATTCTTATCTTCTTGGGCATTTTGCACTGCGAGCATTAAATAAAATTTACGTCAATAATGAATCTAAAAAAATGTTATCAATTATTTTAAACAGATTTCTCACTTAACACATTGATTTCTGTACCTGTCTCAAACTGCTGCAATTTTTTGGATTTTCTTTCTTTATGGCGTTGAGTATCTGTTTCCCCTTTATGTTTGCATGACTTAATTCTTTGATCATACCGAATTCCTTCTCGGTAAACGCCGTTTCAGATCTATGCCACTGGTGATAATCCGACAGTTGATGGTTGTGTTTGCCCTTCTCTTTCTTAATGATCACCTTCCACTTACCATGGGTATTTTCCACGGCTATTACTTCGAACGGGCATTCTATTTTCTTTGTGCCTCTCAAATTTCGATCCGCTTCGTCCAACTCTCCGTCATATTTGTAAACCCCACCCCTCTCACATCCAAACCACAACCTTTTACATCCGTTCGCTCTTGTTTTCTGCCTTGAATTCTTTAGGTACATATTATGTTCTTTTCCTACTGCTCTAATCCAAGCTTCAACTTCTTCTCGACTGGCAAACACATCATCAGTCGCAAAAAAATGTGACACGTCAGGGAAATCTTCCGTATCATCATTAACGATGTGAATACCCTGCAAATAAACATAATGTGGCATTAAAAAAAAAATTAATTATCCATGTATTGAATTAAAGTATGTTACTTCATTTGTATATCACTTATTTGTATATAGTGTAATTATATAAAACATAAAAAATAAAATAAAAATAACCAAGACTTTAATTTACAAAAAAAACAAATAAAAACATCAAGCCAACACACTTTAATTAAAGTATGTTATATTATTTGTATATATAGTGTAATTATATTTATAGTTATATTTAACATATTTAACATAAAAAACAAACGTGTTAAATAATAAAATATAAATAACCAAGACTATTTAATTTACAAATAATAAAAAAAAACCAATACACTTTAATTAAAGTATGTTATTTTATTTGTATATATAGTGTAATTATATTTATAGTTATATTTAACATATTTAACATAAAAAACAAACATTAAATAATAAAATATAAATAACCAAGACTATTTAATTTACAAATAATAAAAAAAAAAACCAATACACTTTAATTAAAGTATGTTATTTTATTTGTATATATAGTGTAATTATATTTATAGTTATATTTAACATATAAAACATAAAAAATACAAAACAAAACAACACAATTTTATTTAAAAAAAAAAAAAAATAGAAAAGGAGGGCCCAGCCGGCTTTATTCAATATGGCCGGACCGGCTATATAACAAATGGGCCGGGCCGGCTTTTTTGTTATATAGCCGGGCCGGCTATATTGAATAGGGCCGGACCGGTTGTCTTCATTTAGGGCCGTCCCGGCTATTTTTAAATAGGGCCGTCCCGGCTATGAATTCCCGAAAAAAAAACCCTAATTTAAATGAAAAATATTAGATTAAATTAAAAAACGTACCGTAAAATAGCTATCTTCGGTAAAATTGACATTATTGTTGTAATACATATCTCTGTATATCAAGATTTAGATTGAAAAGAGGGAGAAAGTGAGAGATAAAGTGAGAGTGAGAGTGAGAGTGAGAGTGTGAGAGTTAAAGTGAAAGTGAGAGTGAAAGGTGAGAAAAACTATTTATACTTTTTTTACCTTAGTTTGTTTTTGTAAACAGTACATTAAGAAACAGTACATTAGATAAATAGTTTATTAAATTTGTCCGAACAAATAAAATCTAACTGCAATAATATATATTAATTAAGAACTCTAATCATTTTTATCTTTCATACTAATCAAGGGCGTTTTTGTCATATTTTAAAAAATTCATTAAAAAGGGTGCGTCGCTTAGCACTATCGGGTGCGTCGTTTAGCGCCCATGTTGGAGAAAGCTGGTACTCCCTCACTTCCTAAATTATTGAGCTATTTTTAAAATTTTTTTAAATAATAAAATACGTCATTTGTAGTGTTTTTCTTATAATATGAATTAAGTATTTTATAATTTTAAAAACTTAAAAATTATATGTCAAATTTTCATTTAAAAAATAATATGTTTGACTTTTTTAAGTCAAATAAGACAATAATTTTAAAATGGTGAAACTATTTTTTGTCTTATTGCATACTCCCCCGTCTTAAAAATAATAATTTTTCTTTCCTTTTTGATTTGTCCTAAAGAAAATACTCATTTCTAAATAATAAAAAAAATAGTAAACTTATAGTGTGAATTTTGAAAATACAACCATGTAAAGCAACATTTTTGAAAGTTTAATTTTCAAATGAGACTTTTTTTTTTTTTTTTTGAATGGAGGGAGTATTACATAGTATCTTAAAGTTTGTAAACAAAATTTTTAAGTTTTAACGCTAAATTGCTTAAGTGTTTATTTTGATCCATTTGATTGGGCGAAACTTAATGTAAATTAAACAGACATCAATATATAATTTTAATATGTAAAAAGTAAATAAATTGTCAATTACAATGATGCCCAATACGCATGAACAGAGTTTTTAAATCATCTATATTACAATAAAAAAAATTTGGGTACTTTTTCAGAAACGTTCAAATCCAAAAATGTGCGCCCCGCTCTAAAATGTCAACTTCACAAGAGTACATCTCCAAGTACGCATATATACATAGTTGTAGAAATAGGCACTCTCACGATTTGGTTGCGTCGTCGTTTTAGTAAGCGGTTGATTGACACCAAAAAGATGAGAAGATCCAACGGTTCTATGCAAGTTTCACCGATTAAAAAATCCCCCCCCCCTACCCACCTAACGAGATTTTCAAATAATTTGGTGGGGTCCATCTTGGCTGATCTCCAAGAATCGGGCAGTCCAAGGATCTCCAAGAATCCGTGCGGTGCGGCTGCTCTTCATATTTGTGATATGATAGCTCCTAATCATAGGATCTAATCCATAATGAAACTTAATTCCATCTCTAACAGATTAGAAGTATCATAATAAAAAGAGCTACCTGAAGAAATACACCGGTGACCGTGAGAAACATTGAGAGAGAGGCAAGACAAGTCGTAAAATCTCTCTTCACAAATACATTTGACAGTTCTTGTCAGTTCAGAAATAAGTGTCACATCATTCAATTGACGCTGATTGAAGACTCTCCCTCGAAAACAAAGTTTTGATCAACACGGATAGACCCAAAAAGGATCTCTGGAAGAATTAGGGTTCTTAAAAAGCATAAACCCTTGAAATTTGTGGAAGTAACTCTGGTCTGCAATAAGTGAACTTCAAAACCCTAATGGATTCGACATCGTTCTAAAAGATCATCATGAAGCTTAAACGGGCCACTCCAGCTTTCAGTGAAATCTATATCTAGCTCTTCTAGCCTTTAGTTATTACCTTTCTGATCAGATCCTCAACCCAACACTCAATACCGGTTAGATCAATGTACAATGAAAATTCTCTTATGAATCCAAAATAGACATAGTTTACTGATTAAGATGATTTGAGCTGAGAGTTAAATAGTGTATGGTTCATGGAGGTCTCCAGTAATTTATGAATATCAAGAATGAACTATAATACAAATCTTCTATGGAATCACTTAATTTATGTTTTTCAATCATCTATACTGTCTAAGTTATCTAATTGGAAAACTTACAAAGTAGCTAAACAAATAGAGCAAGCAAAAGAATTTAATTGTCAACCTGATTTTGTTTAACTTCTCATATAATTAAAGTGCATCTCTCGTGTGCGAATTTTTAACACATTGTGTACAAGGAATTTAGAGCTCTGAGGCCCCGACTCCCGAATGGCACTCAATAACTTTATGCAGCAATCAAACACTTTTTGCGTATAGATTGGAGTCACAGTTGATGAGGCATGATCTAAACAAGGAAGTCTACAAGTTAAGGATCCTGCTGAAGGTTTCCATAGTCGGCTTGGCCATAAGTATCTCCAGATTCAGTGCTAGCAGCATTATCCTCAACTGAGTAGTAAGAGAAACTCCATACTGAAGCACAATTTTCATCACCTGCATAGACAAGCAACAGTATCTAAGAATAATGTTGGCAGTTTTGTGTTTTTATTAACCTTCTCATGACAAAACTGCTCGTAAAGCTGACTTTTTGGGTGAAAACTTCCAAAGGCCTGAAAATTCCCAAATTTGTAGAAAGATTCATAGGCTAATGACATTAATTGTCCTGAAATGTATCAAGATGCCTCTCTATTAAAAAATGCATTAGACAAGCCCATAGACAACGTTTATTAAGCTCTATTCAGTCTAATCACAGGAAGCTTCCACATCCCTCGGTTCCTAGTACAATTCTCTCCCTCGTACAATTCTCTCTCGTCTATCAAATCGTCATCTCTTTACGTGGGTTTTTCAACTAGATCATGGGGATTTCCTCCTCTCTTGCAATCAAGTTCAGCTGGGTTTTCATTAAACAGAAATGTAGCAGCCCTTGGAATTGGTTTAATTAATGATTTTCGATCATCCAAGCATGAATCTGTGAAATTCCTATTTCAACAAGAGCTACAAATATTTGACTATGATATTGTCAGTTGTCACCATCATGGTGATGTGGAGATGGTCTACCAGGAATCACGCCCTCAAGCTTACCTAAAACAGCCCTATACCCTCAAGCATACCTAGAACTCCAAGTCTCCAACCCATATGGAATATCACACACTAAAGAATGTGAGATTAGCGCAAGTTCTTGCAAATGTAGCAAATTTAAGGGATAGCAGGTATACTAATGGATCAGATAGATACTAGAGAATATTGGATTAGAGAGAAACTAGAGAATATTGGATCATACAGATACTAGAGAATGTCGGATTAGAGAGATACAAGAGAATGTTGAGGATTGGAAGATACTGGAAGACGTTGAGGATTAGAAGATAACAGATAGGATTAGCTCAAGTTCTTGCAAAGGTGCAAAAAATTAATCCATATCAGATTTACATATACCGAGTTCGTGCACCAGAGAATGCAACGCAATGAGACTGTGAGGGGCAAGGGATGAGGGTGGGACTATGGCGAGCAACAGCAGCTGGAAGGGTGCAAGGCTAGGGTTTGTAAGTATGAGATGGCATCATGGGAGGTTAAAATGACCCTTTAGACTGACTGGATCATAAGGTTGAGATGATAGGTTAAAAATAACCCTTATAGGCCCACAAATTGTATATGACTGAATGTCTTTCACTAGTCAATGAGCTCGTAATGACTAAATTACCCTCATCTTGCGGGTCAATCATTACACCATTTGTTCTGGCAGCAGCCTGGGCCACTTCCATGGTGGAACTTGGGACCCCTCCGGGTAACCTACCTTCCACACATGGATCTATGAGGTGCCAAACCACTTGCAAGGAAAAGTAATGGCCACTCCCAAGTGCATTTGGAATCTCAGAATGTATGATTTGATTCCAGAACTTCAGATACATGAGAAGTTGACTTAATAGCAGAATCAGAATTTTTGTTGGGAGCTGAGAAGGAGCTGCATAGTAGGTATATGGGCACTTGACCCTACACTTTTTCAGAAGATAAAGTTAACAGCAATAATAGTACCTATAATTTTTGAACAAGCAACAAGGTCTAATATTAGAATAAAACTACTGCACCATGATTACTCCTTTAGGGTGTGAGAGCACAAAGCCATGATATCAGAACAAAACTCAGCAAATTTGACTAATTAATACTTCAACTAACTAAAAAAGAAACAGAGTTAGTGAGAAAATTCAACTAATTAACGAGTAAGATAACTGAAGATGAAACTAAGGTAGTAGAACTATTAGCGATTGCCACCCAACCAGCCATTTACCTATCCTATTAAAATATGAAAGCTAGGACACGGCATTAATCTAGGCCCAGAAAGAGGAGGGGGGAGTAACTGGGGCAATGAACCCTCCTCTCTTCCCCCCGCCCTCCACCCCCACACCCAAAACAGCAACAACCCAATCTATAGAACCTATTTTTCCCAACTCTTCTACAGTTCTACCATATTAAATTTGGCTAGGGGGTGGAGCAAAGTTGTCCTCTAAATCAGTGGGAGCAATAAGTATGTCTGAGCAACTCATTCTAGCGGCTGATCATTCTGAAAACTTTTTATAAGAGCCTATGGACGGACAGGTTCATATCTTTGGTACACGGCTGAGTGTTGACCACTTGCTTTTATACAGTCAACCCCTCAAGAGTATACCATTAATGTGAGTCAGCTACTAGCTTAAAGAACCTCACCAATCAACAGGCTATAAATTTGACTCAATAGGCACTAGACCAACTCAAAGTGCTGAACAATGATTACACTGAGCAAACAAAACTTCTACAGAAGAAAAACTTGGAAGGGGATATTAGAAAAAGAAGAACCCAATATTTTCCAATCAGCCTCAACTTTTTGGATTGCCTTTCCCAACTAGATATATATGTGCAGCTACATACCCCAAAAAACAAAAAAAAAAACCAAAGCAGCATTAACATGATGAGTCTTAAACTTCTGAGCCGAGCTCAGCAATGCAGAACGGCATGGGTTACTAAATCATATTTATACTAGCTTGATCTCTTAAGGCAATAAATGCTTAAAAGTTAAATGCATCCTTGATGTCGACACTTTAAGATCACACACTTAAAGTTAGAGCGCAAAGGGATTTCCAACCAAAGGAAACCTAAAACACTTTTATTCCAACCTAAATTACTCGCTGAAAGATTACAAGATTTATAGACCTAACAAGCTAACCCTAATTATAGAACTTTACTCAAATACCCCTAACTAGTAAAAATGCCAAAATAACTAAAAATTAATAAAATTTAACATAAATAAATGACATCCTATTTGCTTCTGCAGCAATCCTTCTCTTTAATTTTGGCAATTTTACATCTATGTAGTCTTCAACGGCCCTTTCAACCTTCTACTAGTAAACTATTAAATCCCTAACTGTTTGTCCTCTTACTAAGATTGTTGTACAACTCTAGAGATTATTTGTGAAACTTATTCCCCACAATATATGACACGAGACTGTTGACCCACTTTGTTACTTTCTCCCGCGTCTTAGTTGCTCTTCGTTTCCATGATGTCAGGTCATTTGCATTTCTACATGTGTATCTGATATTCCTTTCAAAATTTAGAAATTAAGAATTATAATGTTTCAAACATAAACTGCAACTGAATGTTTTTATTTGTGATAATTGACCACTTCTTTTCTAAGGAGTAGATTAAAAGCATATGATACATTGAATAGATATCACGGGACGTTTGGACGGAAAGCGATCAACAAAATGCATTTGATATAAATATAGGCAGTGCAGAAGAGGATCCTAAGTAAATTGTTAACAACTTAATTCGTGCATTATTGAGGTTGACAAGTACCTGATAAGCTCAAATCTTCATCAGAATCATCAAGAGCTCCAAATCTTCGGTGCCCAGATGAAGTAGCTGCCATCGGCAGAAATGGATGAAAAGCAAAACCACTAACAGTGTCTGTACGGAATGCAAATGAGTCATTCAAAGTATAAAGAACGAAAAGTATACATAACAAAGCAACTCTTTTCCCTTATCTATAAAGATAAAAGATAGTAATACCTGAAGCAGCTTGAAAGCTTGACACCCATTGTCCTGTTTGAAGATCGTAAATATGAACTAAACCATCCTAGAAGCATGTTTGCAAGATTAAATACCTGGCCATGTGATAGCATGAAACCTAACAATATATATAAGGTTAAAATTGAAGTGATACCTGTCCACCAGTTCCAAGATGTCTACCAAAGGGCTCAGTGTCAAACTGTATTCGCTGATTGGTAGTTTCCGAGGATCTGTATAACCTAATCATAAATTGCACATAAGAAACCAGCACCTACGGCTCTATCCTTTAAACTGATGCATTTACACACATTGTAATACTAAAACACATAATACAGTAAGATGCGCTGGGAAGAAAAATTTGGTGAAACGAAATAAGTACATGCACAATAATTTTACACTTATAGAACATATCGATTCGGCCAGTTATGTTGACTCTTTGCGGGGAGAAAAGTGGTGGATATTATTTGCAACTCAGGAATCTGGAAACTTTAGTTAATTTTTATAATATGTTCTACATTTCACAACTGTAGCTTCCTTTCAATGTATTCTAAATCACACAAGACTCAAAGCCATAAGAAAAAAAAAGGGATCAGATTAGATTAAACTAGAAGGGGGTACCCAAAGATGGATGAGAAGTCCATCAGAACGAAGAAAAAAAAATCAAGAAGAAACAAAAGATACAAGAAATCTAATTCGCTTCAAGGATGGGGAATAAAACTGTCATGTCGGCATTCTAAAATTCTCAGAGAATATTGACCTTCCATGCATGATCAATACAATTGATTGTGTACAAATACAAGTAATTTAACAATGATGATAAACTCAACACCTGAAGCATGATTGAGTTTCGAAATGATTTAGCAAATACTGAAAGGGAATGTTATCGTCTGAAACATATAACAATTTCTAATTTATTGAGACTAAAGAAAGACATAGGACTTTGTGGAGAGTAAGTCTATCCATTACCATATATTGACAACAAGGAAAAAAAGAATATGCAACACTTTTGAACAGACGAATCACTTACCATGAGCAGCGATCTCACCTCCAATTCCCCAAAGAAGATAGCCACAAACATGAAAACACTTTCCCAATCTTATCATTCCCCAAAGAAATCTAGGATTTCATAATTGGAATAGGAAAACATATGACAAATCTAATAGGATTTCTATAGGAGAGATGAAAATGTTTTTGATTGAGGAGGTGCCAAGTTCTTAAGTTAGTGAAGAGCACTTTAAGTTGCATAGATTACAGGTGATGATCACTAACACCAATAATAAAGAGTGGAGAAAGGGTTAATTAGCATACAATTCCTCATTTGATTTCATTTTCATGCATGCCATGCTAATCCTACACATTTCTCTGCCTTTATAGTTCTGTGGAGGATGAAAGACAAAGGGTACAAAAGGATTGACCACCGAATAACACAGGCAACAAACTTGGAAACCTAATGATCTAATTAGCTGAATAAACGACCCCACTCACTGTCTATTGTTATTTGTTCATAATTTATTATGTTGAGTACTACATTCCAAAAAGTTAATGGAAAAAAAGGCCATTGATACAATCTTAATCATATAACTATCCTTTCCTTTCTGAAAGGAAAAAAAAAAAAAACTATCCTTTCCACAAAGTCAAACATAACAAGAATACTAAGTTACTATCAGCAGATGGAAAAAGATAGATAACCATAAACGAAGTATCAAAGATATACTTAGTTTTGTACAATTATAGAAGGGTTCTTCCACCAAGAGAAGAATACTCACTTGTATACAATGTCCACAGTCTTGCGTATATCCCAGCATAGTATATAAGGATCCTATGACAAGGTTAATGAGGAAACTTTATCAAATGCAAATAGTTAGAAGAACTTGTACTTATGATGCAAACATAAAATTGCTATAAATAACAAACGAGATAAATGCAACTGCTCAGCAACTTCCGCAAAGAATTATATAAGTAGCGGAAAGAAGTTCAACGGCAGAATCACCATGATACACACTCAGGCAAGTCATAATTTCAAAATTGGGCAAAGAGCAATGACAACTACAGAATGTTAAAAACAGCACTACATGTATCGTAAATAAAGAATGGATGCCAAAAGGTTTAGATGATATGCAGTCGTTATGTAGAAGACTTGAAGAAGCTATTGGAAGTACTAAAATCAAGTCAAAAGCACCAGTCCTCTAATCATATTGCAGCTGAACGGTGGCACAGCATTCACTAGTGAAGGGGTATACAAGAAACATTCCATACTGTGGCTCAAAACCAAATTTTGCATTTGCTGGCATTCAGTCTTAAGAAAGCTAATTTAAGCCTATCTTTCTATAAGTATCAGAAGTAATAACTCGTTTTAAATGCTTCTTTGACTTCAGTTGATCCAGTCTAAAGTTTCTGCAACAAGTATCACGTATCTTCTATGTACTCCTTAAAGTGTGACATGTTACTGGGTCCTCTCTCTGGAAACACAAACATACCGTGGCGAGTTATAGTAGACATGGTATTAGAGCTCTAGTTAAGCAAGGTCTTGACTTAAAGTCATGCTGTATTTTTACCCAATAATGTTACTGCATTTTGCAGCACTGTCTATTTGTGCAATTACATGCACCAGGTTTTTCTCTCCACGTACACACGTGAAGGGGAGTGTTAAAGCATGATAGACATTGTTAGGCCCTCTGACTAACAACTTAAGCTTGGATCTAGCTTATTGATGCTTTCAAATTGGCTATTTAATTGAAAATAGTAACAAAGTATAAGCTTGAAGATGAACTGGCTATAAACAAACTACATTCAAAATGCAGAATTAGAGAAAAGAGAGCAACAATTAGAAGTGAACTGAACTGTCTTGCCCTTGAAAATCGATGTTGTTAAACTTTTATCAATATAATGGTTATAATGGTAGTATTGAAGTCAAAGTTCATTAATGGCAGGAAACAACCTGCAGCGTGGATCTAGCTTATTGATGCTTTACAGACTACTCTACAATACTCAACTCAACCTTAGTCCCAATCACTTGGGACCGGCTACATGAATCCTTCACCATTCAGTTATGTCCAAAGCAAGGTCATCCCACTGACCACATTCATTCATATCTTCCTTTATTTTGGATGTCCATGTTAGTTTTGTTCTTTCCCTTCCCCTACTTCTGTCTAGTCGATGTTGATACCCCTAGTTGTATGTGTCCAAACCATCTTAAGCGATTTTTCTCTCATTTTATCCGCAATTGGGGTGGCCTTTACTGTCTCACGTATTTGTTCATCGTGAATTCTATCTTTCCAAGTTTTACCACATATCCATCTAAACATTAGATTCGCATTTCAGCTACACTCATCTTGTTAACATGTTCTTTCTTAGTTGTCCAACATTCAATTCCATAAAGTAGCACCGGTCTAATGGATGTCCTATAAAACTTTCTTTTCAACTTGATAGGTATACATCGATCACATAAAACTCTGAATGCACTTCTCCTTTTCACCCAACCTGCTTTTATTCTATGATTGACATCATCTATAACCTCCCCAGGCATGAAGTAGCTCTCTGGAAAAAAAAAACCCCCACATCGCTGGATGGAGAGCTCCCCACCCAGAAAGTTCGCCGCCACAGCTCTCTCTCTATCTCTCCGGTTGTGATGACCAGTGTCTCTGTATCATCCGATCCTCAAGTCTGCTTGTAAGTCACTCTTTCTAATTATTCTAACATCTATTACATCTCTCTATGAATCTACATCTTTATATAATTATATATACGCCCCGTTTCCTGTCTACATCATTGTCTCTCGAATACGCCCGCAAAGTGTTCGATCAAATTCCCGACCCAAATTCACTTGGAACGCTTCCATTCGAGCTTATTCTTCCAGTTCTGAACCCAATCAAAGTCTTTTGTTATTCCTAGCGCTGAGCAAATTCAAGGGTTGCGTTCCTAGGGTTTCATGGCGGCGGCTTCTGCCGGCGCCGTTGATCCTCCAGCGCCACCTTCTCCTTCCCTCAAGCAATCGTTTGCCTCTGTTGTTTCTAACAGTGCATCCTCTCCTTCTTCGATCCCTATTATACCCACCTCTACCTTCAAAGGTGAGCCATGTCTGCGACTTACTTCAGCCCTCATCACCATGCTAGCCAAGCCCTTTACCCTCACGTTGGTAGGGAAATTTTCACATGGCAGGCCATCTATGGAGACCTTGCGCAAGAATTTTCTAACGCTTGGGTTGAAAGCGAATGTCACGCTAGGGCATTTGGATGCTAAGCACGTTCTAATTCAAACCCACCATGAGAATGATTATCAATGTTTATGGATAAAAGATTAGTGGTATCTTGGATCCTACCCCATGAGGGTTTTCAAATGGACGCCTGATTTTAGGCCGGAGGTGGAGAGCCCTACTGTCCCCGTTTGGTTTGAACTTCTTGGGCTTCCTATTTATCTATTTCATAAGCATGCTCTATTCTCCATTGCTAGTCTTGTTGGTAAGCCTCTCCTTCTTGACACTCCTACAGTTTCTTTATCTCGCCCAAGTGTGGCTAGGATTTGTATCGAGATCAATTTAACTAAATCCCTCCCTAATCGCATTTGGGTGGACTGTGGTCCGGATATGGAGGGCTTTTGGCAGCCTATTCATGCTGAAAAGCTTCCTTTGTACTGTACCTTTTGCCATAGGCAAGGTCATGATGGTGATAATTGCAAGGTCTATCTCAAGGATTCAGGTAAAAGCAAGGCCGAGGAACCCTCAGTGAAGGCAACCACTTCCAATCCCTCTAATAACACCAGCAAAGTTATTTCTACAGTTTGGAAACCAAAGGATCCTTCCACTCCGAGGGCTATGGGATCTAAAGATCATCTTGGTGTTAATGACACGGTTCAAGCCCCATCAAAGGATACTGTGAATGATGGCGTTATGCTAACAAGCACCAGCAATATTGCTGCAAACCCTATAACCTTGAAGGATGCTGAAAGCCATATTGTGAAAGATCCAGGCCCTACTGTCATGATTGAGGTCATAAGCCCTACTACTTATTATGTTGAACCAAACATTGCTGTAAAGGAAAAAGTTGATCAAGACTTTGCTGTAACGGAAAAAGTTGGTAGTGAAAATGTTCCAGCTGTTTCGATCCAAAATGAGACTGAAGCCTCAATTCCTGACTCAAATCTAGTTGAGACCCCTCATGTGGTTCAAGTGGATTCAATCTCGGCAAATATTATAGTGTCTGGACAGCCTGTTTGTGCAGTTGCTTCTCCTAATCCTTTATTAGCGGAAATAGAGCAAAACATCGATAGCATGCTTCATTCAAATATGTCCCCCAATAAATTTACAGTTTTGGAAGAATTCGAGAATGAAGAGGAAGAGCTTGAAGCTTATATCAATTCATCTATGTCCAACTTTGATAAGTATGAACATATTTCAGAAAGTCTAAATGTGGATAGCTCTATTCCGCTCCGCAGAGGTAATCGCAAAAAGAAGCCTGTATTTCGTTTTGATTATTAAGTTTTATCTTTAGTTTAGTCTAAGAGGTATTTCCTTATTCTGATAATTTTTATGTCTTCCTGGTTGTAGCCTAAAGGCACTCGAAGTGGTCAGGTTTTAAGCCCCCCACTTTTATTTCTCTCTTCTTTAATAAAATAAGTGTTCTTTCAAAAAAAAAAATAATAATAAATAAATAATATATAACCTCCCCATCTTGATTTATAATTGATCCTAAATATCAAAATTGTTCCAATGTTCAAAAAGATACCAACCAAGGAAATGAATCAAACTATTACTAGAGCAAACGTCTAGATGACATATGAAATCCAATATAACATCATGAGAAGTACTTCATCAATCATAACCATAAGTCATCCAATACTGCAAAGGATTGGAGGGAGGGGCTGTGATGATTCTGAAATTGGGAGATAAAGATAGGAAATTATACAAAGTTATACCTTCCTTCCCCCTGTATATAGATAGTTTCCATCTTTGGAGAATTGGACCTGCAAAAAGAAGGGGGGAAATGCTCAATACATATGTGTAGATCATAATTAGATTTACTGACAGGTTATGGGCACTTACATGTGTAACTCCACCTTCTTGGCCATGTAGGAGATACAAGAGTTCCATACTATCTTCTCTATATACTGCAGTAGTTTGACTATAGGAGCCTGTAGCAAGCATCCCAGCATGACCAGGAGAAAAGGCAATTGAGGATATGATACCTGAACACAAGAACAAAGTCGGTGTGAGATTATATTAGCATTCTCCACAAACCCATAGTTGCATTCTATTAATTCAAAAAAAATTCATAGTTATGCCTGAAACGGTGAAGACATATGAAGTGGCTTTTTAACAGTACATTTCTACCCAGGCACATAATAGTGCATTCATTGAAATACAGCTTTAAGTTCCCACCATGCATAATCAATCACCATGCTAAGTTTATCAACTAAAAGGAATCTTAACATCGATGAAGGTGTCCGTTTGTTAAAGATTGTTGCTGAAATCTTCTACAATGATTTCAAGATGTTTTGATGGGTGATTAGAGTGCCACAAATGGGCTATAAGGGCAATCCATAAATCAACCATATTATTCTGAGAAGGGGAAATATGTGGCTGACAAAATTTCCTATGTGCTAACAAAGCTATAAGATCAATTAGAAAAGGAGATTCATTCTAACCTTCAGGTGAGAATATCACATCACTGCCATAAATTTGAAAATCCATGAAAGCAATTTGTAGTGTGCAAACCAACTGATAAAAGTATACAGAAAGCTTTAGGCAATGATTATCAAGAAACTACTAGGTTGTTAGGCTTATGTGAGTGTCTTTGAGCTAAGTTGTGGGATACAAACTGACTTTACTCTAATATAATAAAAGATTTTGTTTACCTAGTCCAGTGAGAAAAAAAATATACACCACCAATTCCGCTGAAAGAGTCCCTACTTTGTATTTTGGGGAGTTCAATTGAAATAGTCTTGCTTCAAAAACAAAGCTTATAAATTTTACAAGTTTATAAATTTATACTTATACTATTAAACTTAAAATTAGAATAGTATTTTAACCCTAACACTTAAGGCTATAAATGCAAATTTATGTTGATCCTTAAAATGATTGACTTCCAACCATGGAGTTTTTCAGCAGAACAGAGGGACTATATATGCATTATTGAAAAAAGAAACTCTCTCCTAGTTCATTTTACTTGAAGATCCTCTTACCCTCCAAAAAAAAAAAAAGAAAATCCCAACATTACTCACTTCTTATCTCCTTGCACAAAACACCACAACCTTTCTGAACCTCAATAAAACTCACTAAATAGTTCAGTATTTCCTCCTTAAAAGTAGTTCTATACTCTTTAAATATTTAACAATCGAAATTGTTAGATAGTAAGGGTAATTGTGTAATTGTGGTGCTAGGTATAGTGAAGTATAAATATATGATGTTCCCCTAATACGTAAGAAATACAATATAGAGAGATACGGCTTTTCTCTCTTCTTTCCTCAACGTCGTCTTCTTCTCTGTTCTTCCTACTGTTTATGTGTATTAGTTACATGGTATCAGAGCTTGACTAATACACATAAACCCTAGTTTCTGCAACAGCAACAGCAATAACTTTTCGGTCGAAATACGAACCCTAGCTTTCGAGGTCTAATGATCAATTGAACAAACTAGAGATTTCTCATGGAGATTTCGAGGCTAGGGATGTGTTTGCAATAGCCAGGCGACCTAGTCTGTGGAGGTCGCCAGTCGAAGTGTGCACTTTGCCGGAGTCACGCGCCGGTGTGTGGAGTTGGTCGGTGAGGTCTAGTCTCGGAAATTGATGTATGTGGGTCGAAATACTGTGTTGACATGCTTGGGATTGTGGATTGATAACTCCAGGGACTCAATTGACAGATTCGTCAATTTGGAAGGGCTGTTGCGTCAAATTTGGATTGTCTAAGGACTGTTTTGACACGTGTGTTAATTTATAAGGGTTTGCTGGTCAGTTTTGTTTTGTGTTGTGATGGCTGAAGATGCTCCTGCGGCGGCACAAATAATGACTGTTGTTTTGACCCAAAATAGACTAATCGACATTATACTCGAGGCGGACGGGTCTAATTTTGCAGAATGGAGGTATTTGGTTCAGGTAAACATGGGTGGTTTACTAAAAGAAGGACATCTTGTTGATGATTGTCCTACTGATACAAAGGCAGCCAAGGAGTGGTTGGATGATGATAAGATATTGTTTCCGAAGATTGTGAATTGTATTAGTAGGAAAGTGATATTGTCCATGCAACACTGCAAGACAGATAAAGAGTTGTGGACACTCTTACATAAGTAGTTTTCTGGAGCGAGTAACTTGAATAGGTTGTAGAATCTATCACAGGAGGTTCATCATCCTAGTCAGAAAGGGCAGAGCATTATGGATTACTATTATGACTTCATGCGTGTGAGCGAGGATTTTACTGCCGCGATGCCTATCTCTGCCAATGTAGAGGAGATGAAAGCCCAACGTGAGAAGTTATTGATGTTTAGCTAGCTATCAGGCTTGGAAAAAGAATATGATGTGGTTCGAATGTTCGATCTCAGTTGTTGTCGAGTAAAGATTTAGGGACTTTGTCTGATGCCTTAGATAAAGTTTTGACTGCAACTAAGAATGTGATTGGTGAGTCATCACATATGGAGTTATCTGAGAGATCAGCATTAGTCTCACAAGGCAGTGGTTATCGTGGAGGTAGAGATGGCAGTCGAGGTGGTTTTCGAGGTGGAACTCGTGGTGGTAGAGCTTCCGAAGGTCGTGGAGGACCTAGAGTGTGTTACAATTGTGGAGAATATGGTTATATTAAGAGCCAGTGCCCTAAGCCTCTCACCCAGTAGCAGCAGGAGTATCAACAAAAGCAGCAGTAACTCAGGTTCGCCAATACAGCTTCGCAGAGTAGTGAGCATTTGTCTCAACCGAAGACTCGTACAGTTGTCATGAGTGATGAGGAATTTGTCAAGTATACACAGTACCAGATGTCACAGCAGCCTTCTTCCTCCTCCTCCAAAGCAACTCTAGCCAAGTCAGGTAAATCTATAACATGTCATTTGTCTTCGGTTAGGAGGTGGGTGATTGATTCAGGGGCTACTGATCATAAGACAGGAGATTCGGGTTTGTTATCCACTTATCAGTCGTCAAATAAATTTAAAACTGTTACTTTCGCAAATGGATCCTCTTCTAAAATCATGGGTAGTGGTAATACCACTGCTGCTTCTTTCCCGTTGACATCTGTGTTATACTTGTCCCGTTTCCCTTTTAATTTAATGTCTGTGAGTCAAATTACAAAGGCCTTAAATTGTTGTGTCTCTTTCTTTCCTGGCTATTGTCTTTTTCAAGATCTGAGGACTTGGGAGATTATTGGTAAAGGAAGTGAATCTAATGGGCTATATCTACTTGATGAAGTTGTTACTGCTCATCTATCCACCGTTGTATCAGTTGCATGTCGAAGTACTTTGTCCCCTTTTCAGCTACACTGTCGTTATGGTCATCCCATAGTTATTAAAGGAGGAAGGCGAGAGGTACATTTTTGGGGCGAGAGGCGGGCGATCGAAAGGCGTACAAAGCGACAATTAAGAAAAAATAATTTTAAAATATTATATGTTGTAATTTTTTTCATAAACTAGTTATAAATAAAAGTAATTCTTATTACTTAGTCCACAAAAGAAAATAATAACACCATTCTCAACCTTTAAGTTCCATATTTCAACCAAAAACAACTTTTTTTTCTTCAAAATCAAAAAATAAAAGGTGGATATTCAAATGTATGGGCAATAAACTTCCAAATCCTCTCCAAACCAGCCAACTAACATTAAACAAAGCCTCTGCAGGTGCCGGCGACCAAGTCTGTGTTCTCCGGCGAGATTTTCCGGCACCGGCGCCGACGCCATCACCTTTTCCAGCGAGATCCGGCAGTAGAAATGGTATGGTTGTGTTCGCCTCCACTAGATGACAGATCTGACCTTGGATTGTGCAAATATTATGTTGATTTGTCTAGATCTAGAAAATAGGTTGAGTTCTAAAAAGAAAAAAAATCTGAATTCCGGCTGTCACAAAGGCGTGGCTTCAGATCGCCTCTCGCCTTGCTTCGCCTCGACAGAAGCGACTGCCTCGACTCCGCTTCTCTAAAAACGCCTCGCCTGTGCCTTTTCAAGGCGGCCATGCCTCACCTCACGCCTCCAGGCGCCTCGGGCGGCTGAGGCGACCGCCTTTAATAACTATGGGTCATCCGTCTTTACCTGTCTTGAAAAAATTGTCCTGAATTAGCGTCTATTTCTAGTTTACCGTGTGAGTCTTGTGAGTTTGCTAAACACCATCGTGGGTCA
This sequence comes from Platycodon grandiflorus, assembly GCA_016624345.1. Lineage (NCBI taxonomy): Eukaryota > Viridiplantae > Streptophyta > Magnoliopsida > Asterales > Campanulaceae > Platycodon > Platycodon grandiflorus. The sequence goes on along the minus strand of CM028361.1, from coordinate 86,373,102 downwards.
TATCCTCCTAGAGTTAATATACGGGCTACGTCCCTGTTTGAGTTAGTCCATACTGATGTTTGGGGTCCTTGTACTGTCCCATCTAAAATGGGATTCAAATATTTTGTTACTTTTGTTGATGATTATTCCAGAAGCACTTGGTTATATACTTATATTTAATGAAGTCCAGAGATGAATTGTTTGACATATTTTGTTCCTTTTATGCTGAAATTAAAACTCATTTTAATTGTGTGGTTCAAAATCTTCGCTGTGATAATGCTAAAGAGTATTTCTCTGGCATTTTTTCCTCTTATATGTCTCGAAATGGAATTATTCATCAATCTTCATGTATTGTCACCCCTCAACAGAATGGTGTTGCTGAACGCAAAAATCGCCATCTATTGGAGGTTTCCAGGGCATTGATGTTTGAAATGAATGTTCCTAAGTCTTTTTGGGCTGATGATGTTCACACTGCTGCGTTTTTTATAAATCGACTTCCATCATCTGTCCTACAAGGGAAAATTCCCTACTATGTTTTTCGTCCATCGCAGTCCTTGTTTCCAGTCTCTCCTAAAGTATTTGATTGTACCTGTTTTGTCTAGGATGTTCGACAACAGGTTAGTAAGTTAAACCGACGAGCACTGAAGTGTGTCTTTCTTGGATACTCTCGAACCTAGAAAGGGTATCGTTGTTATTCTCCAGATTTGGGTCGGTACCTTGTGTTAGCTGATGTCACTTTTTTCGAGTCTAGCCCGTACTTTAGTCGGTCATCCTCCTCTAGGTCTGAGTTTGTGTCTTCTGATGATTTCCTTACTTATACATTGGTTCATATTCCTTGTCCTACGGTTGATGTTGATTATGCTGATCTCGCAACTCCGTCTCATCCCCCTTCACTCAGGTGTACGCTCGACGCCCCTCTACTTCAGTCCGCGAGCCAGCAGTAGCCACTTCTCCAGAAGATTCACTTCCGATACCGAGTTCCTTGTCATCGGATCCATCTCTTGATCTTCCTATAGCAATCCGAAAAGATACACGTTCTTGCGTTCATCCTATTACTTCTTGTGTGTCTTATGCTCACTTGTCATATTCCTCTCGTTCCTTTGTTGCTTGCCTTGATTCCGTTATCACTCCTAAAACTGTGTCCAATGCTTTATCACATAATGGTTGGAAGTCTGCTATGGAAGAGGAAATGAAGGCTCTTACGGCTAATGAGACCTGGGACTTGGTAACCCTTCCTGAAGGTAAAAAGGCTATTAGGTGTAAATGGGTGTACGTGGTTAAAATGAACCCTGATGGGACTATTGCCCTGTTAAAAGCTCGATTGGTTGCTAAGGGGTATGCGCAGGTTTATGGTGTTGATTATACTGATACTTTTTTTCCTGTTGCTAAGCTAACTTCTGTTCGCCTTTTGATATCGTTAGCTGCTTCTAACAACTGAGTCTTGTATCAGTTGGATGTCAAGAATACATTTCTTCATGGTAATTTACAAGAAGAGGTTTACATGGAGTAACCTCCTCGGTTTGTTGCTCAAGGGGAGTCTGGGAATAAGGTATGTAGGTTGAGAAAATCGTTGTATGGGTTGAAACAGTCTCCTCGGGCTTGGTTTGGGAGATTTAGTGCTGCTGTGTTAGAATTTGGGTTACAGAGGAGTACATGTGATAATACTGTGTTATTTCGGCAAACTGATAATGGTTGTGTTGTATTGGTTGTTTATGTAGATGATATTGTGATTACAGAGAGTGATACACAGGGAATTGAAGCACTCAAATTATGTCTCCAGAAAAAATTTCAGACGAAGGACTTAGGTAATCTAAAGTACTTTCTTGGGATTGAAGTGATACGGTCCAAGAAAGGGATATTTTTGTCTCAAAAGAAATATGTTCTTGATTTACTTGAGGAAGTTGGGATGCTTGGAGTAAAACCATGTGACACTCCAATGGATCCTAATGTAAGACTTGTAGCTGGAGAAGGGGAGATGCTTGAGGATCCAGAACCATACCGGATATTGGTTGGTAAGTTGAACTATCTTGTTGTGACTCGTCCGGATATTGCTTTTGCGGTAAGTGTAGTAAGTCAGTTCATGGCAGCTCCTACTGTTACTCATTAGAACGCATTGATTCGAATCGTGAAATATTTGAAAGGAGCGCCTGGTAGAGGTCTCGTGTATGTAGACCATGGGCATATGCAGGTAGAGGCTTTTTCTGATGCTGATTGGGCAGGATCACCGGGTGATAGAAAGTCAACTACAGGATATTGTGTATTTGTAGGTGGAAACTTAGTGTCTTGGAAGAGTAAGAAACAAAATGTGGTGGCAAGATCAAGCGCAGAGTCTGAGTATCGTGCAATGGCTCAGACAACCAGTGAACTTATGTGGATACAACAACTGATGAAAGAGATTGGTTTTAAGGTTGCCTTGCCTATGAGATTGTGGTGTGATAATCAGGCAACCATGCATATCTCTACGAATCCAGTTTTTCATGAGAGGACTAAACATATAGAGGTTGATTGTTACTTTGTTCGAGAAAAGATCCAACAAAATCTTGTGTCCACGTCATTTGTGCGTACGGGAGAACAACTTGCTGATATATTCACTAAGGGTCTTACACGGATAAGAGTGGATTATATTTGTAACAAGCTGGGCATGATAAATATCTATGCTCCAACTTGAAGGGGAGTGTTAGATAGTAAAGGTAATTGTGTAATTGTGGTGCTAGGTATAGTGAAGTATAAATATATGATGTTCCCCTAATACGTAAGAAATACAATATAGAGAGACACGGCTTTTCTCTCTTCTTTCCTCAACGTCGTCTTCTTCTCTGTTCTTCCTAGTGTTTATGTGTATTAGTTACAGAAATGAATGGGGGAAAGAGTTGCTCAAGACCTCTAGGTATGATATAATATCCATGATTGGTTGTACATGATTACACTTATCAGTGTTAGACATGGAAGTCATCTTGGATGAGAAACCATATGAGGACACACATCTTGGTTTAAGTGAGCCTAGATAAAACGTTGTAAGGATACCAAGGGCAGCAGAGAGAGTTCGAGAGACTCCTCAAGCTGAAACAAGAAATCCAAAAGAAAGGACAACAAATGCCTTAACTCCTTTGAAAATTGTAGAAGGTCAGCTTTCCCACTCTATCAAAGGAATATCAAAATATCTATCAATATGTGTGGTGAAATATATATATATATATATATGTATATCGAAATATATATCAATACTCAGAAAACAAACTTAAGCATATTTCTAGAGAATTTTTGAAAATGGAAGGTTACGCCTACTTGCTCCTCTCAACTAATACTTCACCAGATTTCCAGGTTATCAAATAAAATAAGTGTGGTTAACAAGCTCACTACCTGATTGACCTTCCTTGTTTCCTTGAAGAGTTGAATGCTGCCCAAAATCTCTACCAGGGCGATGTAGATCAAATATCCTGACAGATTTGTTGTAACCAGCAAATATCCTGCACGTCAAAACATATCCCTCACCTGTCAGCACTTCATTTTTAAACTATATTACAATACTATGAACAGAAACAAGAAACATTACAGATCTTCAAGAACAAATGGTCACTGTGAATATGATAATTCATAGACCATAGGCCATCAACTTAACTCACAATTGTAAGTTCTAATCATGAACAGTTTTAAACTGGCAGAGCTATTAGAAATTAGAATATCCAAAATAATCCACCAAACTAATATGACAACTACATAAAACAATGGTAACATAGCTGTAGCATAACACCAGTTATGTCATATGATGTGTTAGGAGAAGCTGAAGAGACATGGAATTGTATTCACTTTATAGCATTATTTTTACTCTTCACAATGATAAGAAAGAACGAGGGCATGAAAGTGAAAAGAGGGTAAACAGAAGAATAATGTATATGACTTCCACATGGTTATATTTAAACGTTATAAAGATATTAAAAGCTTACTTCGTTCCTGTGGGATTAAAACCAATTGAGAAGGCAGCAGTTATCTCATCCATATTATCATATGCCCTATATGTGCAGCGCAGCTGCAATTATCAATTTGACAATAACGTTAATACCTATATACCACGAGAAAGGAACTATTAGCAAAACTAAAGCTGTGCACAAAATCAATCCAACAAGAGTGAACTATACTCAACAACATGCCATCTAGGCTTCCCAATTATTAAAAGTGTGGGACGATACAGAACTTTACAACACATGTATCAATCTGATAGAATTCTTTCAAGATATCATAATACTAGAACCAGTGGTTCATTAAAGTAAGTAAATCACTTATGTGCAAAAAGAATTCAAGAGTATGATTGAGCACCTGGCCAGAAGTAGTATCCCAGAGATGAATAGGATGATCGCGAGTAGTAGTCGCGAATACACATGTAAGTGGATCTAAAAGGTCAATCAAATTACAAATCCAGTTACGTTCTGCTTTTACATCAGATGAATGAAAGGAAATGAGTGTTTAAAGGGTTGTATTGTCCTTATGTCAAGAGGAGTAAGAAATGCACCTGAAGCAGACATATAAGGGTACCAGCAGTAGTCATAAATAGACTCTCCCTCACTCACAACAAGGTTTGAAGGAAATGAATCTGCAGCTCATCAGTGATAACTGTGATGATAAATATCAAGTCACAAGAGCCAAGACTCACTTTAAACACAAAAAGCTTTAACTTGGCCTAAGATTAAAGCAAAGTAGTACAACTTCACTAAGAGTAATGATAACAATGTCCTTGTAACAAATTATTAACAAAGATTCTCCTGATCATTGAGTATGAAAACTTTATTTGGAAACCCACTCGCACAAGAACTTTTCCCTTGAATCAAGACGTGAAAGAGTAGTAACTTACCTTCACCGGCTGCCAAAGAATAAGCATTTTCATAGTTAACACTTCCATAATCTGGTCTAAACAAGACAAAGAACAAACATAAGTCAGCCCTTAGCCGCCAGCAATTTGATATACTAAAATGAAAATCAGGAAGAGAGGTAAGTGCATAACTTCTCCCAACCCATCCCCAAGGAGAACAAAAAAATAGTAATTTCCCACTTGTCCGAACATAGTTCATTTCTCTGTTTCACTACAAAATTGGCCAATGCCTAAGCAACAACATCCAAACTATAGTTATCCTCACTTGTTAACTAATCAACAAACTTAAGAAAAAGAAACGCCAATAACTAAAAGCTGAAAATTAACAAAATCACCCAATTTATTCCTGTCAACAAGGAAAATAGAACCACTTTGTAATGATTAAGTAAGCTTCCATTTAACCTGTTTAAATTCACCAACCCCTTCAACCACTTAAATGAGCTTCTTCACTGTAGATTTTAAGCATCAATCCATTATACCCAAATACTCCCTCTATAAAAGTCTAACAATTAAGGGATATATAAGTATCACTAGAGTTAACTATAATTACAAAAATGCTTGAGGACAATCAACATGTTTACATCACATTTGGAGGGCAAAATAAAAAATAATATATATATATATATATATATATGTTGTACATATAACTTTTGAAAGTAAACTCTTAAAATAGAATAGTAGACTCTTTGCCCGGAACGGAGGGGGTATTTACTAAAGCCGGAAAAGGATTCACTTATATTCTCTTAATTTCACAGGCACAAGTACACATTTATAAATAGTGTATATTACCGCTTTAGCCAACCAAAAGATCAAAGTACATCGCCATTTTGAACAAGATGATTTTTCTATGCTTTGATATATATTTTGTTATTTTCCCAACCTTGGTCTTTTAGTTGAACTGAGCCAGCTCAAGCTGGACTTTGATGGATTTGAGTCAAGCTCGAACATTAGTTTAATGACCCAGCTCGATTCGATTTGAATAAGCTCGATAATCACAAGATGTATACAAATTACGTACTTCCTCATTTCCGAAGAAAGAAAAAATAAAAAATAAAAAGACATCTTTCAGTGAATGTGGCACAGAAATTAAAGCACATCAACGAATCATCTAGGTTATATTTTTTCATATTATTTATAAAAATCATTCTTTGGATGTGGAAGGATGTTTTTAACAAATATATTTGTATAATATAACATCTAAGTGTTTGTGAATCATCATAATATATGTGCCACATTAAAAACCCGCATAGCTTTATGGAACGGTTTATATTCCTTCCATCCCAAAAAAAAACATAGTCCCCTTTCCTGATTGGAAAGCCAACCTAGGACAATATCAAATTACTATCTAACATACATTTGTTATGTTTTAGATTATATAATTTCAATCATTGAAAGAATATTAAGAAAACTATCAATAACATCTTTTAGGATTTCATAAGAACAACTAAAATTTTATAAATCTTTAATCAAAGTTTAATCAAATTGACCAACAAAAGTCAAAGTGGGACTATTTCTTGGGACAGAAGGAGTATGATTTAAGGTTCGAGTAAAACCCAAGCTCGTGAAGTAATCATGTTGAGCGTGAACATAGGCTCCTGACTCGAGTGAAGCTAGACCTAGCTCAAGTACCATTAAAATTAAACGAGTCAATCTCAAACAGTCAAAAAGCATGAAATCACTAGTTTTGCCCTAGCTACTCCAACCATGACAATGTAGCACACTAGTACCCTATCTCAAGCATATTTCATTCAGGTTTAGAATATTTAAATTATTTGTTAAACAAGTGGAGTCCATACCAAACTACTTACAATGTGAACATACGAAGCGTATTATCGTCGGAGCTAGTAAGCAAGCAAGAACCATCCGGCGACCTACAAAACAGAATTGAAATTAAAATCAATTAATTAGTTAAATTAAATTTGCAAGGTATTGTAAAATTCGTGGAGGGGTATGAATGTAAATGAAAAGAGGGAAAGGGGGACGTGCCATTTGACGCCCTTGAGAAAATTGTTAGGGTTTTTTGAGGAGGTTCTGAACTGGTGACAGAAATGGTAGGCTTTATGCGGAGGAACATCGAAACGAATGACCGGCCAAGAGTAGGGTTGTTCGGTTGGTGATTCTTCGGCAATTTCTCCGGCTTCGAGCTCCCGATTGGAGTGTTTCTGTTCTTCTTCTTCTTCCATTGGTTCTATTGCAGACACCATTAACACACTCGTACTACAGAGTTAGCGTGGGAGGGCGTGGAGGGTTTTTCCAGCACTTAAAAACATATTACCCCGCCAAAAGAGAAAAAAATGGGGAAAATGGTTTTTGATAAAATAAATTAAGGGAGGCGCTGTTAGCACTCCCACTTCCTATTAATACACTTCAAAAAAAATAATTATAAAAATATCATTGTTTAAAAAATATAAATATTCTTTTTTTACTAAATACACTCAGCACTATATTATGACACCTCCTAAACCTCTATATACACAACAGTGGTGTTCTGGACGAGTTAAAGGAACACTACAGTGGTGTTTGGGAATGGTTGGAGGAACATCACAGTGGTGTTCGGTTATCCTCCAACCATTCCCAAACCCCACTATGGTGTTCCTTCAATCAGTCCCGAATACCACTATTGTGCTCCTTCGACCAGTGACAAACATAATATAACGAAAATTAACAAAACTCAGCAAATAAAATATTATTTAACACACAAATTGAAACGAAAATGTTATTTAACTTTAAAATAGAAAGAATTTCGTACCTAGGATTTTCCTCATTGTAAAATCAAAGTTCCTTTTTTTCTTCTTCTTCCTTTTCTTCTCCCTTCTTCCTTCTCTAAAATTGCTGAATTGCATTCAGTATGGGGAGTTTACAGAACGGAGGTTTGCAAATTGTTGAGTTTGAAATTGGAAACGCATGCAATGGAGGCCACGACTGCGGGTTTTGCTGTTGCCACAATCGTGTTTGAATTAAGGTTGGTGTATTGAGAAATGAAGGTGCGTGTGATGATATTGGATAGGTGTATTGGGAAAGAAAGATTGAGTTAATTGAGAGGGGTAAAATAAAAAATGTGGGGGATGTGTATTTAGAAATTAGGTTTGTGTGAAATTAGTATAGGGAGTGTATTAAGAAAAGTGGTGTATTAAGAGTAAATGAGGGTGTTAATAGCGCTCCCCATAAATTAATATAGTTAATATAAGTATGTCGTCCGTAGGCTTTATAATTTTAAGTAACCCTTTTTAAAAAACTAAAAAAAAAATTAAAAAGAACTGGTAATATACTTGTATTCTCAATCCAATAAATTGACTCAGTGATATAGTTAATATAAGTATATCGTCCGTAGGCTTTATAATTTTAAGTAACCCTTTTTTAAAAACTAAAAAAAAAAATTAAAAAGGACTAGTAATAAACTTGTATTCTCAATCCAATAAATTGACTCAGTGGCTTAACCAGCACTAAATTTGTATTTGGATGATACTTTAATCTTTTGCAATGTTGTGGAAGAGTAGCTGGGTTATTTAAGGCTTGTTCTACTCTTCTTCCAATCAGTCTCAGAATTGAGGATCAATGTTGCCAAAAGCGAAATCATGCATGTGGGTTCTGTCGGGCTCGGCAACATCGATCACCTTGCTTCTTTCTTTGGGTGCAAGGTGGTCCAACTTCCTGCCTCTTATCTAGGTTTTATCTTTAGGGGCTCCTTCCAATAGATCAATATTGTGGAACCCGATGTTTGTAAGGCTTGATAGCCATCTTGCGGGCTGGAGGAAGCAGTTTTTGTCTAAAGGGGGACGGCTTACCCTTGTAAAAAGCACACTCTCTAGCCTTCCCACATACTTTATGTCCTTGTTTGTGATTCTTATGTCGGTGGCCAAGCGTCTAGAGAAGTTGTAAAGGAACTTTTTATGTGAAGGTTCTATAGTGGAGCGCAAATTTCATCTCGTGAATTGGTCTTCTGCTTGCTCCAACATATAGGTTGGTGGTCTTGGTATTAAAAAGTTGAGAATCTTTAACTTGGCAGTGTTGGGTAAATGGTTGTAGAGATATTTAGTCGAGAGAGATGCTCTCTAGAAGCGAGTTGTGGTGTATAAGTTTGGGGAGGGGGCTCATGCTTGGTTTCCCAACGAGCTTTCGGGTCCGTATGGGGTAGGGCTATGGAAAGGGCCGGATTTGCAAAGGATGGGAGAAGTTCAAAGGAAACATCTCATTTGAAGTTGGTAATGGATCTCGGATCAAATTTTGGAAGGATAGGTGGTGTGGAGATAGGAAACTGTGGAAAGACTTCCTGAACTTATTTAATATCACTTGAAAGGAGGAGGAGATAGTGAGTTCAGTGGTGACAGTTGATCGGGGGGGTAATTTCTTGGAATCCCACTTTTTGAAGGAACTTGCACGACTAGGAGGTGAATTCCTGTATTTTGCTTTTGGAGATGATACATTCTTTACACATTCATAAAGTTGGTGAGGACAGAGTTTTTTTGGAAAGGGGAGGCTGCTAAGAAATTTACAGTCAAATCGTTCTTCAACCTTTTGTCGGGCAACAACGTAGGGCTATTTTTCCTTGGCGGACTTTGTGGAAAGCAAAGGCTAGAGATGTTAAACGGGCTAGCCCTATCGGTTTTGGGCCAGCCCTAACGGGTTGCGGCCCGGGCCGCGGGCTAAACGGTCCAATTTTTTCGGGCCACTAATATTGCAGACCTAACCCTAACCCTAGCGGGTTTCGGGCTAAACGGGCCACTATCGGGCCACGATTAAAGATATGATATAACAATATTTTTAAATAGTGAATCGATAAACCATTCATAACTTTGATAGTTTCTTATGTTTTTTAAAAGAAATATAAACTAGACATTTTTTTACATCGATGTGTTATAATTTCCAACTTGTTTTTCTCAAAATAAATAATGTAATAGCTCTACTTAGCAGTTCTTTCCAAAAAATTTGTTTATATTTCAGTATTTATTCACAAGTACACAAAGAAGACCTGTAGTGCAAAGGATAAATGTGTTTGACTTTGGATTAAAAGGTAGTTAGTTTTATTCTCATGGTGGTTGTTTTACGTATCTCCTAAACTTTTTACGGCCTAATTAATATTACGCGGGCTGGCGGGCCAACCCTGAAACCTAGCGGGCCAGCCCTAACGGGCCGCGGGTTAAACGGACCAGCCCTAACGGGCCCTGATTTTAAACGGGCCAAAAATATTGAGCTCTAACCCTGTTTTTTTCGGTTTAAACGGGCCAACCCTACGGGCCGTGGCCCTTTTAACATCTCTGGCAAAGGCTCCTCCGTGAGTAGCTTTTTTGGCATGGGAACTGGTTTATGGTACTATTTTAACTAAGGATAATCTTCACACCAGTAAGAGGATTTATGTGAATTGGTGCTACACGTGTAAAGGAGACGAAGAGAGTGTAAATCACATGCTGCTCCATTGCCCTGTTGTGAGCGAGTTGTGGTATTCATGTTCAACCTATTAAAGGTCACTTCTAGGTCTGTCAAGGATCAATTTTTTGCACATGCTGTTTTTTCGGTGCTCGGAGTCGATGCCTTCCTTAGACCATTCTTTGGTTAATTTTGTGAATAATATGAGGATAGAGTAAGGTTGTCTTTTTGTATACTCCCTGTATAATGAGGACGCGTCACCTGCTTTGATGCATATATATATATATATATATGTGTGTGTGTGTGTGTGTGTGTGCGTGTATTTTCTTATTACTTATATATATATATAAAAAAAAAGATTAGTCAATGAAAGTCAACATACAACATTAGAAGTTCACAAAAAAAAAATTAAGAAAGTTTACTTTTACGCCGATAATAAAGCGCAAATTTTTTGACAGCTACAAGAAGTACACAAGAGCTAAACCTCCTCGATTAACACATGCCTTTGTTAATAACGCAATTAAACCATCACATGTCAAACAACACAAAACACTCTAACACGTAACTTCCATCTTTAACTTTATTGAACAAATGTAATATAAATATGTAATTTAAAGATGCACCTCAAACAACCACCAACCTATGAGCACGGAACTACCATACCCAATAACCATCCAGTTGATCAGGCACGTGCCATTTGCCGTCCCCATTTCATTGATCATCGGCAACTCGAGGCGGAAACAGCTCAAGCACCATGGAATGGAGTGACCTTCCCCAGGAGATGTGGATGGTTTTTGTCTTTCCTCAAAACAAAACAAATCAAGGTAAAGAGCAAGAACCAACAACTAGTGGTCGTGCCGGAGTGGTTATCGGGCATGACTAGAAATCATGTGGGCTCTGCCCGCGCAGGTTCGAATCCTGCCGACCACGTTATACTTTGTTCTACTTCCATTTTTAGCCCAAGAAAGCAAAGCTACTCGTTGAGGATCCAAAGGCGCAGGTCAATTACGTTTTGGGGCTTTAAGCCTATAACTACCCTGAAAAGGTGCACCATAGAGCTGCATTAACAGTTTTTTTTTTTTACATTATTTGTTTCCTCTTGGAAGAGTGAGAGAGAGGGAAAATAATGATAAAACTCGAAGTGTGGAACAAAAAACAAGTTTATACATTTATTAAGGTTTCGTTCTTTTTGCGATTCAAATTTGATGACTTGATTTTGAGATTCTAATTTTTTTTTTCTTTGATCGCACCAATTTTCTCTCTATCTCTCTATTACTTTTTCACTCATTGCAAAAAAATAGAAAAAATAAATTTAATATTTCAAAATCAAATCACTAAATCACGATGTGTCTTCATCTCTTCTTCGAGGATCTTTATGGATCCTTCTTGTGACATCAAGGCCGCAGATTGATGTGGGACATTTGTGTGTCTTCTAAGTGACCACGAACTACCTCCGGGTACCAACATCTTTTAGAGAATTTTGGATAGCTTAAGGTGAGCTTAACAGATCTAGGTGCTTAATGGGCCGATGCATGGGCTATGCGCAGCAGACTGAGCTTCGAGCTCGGGTCGTTACAAATAGTATCAGAGCGGATCTTGGTCGAAAATGTGTTGAACACATCGTCCGGGGTGCCGATCTTTGGGCCTTCACCGGGACGTCAAGGATTTAAGTAGGGTAGATTGTAATACCCCCAACCCACATCGCACATCGGTTTAATAAGGGACTTGTGTGTGTATTATAAGTGACCACGAATTACCTCTAGATACCAACATCTTTCATAGACTTTTGGGTGGCTTATGGTGGACCTAGTTGATCCAGGTGTTAATGGGCAGGCTATGGGTAACGGACCGAGCTTCGGGCTTGTGTCGTTATAAAGATAATTCCACCACCCCAACACATAAAGAAAACATAACGTGACCAAGTCGCAGAGCCGGAACAAAAAGCTGAATATTGAGTCCCGCTGCAGCACCAGGAAGTACTCGCCATTGTAGCAAAGATCTTTACTCTTTACCCCCAAAACAGTAGCAAATGTTAGTCAATGAAAAAGGAGATGAACTAACTCTCTTCCAAAGAACAACCCAAAAGGAAAGACCTCAAGGTATCCCCCTTTTACTAACACCAATAAATCTCACAATTTACCAGTTACCACCACCACCTCCTTTTTTTGTGGCACTTACCTCCATCCTACGCTCATCCAAGATGTTGCTTTGTAGAGATTTATCAAAAAGCAAGATTCTGGATACTATCAACAGCTATGAGACACCTCTCCAATCCTAAAAGGCTACGAATTACTAACGTCGCAACACCAATCAATTCTAACACCCAAAATGGGGGGAGTGGCCCAAAAGTCAATCATATATCTTGTGGGGGGTGGGGGGGGGGCTGTTGACATAAAGGACAAACAGGGATGGAATAAAAAACCACGATGGGAAATAAATAACTAGAGCCATCGGAAGAAACCAACTAGTAGAAAAAAGAGTCTGAATGCAACTATTTAGGGTCGTGGTAGGAGAACCAAAACAACAAAATAGTTGCTAGAAATCAAATAGAGATAATTGCAAAATAAAATCTGTCTAGTTTTGTGATTTTAATTTAAACTATGTGTTTTTTTTCCAACCAATTAAACCTCCACCTATTTTTTATTTTGTAATCAAAACCTTACGTTAACTTGGTGTTAGATGTACTAACGGTTTACTGATTTGGCCATCGACGTGACACCTACGTGTATGATGGCGGGATGATTGCCATCAACTGCCTATTTCCCTCCAAAATAATTTCGAAAAAAAAAACCTTAAACTATTTTACAATTTCAAAATAAACCTTGGAATATAACAAAATCTTATAAAATTTGTTTCAAAATAAACCTTGTACACTTATTTTATTTTCATAATAAATCCTGGTTTGTTGCAGAATATGGTTATTTATATACCTATTCCATTCTCACAATCCATTCTCTTTATACACCAAAAAAAAATTATCATTAGTGTTTTACTGTATAAATTATTATTTAAATTGCTCTATTCCACTAATACCCGTGGACAACGTATACTACAAGTTTTGAAGTCTTAGCAACTTTCATACACCTGATCGTTAGGTTAGCATACCTCTCATACAGTTTGAAAACTTCCCCCTTTATCTTTGTTCTCATCTTCTCGTAAAGATTCAAAAAAAAAAAAACTCTCTCCATTCTAAATAATTGTAAAATAAGAATAAGATTTTTATTAGAAAAATGAGTGTATACAAAAGAAATAAAGGTGTTAATAGCCCTTTAGCGTGAAAGATTGGATCCTCATCTTTTTTAGTGGTATTAGTCAAGTATAGTCATTTGACCGTAAGTTATGTTTTATGGCATTTGACCATTTTTTTTTTTTTTTGTTAACTTCCCAAATAGCTCAAACTCTTCCCCAAACCCTAACTATTCTTAACCTTCCCTCTGCGACGTCTTCTCTCTCTTCATCTCCGCCTCTCACCGTCGTTCTCTCCCGCCATCCTCGCCGCCTCCTCCCTCACAATGCCATATCCCCCGCCGTCATCCTTTGTCTCAACCACGTCGTTCTACGCCTCCTTCGCCACTACCATCGAGGTACTCCTCTCTCTCTCTCTGTCTCTCTTTCTGTCTCTCTTTCTGTCTCTCTCTTTCAGGTCGATTAATCGACCCATGATTCGATTAATCGACCTATGATCGATTAATCGACCCATGATTCGATTAATCGACCTATGGTCGATTATGGGTCGATTACCTCAACTCAAGGTTGTTTTGATCGACCTATGAGTTGATTAATTGACTCATGGTTGTTTTAATCGACCCATGAGTCGATTAATCGACTCAGTAAGGTTATTTTATGATTTTTGGATGAAAAGTGACCATAAAAGATGTTTTTGAATTAGTGTGGCTCTTTATGAATTTGACATCTTTGACATGGTCATTTATGAAGAAACCCCTCCTTTTTATCCCAAAGCCACAAAAACCAAACATGCTCAAGCGGCCGAAAAAATTCAAGTCGGGTTCCGAATTGGCCTCCAGCGAAGTCTATGATAGGGGCTGAACACCAAAATATCTAAAGATCGGACGGGAAGAGATGTTTCTTGATTAGGATTATTGAGGAAATTAGAAGGCCCAAATCTCTGACAGTGGATAGATTCGCTGGCAGGAAAGATGAGATAAAGGAAAAGTGGACGGCAGGAAAAAATTACTACAGCGCGGCATTGACGAAATACTGGAGAAGGGCTTTGAGGGAGAGAGTTTTTATCAAAAAGAAGTCGATGACCATACATAAGTATTACCTAGATGCTAAAGAAGAGTTCAACCCAATGCTTTATCCTTGCACTCGTCCATCATGATTGCACGTCGAAAGTACATTGATTTCTCCCTAATAAACAGATACTTTTGCTGTAAATACTACATATTTGATGCATCAAGGAAGTCATTTTGATATAGTTTGACGGTGTAACATGGAGAACATTTGGATCGTAACTCAATTCAGCTTGAGGTATGATTCAAAACATAGATTTAGAGAACAAATCTTATGGTTTGTATCTTTGCGGTAGGCTTGGCAAAAAACGCCAGTAAATACTAGTGTTACCAAGTATTAACTTCGTCGAAGTTACAAATGACTGGAGTCGCGATGTAACGAGCTTTTGAGATATGGATCATCCTTGTACTTCGAGTATAAAGGAAGTTCCAGGGCTGCCTCAGCAATTTTCCTGTCCTCGTGTATCTTCTCTACAAGGCTTTCAAGGGATGAGAAGTTGGTCTGCCACGATCAATTACATACTTTCAGTTAAGTGTATGAAAGAATTACTGGGGCAAACATATTTCTTTTTTATTATTCCATAGGGTGGGGGAGAAAGAATCCAAAAGAGTAAGAGTCATCATTTTTTTGTACCTCAGGCCGTATATAGCCAACTATAGCAAGACGCAAATCCTCACCGTAGAAATCTTTACCAAAGTCATGGAGCAACCATGGCTCCTGAAATTCAAAAGAGGAAGAATTTAGAAATGGAAAAAATTGGTATCTTAGTTACGATAACATTGAAGAGAAAGGTGCACTCACTATGGCCTTCTCAGTGTTGTCGAAATATGGATTCCAACCAATACTCATGACCATCTTGTAAACACCCCCTGTTGATAACCCTGCCCAACCAAAGTATACACCTGAGGGATGTTCTGAAAGAACAGACGCATAGCCTTCAGTTGATAAATTTGCTGAAAAAAAGAGAACCAGTTTCAGTATCAAAATCAAACAAAAGTTAACAGACACAGGACACTATATTCATCCAATCCTCTTTCTCCATCCCCAGCACCCCCGTCCCACCATAGAAATCTAAAAATGAAATAAACAATGAAACAGACTGCAATAAGAGACCACATGACATCAGATGTAGGCACAACCCCAATCATGTAAGAGGTAGAGTTGATAAGTAAAAGAAAATTGAAGGGCAAAATAATAACTAAAGCCTAAGAGGTAAGGCCGAACAGGAGAGTGTAATGATTTTGCAGCAGTAACAATTGGAGATCAATGATCTTCATAGTAATGTTAGTCTGTAAGAGCAGCCACCCCCCTCCTCTCTCTCCTATCCTGATCACACGGTCAAAAGTTTGGGGCATGTGGCAAAATTAAATAAAACATCCTGTCCAGCAATTCTACTCAGGGCACGCAAAATGCAAAATTAGGGCTTCGGTGCGGTATAAAGGAAACGGGGTAATTTACAAAAAAAATACTCAACTTCTGGTTATTTATATCAAATTAAGATGAATTTAGAAAATAGTGCTTACCGGAGCTTTTGAAGGTACTTTTATTCATGTATATTTCATATATCTATATGGTCATGCCTCCAATGCTCACCATCTCCACAAATCAGAGCCCAATGAATTAATGATAAATGAATAAAATGATCTGAAGAAGTACAGGCACCTGTAGGGATTCCAAGCACCTTAGAACCACGTCCAAATCCTTTAATAACAGGACCGCCGATATACCAAGGTTCTAGTGGCAAAGTACCATCAATCCCTGCAATTTGAAATAAAAATATTTGATGAAATTGTTGATTCAGAAACAACCTTAAGAGTTACGGCAATAAATTTGAAAACAGTGTTAGGTGTTTACAATCTTCAAATGGAGGTAGGCCCCACTTTTCAGGTCGCAGATCAAGAAGAGAATTGATCACCTCATTTGCTGAAGTGTACAGATGGGATTGTTTTGGAAGAGATGGTACAGCAACCACTTCCATTCCAGCAGCCTTACCAGCCGTAACACCTGGTCTGACAAGTCAGAAAGCATTTCAAATTTAAAACACTTGAAATGGTGTTATCTGCATTCATTATAGTTTTGTAATAAACATCATGCTAGCTCCAGGATTGACAACTATGAATAACGGAAAGTTAAAAATCACGAAAACAAAAATGTAGCTATTGGTGACAAATACATATATATATATATATATATATATATATATATATATATATATATAAAACAGTTACCTATAGAATCAAAAAAGAAAACTGAACGAAGATCATTGAGATATCCACATAGGTATTTCACATATCATTTATCAAGTGGTCTCAAGATGGAAACATGGAGGAGCAAATATTTAGCAAATTATCAATGTTCTTCAAATAAGTCATAAATCTTGGCATGGAAACATCCTTGATTTATCCTGGTATCTCAATGCAGCTAGAGAAAATTTCATCAGCAGATCTAAATATAAACTTATGCATTGCCTATGTCAATAAAGATGTAGCCAAAGATAATGTCTGTTGTTATATGCTAATCAACCGCTACTGGCTGCAATATGACTTTGACTCTAGCAATGAAGAGAGGGATAGAGAAAATACATCCATGTGCATCTAGTGTACACACTGGCACACAGTTGTATGTTTTGTTCCCGAGGTCCAACCCAGCTTGTTCATTAAATACTTGGGAGTCGTTTGATAGTCAGGATTAAGGCCGGATAGGATTAATAAGCCGATTAGTTGGATGTTTGGTAAACAATAGGCAGTCGAAACTAATAGCACGAGCTATCGGGATAAAATTCTTTATCCTCTCGCTAATAATACCAAGGGAGAGGGTGGTATTATTAGCGCCCTCATTAAAAAAACATGTGACTAACATTTTTAATTCCAAAACTACCCCCAATTTATAAATAAGAATTAATAGCGAGGACGCGAATAGCACCGAGATTAATAATACTAATTATGCCTACCCAACTACCAAACAAGCCCTTAGTGTAGTCAACCCCGTCACAATCAATTTTTTTCACTCTAAAACGATCTAGAGGATACAATAAAGGTTTTAGCAATATGTGTAATGCTCATAGAAAACCAAATCTCATTTAAAAGTTCAACATAAGAGATAGGGTAGGTCAAATTGTTGTGTAAAAAATTCATTACTGCCCATTTCCGATGGTTTCTTTTCTTCTTTCATTGGGTTTTGTGTCAGTAAGGACTTCTGTGTGTATAAGAAACAATCGATTCAAGATCAAGGACTTTTCTCATCATGCTATGCTGTATTCAATCGAGGTTCATTCTAAGTTGCAGTTCTACTTATCATGGTCTACAATAACAATGAAAAACCTTTTGGCTATACTGGGTTTGTATTTACTTCTACAGTGTCATTAACCATTTCATGTGCACCATTAATGATAATTTTACTTGAGCTATACTGTTAATTAACTCCAGAGTATGACACTGTCTCACATTCCCGAAATCAACTCGATGTTCACTCCTTACGATAATGATTATAAATTGTTCATTATACTACTACACGTTTTTCTTTAAGAATAATCATAAAGCGAGAATAAGAAAGCAATGATACTTGAAATTTGCTTAATGTCAAAAGGTAGTGTATTTAGTGCACAGATGCAACAGCAATTGCCAATGACTTGCATGCAAATGCATCATATTTTTTTGAGCCTGATCTTAATTGTATCTCATGTTTAGACTAAAGCATTTTCACTAACCAAATTTGAGTCTCTCTATGTTAGGTACTCGACTCTCTAGCAAACATGATGCTTTTAACAAAACTATTAACTGAAGCACGCTGATTTCTTAGAAACTAAAGAGTAAAATAAAATAAAGCATCAGAAAATGGCAAACATCGAATCAGGCCCCAGTTCCATTCTTTCACTTAATACTTTCAAACTGTGGAAGAGTAATATCACTAATAGGATATCACTTGAAGAGAAGATGCATTTAATTTAGTGCTGTGGCTTGGTCTGTGTAGTCAAAAGACAATTTGGTTCTGCGTTGACTAAAAAACTTACAGTGAATCTTCGATGACGAGACAGTTGGAAGGATCAGCGTGTAGCCTTTTAGCTGCTTCAAGAAAGCTTATAACAGTAAAATGCACAAAATTAGAAGTTCCGATGCACATTAGGCTATCTTATAAAACCAAAAACTAGTCAAACCAACTTAGAATGTCTTTTACATTTCAGGAGATGGTTTTCCTGCTTTCACTTCATCTCCAGCAATGATGACAGAGAAGGCTTCTTTCCAAGCTGCAAATGGGAAACAGTGAACTAGTAAGTTCTAAAATGACAAACACAAAGTGTTTGTCGTTCCATGTCAGACGGCCATTAACTTTTGATTATCTTAACAATGGGAAGGACATAATTAGAGTTTCCTTAGCAACTTACTGGAATGATAAGAGATCTTGGTTTCAATGCTAGCCCTTGGAGAGTTCGAAGCCAAAGCCATTGGCACGCCATGCCCCTTGAAATGTTTAATCAAGCGATTGGCACCTGGAAGAGCTTTAATATTGCACCATCTAACAACCGCAGAGACATATACAGGAAATTAAAGAGCGGAATTTGGAAGCCTAATTAAATTTGAATAAATGCATTTACAAGGGGACATTATGATAGAATCCTTCACTCATGAGAGAGTATGAAAGCATCCAAATAGACATGTTTTAGGCAGCTATTATGAGAAGGGTGAGGAGAAAGGAAATACAGTAGGCAACAACACTTATTAGATCTGTAATGAGTTTCTTCTAGTTGACTTCAAGATCCAATATTCCCCTAAAGAAGCTTCTGCTTAAACAGTGTAGAAAAAAATGCTCGGTAGTATAAATTTGGAGAAAAGACAATAAGATTCTGAAAGGGGCATGCATCAGCGATCCACTACAAATATAGGATTGTAACAGATGGTAACACAGACTGGAGTTGCAATCCTGCAGACTGGGGTAGCTTCAAAATGGATAAGCATTATGAATCAAACAATCAAAGACCATTTATTCAGACTTCAATTGTACATTTCTGTTGGAAAGTACAAAATGCCCTTGACAAAGGAAAATTTACATAATAATCCAATGAAGAGACAAATGAAGCAATCTGATGATTTCCCCTCCTCTAATAATTGTTTTCATCCTAACCACCAAAATGTAACATCTAGCAGCCAGATCAACCGCGAAGACATGAAATAAACAAAAGTTTGTTTACCTTTTTAGGTCAAAAGAAAGTCCTTTGTCTATATAACTTTTACAATTTTGCATACCAAAATTTGCACTTGAGATAAGTGACCCAGCAGCGACATTTAGGGAGGGTGCCCCAAGAGTTGTTCAATGAATTACTTAAAGATATCCCTCAAGATCTTGTACTCGCAGAATATATATTCTGCGTTTGCAATAGGAAGACAGACTGAGCTCCAACAAAAAGTTCAAAATTTTCGTTTGTTTGGAGAACTTTACCGAAATTAGCTACTTACCTGCCTCTCTTGGTGTACGTGATTCAAATTTAGAGATTTAAGTTATATGAGCCTTCTTAGTTGAACTATTTTCTACATAAAATATAAAATTAATAAACAAAGAGTTGTGAAGGTACAGGTTAATTACTGTTCGGAAAACATTGGAGTAATTTCTGAAATAAATTCATCCGTTGATAAAGGAAGCCCATATTCTTCCACAATAGCCGCTGCAGCTTCAGAGGGTGTTTTTCCTACTATTTTCTGGGTTGCTCTCCCATCCAATTGCTTCCCATACTTAACCAAGTAAACTCTTAAAACGTCATTCACTATGCCATCTGTCATGAAATCAAACTTTTATATGACTAAAATGGAAAGTCCAAGACAAGATTGGGAAAAAGGCAGACATTTGTAATCATGCAAGCTAACTAAACATTATTGTGGATCGTTAAAATGGTCAATCAGGATGGAACAATCGATTTTATGTTAAAACGAGTGTGTAAATAGCATGTTGAATTCAAGGTGACTAAAGTAAAGTAATTAGCTTTAGCAGATATATGCATGCAGAAGCAAAGAGAGGAATTCAAATAACATATTGATGAGAGTAAGTGCCCACCTGTGCCAAGAAGAGTACCATCCAAGTCGAGGATTACGAATGAAACTAACTTCTTTAAAGGATTTGTCATCGACGATGCTGTGATATGAACTCTTGGACAGATATAAGCTTGTATTCAAGAAACTCCCTCTGAAATAGGATCACGAATTAGCTGATGCGCCAACTCTAAATCAATATCAGATGCCAACTAGGTTCACAAGTCACAACTTCCAATAGTCGCTTCAGGAAAAGATTCAGCTTCTATTTGATTTCATCTTAGCCAATAAACCTCACCTTATGTCTCATATATGTGATGATATCATGTTGAAAGCAAAGATGGTCATGCTAACTAAGAGTTTCAGATAATCCTCAGAAGAGGAACAAATGGTTCAATTGCCGACAGCAACAGCAATAATGAAATGCAGTTCAAAGTGTCCCCTATTTATAATAATGAATCAACAAATATACTAGTTTCAAACTTTCTCGGTTGGATCTCAAAAAGTGTGAGGTAAAAGGAATGTTAAGAAAATAAATGTGTCTTTATCATGGTGAATCTAACTATTAATAGTTTTAGAAAAGTCGATATTAAGTATAATGTTACTGTTACTATTGAGTTTGATAACTCTTTTTCAATGATCCAATTTCCTTTGGTTTTCTCCTTCCTAAGACTTTCTTAATCTAAACATACTGTTAGAGAGTCCCACTCTCCTTTATATGATGTTCCATTAAGAAAGTCTCCTTTTCAAAATTAAGGTAAAGTTCTCTAATGTTCCATAAATACAAAAGTTGAATACTCTTAGCAATTTTTTCCATGATAATTTCTTTCAAGAGTTAAATAGTATTCCTCAAGATGTTTGACCATTCAAACCGGGGATTCTCCAAATGAAATGGAGGGAATAATACAGAAAAGATGAAAAACAAAAAAGATTATGGGTTTCAGTAGCCTGTATCTAAAGTTTTATGCAAAAAGAACTACTCTACTCAAGTTCCTCGAGATCTTCTTCCTAATTTCCCCCAAGGATTACTAAGGAAGCATTTTTATACCATTTGTTGCGGGATCTATTCACATGCTATGGATAGTGATCTTGACATAAGTTTTAGTGTCTGGAAGATATTTAAAAGACACTGACAACTCCTCACCCACCCAACCCCCACTCCCACCCCAAAGCGAATCAAGAACTCACACAAATTTTCTGATCTCAGAGAATAATCAGCAATATAACATTTTGTTTGGCTCGTAGATTTAGTGAGTGAAATGAAAATAGAAAGGAAAGTTCATGATTAAAAGAAAAACTTTGCTATTGAGTGTTACAAAAAGGATAAAGTAAATAAATAAAATGATAAACAAATGTCAAAACCTAGATCCCCCCCTTGTTATGCTTTCTCATCTACTTCTTTATGGTTATCACACAGACACACACACACACACACAAACACAATAACATCAACAACATAGATTCCTTTCTACATCCCTTTACTTCCCAAACCCATGAACCAAATACGCCATATAGCACTAAAAGTTTCAACTTTCTCCAAATAATCTGAATTTAATTGGGGGGGGGGGGCGCTAATTGAGGCATTCTATCAAACATACCATAGACTGCAAAAAGATGTCATTGAACACATAAATATGAAAGCTACTAGCTACAATTTCTTGATGAAAGTTACATAAACATAAAATCTAAGCAATCCTAACAATCCATCCAGCTAACTATTACAACCCGTCACACTACAAGTGTTGATTTTTTTCATGATCGTGAATAAAAATGAACACCCATTTTGAGACGGAAGGAGTACATAAAGTATATAAGAACGAAATAGCCAGAAAATTTCAACTGCAATATAAAAGATAGCACGGAAAATGGAAAAATCGCTTTTTATTAAGTAAGGATATAGGAAATTATCGAGATAGTTTTCTGAATTGGATAAGTTGATTACCGACAATCAGGCTTTTCGATTGGAGCAAGCTCAATTCTACTGCTCTATAAACTTTATATGCTGCACATTTAATATTAATGTAATGTGTTCCGGTATTCCTAAATGACAGGGGCAAACGACAAGTCTCAAGAAGAGAAGACGTGAGCATCATTTGATAATATGATGGTGATTGATTCGGAGGGATAACTCAGACCGAATCGCCCGAGTTGGCTCGGCGAGTCTGTCGGAAATCGAGAATCGAATAGCCGGCAGAATATACCTGGTGGAATCGCAGAACTCGCTAACTTTATCCTTTTCCCTCTTTGCCTATCAGCTACATGTGGAAGAATTTGACGGCGTTCGGGTTCGTCGGCTGCATTGATCTTGCTGGCTTTTGTCCTCCCGCGAGGCAACAGTCTCACGAATCACCCCTCTCCCTCTCTGCCTGTCAGGCTGTCATGCGTGTTTGTTTAAAGAAGTCCCTAAAAAAGAATTTTTAAGCTGAAAAATTAAATATCAATTTGGTAACACTACTTCCACCTAAAATTCAATAGGATTACTTCAGTTATCTTGTTATATTTTCAATTGCTTACTTGGACCAGTTCACTTTAATACATGTGCAATGCTAAGTTCATCTAAAGAGTATTAAAAATTTTACACCTAATGACATGACACTTAAATTTAATGTTGAATTTCGATTAAATTTTTAAATCAAACATTTGTCGCCTTATGGTACAGAAGATCTGGTCAGAAATTTGCTTGAAATCCAACATTGGATTTGAGTTCCATGTCATTAGGTGTAATATTTTTGATACTCTTTAGGTGGCTTTAGCATTTCTCTTACATTTTGTCATGTACTATTTTTGAAACAAAATTGTCGTCGTAGTTTGAAAGAGAGGCAATTTTATCATTATCACTAACTATCTTCCAATTCCTAAAAACATTATTTTCAATCGCCTCCCCTAAGATTTTTTCAAAAATGTTGGGAGATCCTTAATAATAATTTGTGTTAGAAAATTGATGGTATTTTGGTTCTTAAATTATTTTGTTTCTTTTGAGGGTAAAAAAAATATTTTATGAACAAAAAAGAAACAAAGAAAGAATGAATGAAATATAAACATATAAAAAACAAGAAGGGAAAGATATATTGTCTAAATATAAAAATAAGAGAAAAATATTTAAATCAATTACTCAATATATTTTTTCCTAAATATAGTTAATCCATGGAATCTAGTCGACAACATTCATTTATTGAATATAATTAATTTTTATAAAGAGAATTGACTGGAAAACTATAAACTTATTTCTGTATTAATATTTCTTAAAGTCCTTTTTAATAAGAATTATATAAGATTACAAGAAAAATAAAAGTTTTAATTTAATATTCAATAATCAAAATGAAAATTATGCCATGTTGAAAAATTCTTTTTTATGAATAACTATCTTTTTATAAGAATTATTTTTTCACAATGATTTATTTTTAATTTTTGATTTGATAATTTATATCGGTATTACTTTAATGTAAAAGCCGCTCAGAAAGTTTCGTTTAAAAATTGACATCCGTCAATAACCTTAACTCACTCCACCTAATTTCGAACTCATTTATCGTTAATGATATTCCAACTTATTTATAAAATTATAGTGGAGGTGAATGAAAATTTGTAATTATTTTCGTTAAGAATTGGATGACATTAAAGACAATGGCAAAATTGCAACATTTTTTGAAAATTCAATGACAATTTTGCTCCAAAAAAAGTATAGTGGCAAAATGTAAAAATTGTTCAAAGTACAATGACAAAATTGATCATTTTTCCTATTTATGCGTATAGTAGGCGCATATAAGCAACTATGTACAAGTATAATATTTATGATCACAAATAATTAAAATTAAAACCCGTTTATTCAACTTATGTATTTAAAAACAACATTTTTTTAGAGAAAATGACACCATAAGTCTCGTGATTATGAACTTATCAACGATTAGTCCCTCAACAAAATTTTGCATCATTTTTGTCCCTAACACTTCAAATTTTCATGCCGACAGTCCTTTTGATAAATTATGTTAGTGATTTGCCGTTAAGTTACCCATGTACCTCCCACATGTGTTTGACTAAGGGCGAAAATAGAATTTTCCGCTTTCTTCTCCTTCCCCCATTAAAGCCCAAGTTACAACTTCAAGGATTCATGGAAATCTTCTTACTGCCTTGACTACTGCTACTCTCAATCTCAATCCTCAGTTCAATGGACGACGGCAGAGGAGAGTGAGTAGTGATTTCATCTCAATCTCAAACTTCTTCATGTTACCCAATTCATAATTTTTATATAACTTATGCAAACACTCATATGTGTGAAGAAATCTAGGGCTTTCCTGTACAAAATTAATTTTCTATTTCCCAAATAACGAGTATAGGGTAGTAGGGATCGTATCCACAGAAACGTTGTACTCACTTCTTTTAAGAATTCTACGAAGTAAATAAAATAAAAATTTGAGTATTTTATCTAAACTAAATATCAACAATGAATTAATTTGAAAGACTCAATGTAAACGAGGCAGAAAATTATGTTGGATTTTTAAGATGAGAAAATTCCAGTAATGAACTAATTGCAATCCCACAATTTACTACTGATCATCGATACAACATTGTCTCAATTAACTACAAATAAACCGGTTATAGTTGTCGACAAACGCCTAACACCCAATCTCTCCTCACAGTATCTATAATTAAGAGAAGCTTGTTAATTACTACTCTAATCAAAAGACAACCCCCGAGACGCTCGTAGGATTTAGTGTTTTGACAGCATTAAGAGAAAGAGAGACCCGATTCTAAACAGTGCATATTGAAGCAATATCATTTAATTTAGATTACTCATTCCCGCAACACTACCCGAGTATGCTTGTGATGCCTAAACGGTGCATCGTTTGCTACTTTGTTAGAACCCGAAGACAATTACGGATGGAGATCAGCGGCTCTAACTAACAACAGACTATTAAAGTCCGGGCCCTAAACATTTAACTAAACAGAATAATCATAAGTCACAAGTTTCTTGCAACTAGAAAATCAGAGAATGAATAAATACTTGAAAATAATTGAGAATTAAAAATAAAACTAAGATCTCACAGTAGTAATTTTGAAGAGATTTACTTTTTCATTAACTGGAAGGGAAAGAACTTAGTCACTAAACATGGCTGGAAATTACTTACAAATGTCCCAAAAGGGAATGTTAAAATCCAGCAAGTGTCGGAAACAGAATAAAAAAGAAAACGAAGAGAGCTGCTCCCAAACTTGAATTCGCCCCCTTCAATGTCACTGTAAATGTGTCTATAATTCAACGCGTATCTCTGTGTGTGAAAAAATTGTTCTCCATCCTTTGAGGATTTCCCCTCTATTTATAGGAAAAAATCTGGAGGAATTCTCTCCCCACAACTACCACTAACCCATGATCCTAGCCACTATCCCATGTTTCTAAAGATTAGGGCCTTAAGCAACTACTCTAAAAATGCCTAAAATAAAGAAATAAAATAATAAAATCTTAACATAATTAAAATTAACAAAATATTAAAATGAGTCTTCAACTCATTAAAACTTAAATCCTAACAAAAGAATTTAATGTTCGAGCTTGAAAATTCCGTTTGTCATCTCCGCGTGCTCACGTGCAAACTCTGATTCTGCCCATATTTGTGATATTTTCTCCAGCTTATTGCATTTTTCTTGGATCATCAAAAGTTACGAAAACACCACATTAGAATAATATTTATCTCAATATTTAGCAAAAAACCAATAATAAATATCACACTTATTTGAGTTCATCACCCCTCACAAACGACCTCTTTCTTTCTCTACTCCACCACCACTGCCGCTGCCGTTAATTCCCCTTCAAACCCTTTCTCCCCTTCGCCTCTGACTTTACTTTCTACCGCTGTCAATTTGAGAGCCGAAGACGTTGTACTTTTGTTTAGAGAATGGTTCAGATCTCGTGGCAATCCGTTACTAGACCGAACCTACGAAATCTTAGTCGCTCAAAGGGAAGACGATGATTTGGCCCAGCATCGAGCTACCGATTTGGCTCTATCTTCCCTCAGTCTCCACCTTACTGAAGCCCTAGTTCTTGAGGTCTTGGGTTACGGCAAGGACGTGCTATCGTGCAGCGCTTGTGGGATAGAGGTCGTAAGGGTAAAGAACTGAGGAAGAGGAGATTAATTGGGAAGAAGGGTGGGGATTTTGTGGTAGTAATTGTTGTCTTCTTCTATTGGAGCTCAATGATGCACCCATTTGGGTTTTCCGAGAAACAAAGAAATTTGGAGGTTTTGAGAAATTTAAAGAGAGAAAATATTGTAATTTGTAACTAAAAATTGGAAAGGAATCGAGCTCGAATGGAAAGGATTTAAGGTCTGTTGTCCATTAACCATTCTCTCAATTTCAGGTCTCATCCTGTTATGCAGATCAATGTGTTTTGGGGATTGGGGTTTGAAGAATGTAAAAAAGATGATAAGTGAAATTCCAATTTTGCCCTTACTCAAATGCACGTGGGAGGCACATGGGCAACTTGACGGCAAATCACTAATGGCATTCATCAAAAGGACTTCCGGCGTAAAAATATGAAGTGTTAGGGACGAAAACAATGCGAAATTTGTTGAGAGACTAATCGTGGATAAATCCATAGTCGAGGGACTTGTGGTGTCATTATCCCTTTTTTCTTCTATTCAAAGACTACAATTGAAATAATTTTTTGTAATATTTATTTTTAATTAATAGTTTTATAATAATAGATAAATTGGCGCCCATGGGCACCCAAGCCCATTTATTGCCCACCCGTTTGAACCCATCGACCACATGGGCACGTCCTATACCCGCCCAAACTAAAAATCTCCTTCAAATTAATCAGATGAGTTCCACCTTGAAATTCTTAATTTCTTTATTCCTTAAAAAACAAATTAAGAATAGACACTCATTTGGGACAGAAATATTAAGAGAGCATTTTTAAAACGTAACATTTTTAAAATACAGATTTTGCAGATTTTTTAAAAAGATTTTAAAAAACGTAGATTTTTTCTTGATAAACGCGTTTGGATATAAATTAAAAACGCACCTCTTTTCTCAACAGTGTTTTAAAATCTATGTTTTGGGGAAAAATTAGAGATTCGTTGTTCTACTGCATCATTGAAATTGAACGCTAAGATAAGAAATAAGCTTTAAAATCTACGTTTTGGGAAAAAACTAGAGATTCGTTGTTCTACCGCATCATTGAAATGAAACACTAAGTTAAGAAATAAGCTGTGTTTTGACCAAAGCGCATGACCAAACAGACTCTAAATATTTGCTTTTTGAAAGCTATGCTATGTTACCTTTCAAAAATTAATAGGGAATCGCCACCAACACCAAACTTTTCAACAACTAGAGATGTTAAAAGGGCCACGGCCCGTAGGGTTGACCCGTTTAAACCGAAAAAAATAGGGTTAGGGCTCAATATTTTTGACCCGTTTAAAATCAGGGCTTTTTAGGGCTGGCCTGTTTAACCCACGGCCTGGTAGGGCTAGCCCGCCAGGTTTCCGGGTTGGCCCGCCAGCCCGCGTAATATTAATTAGGCCATAAAAAGTTTAGGAGATACGTAAAACAACCACCATGAGAATAAAACTAACAACCTTTTAATCCAACGTTAAACACATTTATCCTTTGCACTACATGTCTTCTTTGTGTACTTGTGAATAAATACTGAAATATAAACAAAATTTTTGGAAAGAACTGCTAAATAGAGCTATTACATTATTTATTTTGAGAAAAATAAGTTGAAAATTATAACACATCGATGTAAAAAAATGTCTAGTTTATATTTCTTTTGAAAAACATAAGAAACTATCAAAGTTATGAATGATTTATCAATTCATTATTTCAAAATATTGTTATATTATATCTTTAATTATGGCTCGATAGTGACCTGTTTAGCCCGAAACCCGCTAGGGTTAGGGTTAGGTCTGCAATATTAGTGGCCCGAAACCGCTAGGACTAGCCCGTTTAACATCTCTATCAACAACGGATATAGTACAATATGTGAAATATTTGGCATAAGCAAAATAAAACAAAGATAGAGTTTTAGAATTAAAACTTGAAATGCCAGTTTTGAACACATTTTGCGACCAAATTACTATTATTACCTTATCAAAATTAATAGTATTTCCTTTGCTAAAAGCCACTTTTGAAGACATTTTGCGACCAAGAGAAGAGAGTAACACTGATACCATATGTTCACGGAAAAAAGCAATGGGATAAGGCCAGATTATATAATAAGTAGAGTAGAAAGATGACCGGGCATTGCGCAAATAAGATTCTAGCTCTAACATTATTACCACAGTTACTGCTCGATTCCAAAATTTCACCTTACGATAGTCACAGTGAGCACAGAAGTGAGATTGTATAGCCCCAACAAATACCATTGCACGTCCTATATGATGCCAATTTTCCATATTTCAAAACATTAGGTGATTATAGTTGAAAGCTAAATCTCCATTCCAACAGATCAACTAACGTATGCAAAAAGACTGAAGAACCTAATCTGCTGTACAGTACTTAAAATTTCAAATTGTTTCTTCCAGAATTTTATCAGACAGGGATTCTTCACACAGCAAATCTGATGGCAGTGTTGCCCATTCAAATGTTGAATCCACTGACATCACTAACAAAATATCAAGCATCGAGACCGAGACCATCTCGTGTTTTAAGTCTTGTGCTTACTTCAAGTGTCCGAGTTACCAGCACGAAAGAAATGGTTGTTAAGAGGCAGGTAAAAGTACATGTTGGAAGTGAGGTCATTTCTGAAAGGTGAAGCTTAAAGCTAAGCTCAAGCCCAAACTAGTTAGAATCTTTCAGCAGGTAAAGTACAATTTCAGCTTCATCTGGGGAAGCTCAACAAACTTCGACCAACATTGAGTAAATCTTTCGTTGTCGCACACATATGCCATCTATTACGATAATAATGCTGCGGATGGATAACCATCCTCTTTAACACCCTAGCATTCTTAAGCAAAAACTGCATAAGTGAAAGGAAGAGGTTGTCATTAGAATCTGCAACGAAGCCCACAATTTCAACAGTGTGGAGATTGAGCAATAAACTACTAAATCTCATCTCTTGTGAAGCCCAATCATTCTTCCCATCGAAACGATGTGAGTGGTTGATGTGCAAAGCAAAGTACAATAGGGGAACAAACACTGTCAATATTTCCATTTACTTAAAAGTTTGTGTCATTACAACACAGTGCAGTGTCAAGTTTGTCACAAATGAAACTTCAACATGCCATCAATCTATTTATCATGTAGTTGCCTACTTCACATGCCATATCTAAGCTGAAGTACCGAGTAGAAAGATTCGAGATATGCATTCTATACTTCCCCCTCGCAAGAAAAATGCATTAAAAAAAATCAAAAGAACAAAAATAAAAGCATCTAGGCACAAAACCCATATGTGAGAAACTCTTTGTTCCAATCACAGAAACATTGATCCGTGTATTTTTTTAATGTAACATACTCGGTGCTGAAATTAAGTTTGATTTATGTACCTAGATAAAAATGAGGGCAGAAGTATTACCATTTTTATCTTAACGCAAGATTGCTGAGAAGTGATTTATGAACAGTTCTCAAGGACAATATAATAAGCCAACTAAAAGGATGGATGATGAAGATGGGAAAACCTCCGTGTCAGAACGACAGGCCATATTTATAACCAATTTCTCCAAGTCAAGTGAACTTCGTAGCAAGAGTGCAATTTCAGGGAGGTCCCAATATCTAAGGTGTGTCTAGGTTCAAGCATTTATGCTTTGAAAGCGGAGAAGGAGCACCTTTTAGCTCACTCATAGATAGAACCTTGCAAAACACAATGAGCAGTAGAATATAACACAGTTTAGACAGTTTGAAAGATGGGAATTCTCATACAACATAAACTAGCAGGAAATTTTCTTTACGCTCTACCATTTTCCTTTTTCTTGATAGAAACAAACAATGCAAGCAAAACTTTATCAGTTAATAGAACAATTAGTAATAGCAGCAGTTATAACTATAGTAAAACATCATTAATTTGGAAGACATACCAAGTCTGAAAACTTTAATGTCTTTGAAGTATAAAAAGACCATCAACTCCTAGAAAAGAGAACTTTAACTTAGCATAGCAGAATCAGGGTGCCCAATGGTCACAATGGATCAAACTAAACACAGATGGCAGCGTGAAGAATGAAGCTACTAGATGTGGGTTTGGACTGTTCAGAACATGTTCGGAAGCTTGGATGGAGGCTTCTTTGGCAGACTAACCACCAGTAAAGCTTGGAAGCAGAGCTCCATGCCATCTTAACTGGCCTCAAAATTCTGAAGACTGAAGGGTGGAGAAATACATTCGTAGAGACTGATGATATTGCTGCTGCTAACTTAGCAAAGAGACCTAGAAGCCTGGACCACCAATTCACATACAAGACAATATCAACTAGCATTAGGTGATTATAGTGAAAGCTAAATATCCATTGCAACAGATCAAATAACATATGCAAAAAGACTGAATAGCCTAATCTTCTGTTCACTACTTCAAATTTCAAATTGTTTCTTCCAGAATTTGATCAGGCAGAGATTCTTCGCACAGAAAATCTGATGGCAGTGTTGTGCATTCAAATGTTGAATCCACTCAACATCACTAACAAAATATCAAGCAACGAGGCCATCTCGTGTTTCTAGTCTCGTGCTTACTTGAAATGTCCGAGTTACCAACACCAAAGAGATGGTTGTTCAGAGGCAGGTAAAAGTACATCTTAGAAGTATGGTCGTTTCTGAAAGGTGAAGTTTCAAGCTAAGCTCAAGCCCAAAGCAATAGGACTAGTTTGAATCCTCCATCGGGTAAAGTATAATTTCAGCATGAGGTGAAGATCTGGGGAAGCTCAACAAACTTTGACCAACACTGAGTAAATCTTTCGTCGTCCCACGCATCCGCCATCTATTACGATCATAATGCTGCGGATGGATAACCATCCTCTTTAATACCCTAGCATTCTTAAGCAAAAACTGCATAAGTGAAATGAAGAGGTTGTCATTAGAAGGATCTGCGACGAAGCCCACGATTTCAACAGTGTGGAGATTGAGCAACAAACTACTAAATCTCATCTCTTGTGAAGCCCAATCATGTGATTCGTTTATCGGCGAAGCAACACCCAACTACAATAGGTAAAAAAAAGTCAATATTTCAATTTACTTAAAAGTTTGTGCAGTGCAGTGTCAAATTTGTCATAAAATGAAACTTCAACATGCCATCAATCTATTTATCACGTAGTTGCCTACTTCACATGCCATATCTAAGCTGAAATATACCGAGTAGAAAGGTTCAAAATATGCATTCTATTCTTCCCCGCAAGTAAAAAGCATTAAATTTTTTTTAAAAAAAGCATCTAGGCACAAAATTAATATTTGAGAAACTCTTTGTTCCAATCACCGAAACATTCATTCCGGTATATTTTTTAATGCAACATACTCAATGCTGAAACTTAGTTTGATTTATGTACCTAGATAAAAATGAGGGCAGGAGTATTACCATTTTTATCTTCTT
Source organism: Platycodon grandiflorus (assembly GCA_016624345.1). Lineage (NCBI taxonomy): Eukaryota > Viridiplantae > Streptophyta > Magnoliopsida > Asterales > Campanulaceae > Platycodon > Platycodon grandiflorus. The sequence continues at coordinate 86,341,133 of CM028361.1, read as the reverse complement.
AAAGTAAGATTGCTGAGACGTGATTAATGAACAGTTCTCGAGGACATTATAATAAGCCAATTGAAAGGGGTGAAGATGAAGATGGGCAAACCTCGGCATCGGAACGACTAGCCATATTTATAACCAATTTCTCCAAGTCACGTGAACTTCGTAGCAAGAGTGCAATTCCAGGGAGGTCCCAATATCTGAGGTGTGTGTCTAGGTTCAAGCATTTATGCTTTAAAAGCGGACAAGGATCACCTTTTAGCTCACACATAGATAGAACCTTGCAAAACACAATGAGCAGTAGAATATAACAAAGTTTAGACAGTTTGAAAGATGGGAATTCTCATACAACATAAACTAGCAGGAAATTTTCTTTTTGTTCTACCATTTTCCTTTTTCTTGATAGAAACAAAGAATGCAAGCAAAACTTCATCAGTAATTAGAACAATTGGTTATAGTGCTGCTTTAAATATAGTAAAACATCATTAATTTGGAAGACAAACCAAGTCTGAAAACTTTAATGTCTTTGAAGTATAAAAAGACCATTAACTCCTAGAAAAGAGAACTTTAACTTAGCATAGCAGAATCAGGGCCCCCAGTACGGTGACCAGAAGTGGTCACAATGGATCAAACTTAACACAGATGGCAACGTGAAGAATGAAGCTACTAGGTGTGGGTTTGGACTATTCAGAATATGTTCGGGAGCTTGGATGGAGGCTTCTTTGGCAGACTAGCCACCAGTAAAGCTTAGAAGCAGAGCTCATGCCATCTTAACTGGCCTCAAATTTCTGAAGACTGAAGGGTGGAGAAATACATTCGTAGAGACCGATGATATTGCTGCTGCTAACTTAGCAAAGAGAACTAGAAGCCTGGACCACCAATTTGCAGCTCTCATACAAGACAACATCAAAGCTCTCTTAGGCTCAAATGATTGTTCCACCCAGCACACCATGCGAGAAGGAAATAATGCACAGACATCTTAGCAAACAAAGGTGCAGACCAAACTGAACACCTCATCCGGCTTACTGAAACCCCGGCGGACTTGAAGACTCTGCTTTATACAGACTGTGTAGGAGTAGCATTCCCTAGAGCTTACTTGTTTTTCGCGCTTCCTGTTTGTACCCAAGGAAAAAGAAAAGAAAAGAAATATATTTCAAGTAGTTACATGTGTGTGTGCACTAACTAGGCAACGATGGGAGTTAAACCAAAACCAATAATGTCTAGTGGTTGAGATCAGGTACTTCAAGCCTCTAAGTAGACTAGTCACTTGATGCACTCTAAGAGAACTATATATCTTTCTCCAACACATCAACATTCTCAACATTTTAACTATCAACCAAGTATCACCTGAAATTTCACAGATTAGGAAACTACATCCTCAGTATGAGAAAGACTTGAAATTCAAATTTCAGACCAACTCGTGAAAAATCAACATTTTATTGCAAGTTCATAAAAAGCAACAGTACTTTCTCGTAAAGAAACTTAAGATTGTGTTTTGTGTGTGTGCAACTACACCACTAGCAAAACCAGAATAGAAAGGAACACTAAGATAACGTACTTGAAGACACCAATTGCCAATAGTAACCTCCTGAACATGATGCATACTCAAGAATTTCCCTCATCATGCTCCTATACCCCTCATAAGCAGCATGACCGTCTTCATCCGCCAATAAACGTAACAAGTGAAAATCGAGTCTAGCATCAACTAGGGAACGCACATTCCTCACCTTCAACTTCCTTCTATAGAAAAAACCCATTAAACTTAACGAACTCAAATTATTCCCAGAAACTTCAAGCCCTTCATTTTCCTCATTACCCGGAGCATTCCAATAATCATTCACAACCAGTTTCTTCAAACTTGCAGACTTAACATCAAACCGCGTAACCCCACCACATGTATACAATTCCAAACACCCCAAAACCGGACAACCGCTTAAAATCTTCTCAACCAACTCATTACTCAATGCAGCATAACCAATCGTCAAATTCTTCAAAACTTTCCAACTAATTTCCCTTCCCGGAACAAACTCACAAAATCGTAAACTCAAAGACTTAACCAACGGGTAATCAAACAGAAACCGAGGTAAAGTATAATGCTCAACATCTGACGGATGCATATCTGGATCACCAATGAAATTCAAATCGATTTCTTCGGTATTTCTTCTAGTGGCGAAGCGAATCCACGTGGTAATCTTATCAGCAAAACATTTCGAAAATTCAAACTTTATAGCAAACCTTTTGATGTTGCCGTTGCCATACAAAAGGATTGTGTTGTCGACGAACGAGACGAATTCTTCAATGTTGTCGTCCCAGGGCCAGCTGTGTTCGAAAATTAGGTTAGGCAACGAGGTCCACGTGTGTCTCCAACGTTTGGAGAGAGTGCCGGTTGCGCCGGCGTTTTGGATTGGGAGTAGGGAGAGGATTTTGTGGAGGAGGGAGTCAGGTAACAGGCTGAGTCGGTCTAGGGTTTGAATGGGGTGGGTGGATTTGGGGCGTTTGAATGTGGGCAGAGCGGTGGAGTTGCTGGTGACTTCTTCGAGGAGGTCGTGGACGGAGTCGTCGGAGTTGTCGGGGTTTTCGTTGCTGAAGGTGTAGATATTGGGGGCTCGGTCGGAGTCGGTGGCGTAAGTGGGGCTGGAGATTTGACTGTCCGTAGCAATTGGAGTTGGAGAGCCGGGAACGGGGCTACTGTCATCTTCTTCCATGGATTCTAAGCTTGAATTACAGGTAGAGCTTCGACTTTGGGGGTTAAGTCTCTGATTTTTTTTCATAGGGTTGTCTGTCCCTGCAGTTTTCACTTTTCACACATCATCATTTTTTTCGAGCGCCACGTCGTTAGCGCTGCATATAATGTCGAGTAAGAAACATAAAATAAATTTGGGTTAATTGTACTGTTAGTCCCTTAACTATTAATTTTTTCATAATTAGTCCCTTAAAACATATTTTTCAAATGGATTAATATACAATTTGGTCCCTGAACTTGAAACTTTTTCCTGATTAGGTTTTAGTACTATGATATTTCCTATTGTGGCACTTGAACTCAACATTTTGTCGAACGGTTAGTCCTTTATCTAACGGGAGTTAACAGAAACGTTAATTAATTTTTTTAAAGACCAAAATACCCTTATTTGTTTCACGAATTCGAATCCACGTGGATTATAATGATGACATGGAATACCCATGCTAATGAATGTCATTTTTAAGACTAGAATACCCCCAAATTCGTGGATGAATTTCTCCATCTATGCGCCTATACACTGCAAAATTCACCTTCAATATCCAACAAACTGGATCACAATCCATCAGATCATAATTGTGATAAGCTATAGAAAATCCTTAACATTATCCCCTTATCATATTACTCTCCCAAAGAGTTGACTGTTGAAACTTTTATAGTGCAAACCAAAAATGAAGAATTAGTGAGTGATTCGTAAAATAAAAAAAAATAAAAATAGAATGCATATCTGAATCATCAAATAAATGTATCTCCATGGCAACCTGCTTTACTTCTATTCCTCCATCCCAAGTTGAAAATCCATCGCAACCATCATAAATTGCAAAACAAAATTGATGAAAAACTTATAAGTTAGTAATACAAAGTGAACCCAGTTGAATCTGACTCGACATTTTCAAAATCCAAAATCCCAAAGAGAACCCAACATGAGTGATAAAATTCCAAAATCCCAAAGTGAACCCAGTCGCCAACGATTTCCGCAAAGAACCTTCGAGTATCAGCCCTTAGGGGGGTTCTCACTTTTCTATTCACAGTGAAGAGGGAAAGAAAACAAAATGGGTACAGAGCTGATCACCCTTTTCTCTTTCTCACTCCTTAAACCTCCAACACCGCCTAAATCTAAAACCCCCATTCCCATCGAATGTCGGACTATTTTACACATTGGCAGCTTTAATGGAGGAAAGGTGGCATGTAGATTGACGCAGATGGCAATGGCGATGCGGCGGTGACAGGGCGAGTCGTTGGCTTTGAGATGGGTGCGGCGGCTTGTAAGTGAGGGCGAGGTGAGAAAATATCGGGTAGTTGAAGAGAGAGGGAGAGAGGAGGCCGGTTGCAATTTATGGGTTTGAGAGAGAGAGAGAGAGAGAGAGAGAGAGAGAGAGAGAGAGAGAGAGAGAGAGTGGCCTGTTGCAATTTCTTCTTTCCCGCCAAATAAATTCCATGTCAACATTTTTACCCAAGTGGATACATAGTCATCACACAATAGGGGTATTTTGGTCTTTAAAAATATGAATTAACATTTCTGTTAACTCCCGTTAGATAAAGGACTAACCGTACGACAAAATGTTGAGTTCAAGTGCCACAATAGGAAATATCATAGTACTAAAACCTAATCAGGAAAAAGTTTCAAGTTCAGGGACCAAATTGTATATTAATCCTTTTCAAATTTAGTCCTAAGAGTTTTAAAAAGTCACGCGACTAGTTCTTTTGATGGATGCCGTTAGTAAAATTCCGTTAAATGACCCACGTGCATTTGAGTAAGGGCAAAATTAGAATTCACTTATCATCGTCTTCACCAATTCTTCAAACCCTAATCCCAAAACACACATATTCATCAAAGATCAAATCAACCTCCTCCTCCGGCCACCAGCGGCTCAACCTCATCCCCACCACTCCCTTTCATCAAGCCATCACCATGGCCCACCTCCCTCCGATCCCACCACCACCGCTCCTTCATCCGATCCATCTCAGATTCAAAACCCTCCCCGCCTGCTACCTATTCTTTCGATTTCTGGGACGAAGACGGATTCGAAGGCCTCCCTACTCAAACATTACCCCAACTAGTGTAAAGCTCTATTATAAGATGTCACATACACATCTCGTACCAAACAAGGAATCACTGCCTCAATCCTCCTCCAAGAATTGGAAACCAAACTGTAAACCTCAACCTCGGGTTGAACTTTCCCCAATACCATTTCACCATTATCTTTAAAAGAAACAATTCTAATTGAGGGGTTCCAAAGAAAGACTTCACGTGTATACTGGCAAGAAATGGTACGAGCGAGACAGACCAATCCATTACAGGAACCAAGTAATTAAAAATTCGAAGAGTGGGAATCAAATGGGATTTCGAATTTGTCATGCTCCATAAACGTATATTCGGAAATTAACGAGCATGTGTTTTTATTAACGACAAGAATATAGTAATTAGGGTAACTATGAGTGTTGTGATTCAGATGGCCATGGGTTGAAATGAAATTAGGGTTTTTGATGAGAGCGTACCATGATTTAGAGACAGAGGTGAATTTGATTAGGGCTTTCGCTGGTAATCTGGTGAGGATTTTTACAATGAGAGGTCGATCAGAATGTGTTTCGAATGCGTCATTGTTATGCAATTATGGCACGCAATTAGAGCTTGGATCGATGGAAATTAAATAATAGAGCAAGATTTGAGGTTGAAGAGAGGTAATCGCCGCGCTCGCCGCCACTCTCAACCATGGCCACGACGGAGATAAAGAGATGAAATGAAGTGGTTGGGGATGAGGCTGAGCTACCAGTGGCCGGAGGAGGAGATTGATTTGATCTCTGATGAATATGTGTGTTTTGGGATTAGGGTTTGAAGAATTTGTGAAGAAGATGATAAGTGAATTTCAATTTTGCCCTTACTCAAATGCACGTGGGAGGCACATGGGTCACTTAACAGAATTTTACTAACGATATCCATCAAAAGGACTAGCCGCGTGACTTTTTAAAACTCTTGGGACTGAAATTTGAAAAAAAAAATTAAGGAATTAATCGTAAAAAAGTTAATAGTCAAGGGACTAATAGTGTAATTAACCCAATAAATTAATAATCTTTCATGTTCGAGAACTAATAAATAGTCTTCCGTCCCGAATAAATATTCTTAATTCACAATCACAAATATTTTTTTTTTTTTGAAGAAGACAAATATTATATATGGCTCAAGTCATTATAAAAAGTTCGCAAAAGAGCTCCGATATGATTCGATGACTCAATCTAACAAAACGGGCTAGCATAAGAACGAGCACAAACCACATGAATTAAAAACGTAAATAATGATGGACTGTAAAATAGGGAGTAGAAATATTTATCCGAGATAAATGTTAAATTATAGTACAGTTACTCCTCCGTCCCGATAAATGTTAAATACTAGGGTTACAAGATTCCTAGCATTTGAACGGAGTCTAAATTGATTATTTTCAGAATTTGATCTCAAGTTGCTCTACTAATTAATGTTAAGTCATATGAACAGATTTAAGAATCTGAAGGTTTTAGAAAATGCCAAAACTCAAAAGTGATACAATAGAAAAGCCAAATTTGAGAACTGCAACATGTAAATATACACTGGCTAGAATACAAAAGCTTGATCGATCAATACTACATAATAGTAACTTCTAGCATTGCAGAATTCATACATCTTAAATTTCTTCCAGCAAATAGCTACGCCCCGTTAAATAAAGTCACTCTCTGAGAATGTAATTGCAGCACGGGGAGACGATCTTTGAAAGCTTAGCAATTTTCTTGTTACTTCGACAAAATCTCGTGGTACACAAGACGCTGAGCATCTGTTGTTTGGTACTCTCCGTGAACTGATAATAAGCTTTTCTAGGTTTCTTGCACTTTGAAGCAGAAACTTTACTAGTGTAATTAGTAGAAGGCTGCAACTTCTGTCTATGAAGCCTACAATCTTTATCGTCTTTAAGTGCTGCAAAGAGAGATGAGGATACTTGTTTTCTGATGCCCAGTAGTTCTCTTCGTCAAACTTGTAAGCATCAAGAAATTTTTCTGCAAATACAAACTACAGAAAAAGATTTTAAGTTAGGCCGAAGAAAGTAAGGCGTTAAAGAATTAGTTAGGCTTTCAGTTTCTGTAGTTAAAAGAATCACTAGGCGTGTGAATGAAAGGGAATAAATGGATAAAGGGTACTCTAAAGACTCACTGGTTTGTGGCTGATAACTGGTTCGAGGTTTATGACTAACGTCTCCAAATGAGGTGAATCCAATAGTAGCATCGTTATGCCAGGGATGTCCCATTGCATGACCATTGTATCTAGAGTTAAGCATTTCCAATTCCAGCTTCGTGATAGAGTAGACAGTGCTTTCACCTTTAGTATGGAAAGTGCCTACACATGGTAGTATGAGAATGTAAACTACACTCGAGCACCTGTCTAACTGGCCAGTTCTCTGATACCATTATATAAGCTTACATAGAACGTGCACTAGTTTTATCAATAATGGGTCGATTTCTAGGCATTTTGAAGTATCTATACGAGGAAAACAAACACAGCATTTTGCAAATATAAAATAAAATAGATCCAGAAAAACTTGCCTGAATACACCAAGTCCCGAGTTTGAGTTCAGTAACATGTTGTAGACTCTCAATAAGATCTCTTAACAGATTGCACTGCTTAGTGTAATCATGTATCATATCAAAGAAAGAAGTGTCACATGAAAAATCAAGGGTTGCTTTAACAATAGACTTGGTATTAGTCAGATGAATCTTTCTTCCACGAGCAGGCCCCAAAAGGTGCAACGACTGAAGATGAGGAGCCGAGATTTCCATCCAAGATTCTACAATGTTTTCGCCTGAGCAATGATCGATGATCAATTCTTTTAAACTTATAGAGCTGATAGCCAAATAAGCAATACCATGGAATGCTTTTATTTTCAGAAGTTCCAACACTGGACTACCAGAAAATATCTTTCGCATGACATCCTCACTCAACTCGAGATACTCCATCGACAAACTCCTGAGGAATTCCCATTTGATTACGCCGGTTGGCACCACATTGCAATTAGAAAGGCTCACAGTTTTTAATGAAGAATTGCAGTACACATGCTGAGGCAAGTTGTAAGTGTAACGACAAACTCGAGAAAATGTTAAATGTAAGTCAAGTTCTTCAACATTCCTTTGTGTCGCAAAGCGAATCCAGAGGTTGAGATAGGAAGCGAAACAATCTTTGTATCTAAAACTCACTGCAAACTTGTCGATATTGCTGTTTTTGCAGAGTAATAGGGTACTATCAACGCCAGTAACAAACCTGCGTATGTCGCCTTCAATGAAATCTCGATTTCGGAAAACAAGAGTTGACATTGAAGTCCAAAGGAATTCCCATCTCTTTGATAAAACTCCAGTTCTTATGGATTCCTTGATGGGTAAAAAAGAGAGGATGCGAAGAAGAGATGAATCCGGTAAAGTGCTGATTTTGTCTGAGTTTCTTCTCCTCTTCAAACACTTCCTTCTTATAAGTGCCCGCCTACGACGTCCCTCTATTTCGCTATCAATTTCTTCTTCTTGGGAGACTTCTTTTCCATCTTCAAAGACTTCTTCTAATTTCACAAAGTAGGCTCCCCATTCTCCAAAGCTTCGCCCTTGGTCACATATGATCTCTTCATTGTCGAAGACTTCTTCTTTCACAAAATAGGCTCCCCCTCCTCCAGAGCTTCCATTTTCCATGACTGCAGCTAGCTCACTTTCCAGAAAACCAATATTTGAAAGAATCAAGGAGAAGGAATTTCAAGAGTTTAGAGAAGTACTCACTCCGTCAAGTTTATATTGGCGGGAGCGGGGAGTCTGAGTCTATGTTAGCAACTGTCAACTGATTGAAGCTCGTCTTTTAAGAATTTCTTATTATACGTAGTATCACTGCTCTTATATAAATGCCTTTAACAATTACTAATGTCTAATTTTTGGATTTTTAGTTTTAACCTATTTAGTTAACCATAATAATTTAGAAAATACCGTTTTAGAAATATTTTTGTAAAACGAATCTTTCTGATTGGACTCATCATGTGTTAATGGGCTGAGCTATGAGAGAATTGTATTTCATCTTACGAATTTAGATTCGTAAGACGGTCTTACAGGAAACATACTCTTAATTAATTAATATTATGTAAATACTCAACTTAGTTAGGGGTATAATAAGTAAATAAGTAATTAATGTGCATTGAACGTGTAAATGACCAAAGAAAGAGTCTTGTTAACTCGTGCCCGAATGTTAAAGAGCAATATTAATTAAGGTAATTAGTGTTTACTTTCACATTAATCACTCTAATTTTATATTAATCAAACTACCAACTACCCAAATTAATGCATACTTTCACATATTTTCATCACTAAATACCATAATTAATGTTTTTTAACATATGACAACACAAGTTAACAAGATCCAAAAAGAAAAATAAGTCGATATAAATGAGATGAAAGGAATACAAAACACTATTTTAAGTAACATTGCTAGGTATGCACACACACTAGTCCAACACAGTAAATATTTTTCTTATCGTTTGTTGTGATGCTTCACACCAATAGGTCCAATAGTGACACACAATTATATCAAAATGATACTCCCTCCTAGTCTTAATTATTGTCTTGTTTGATCCGGCATACGGATTAAGAAAAAATAATTAACTTGATTATTAATATTGATATAATATATAATTTTTTTTAAGATATATGTGTATGTAAGTAGGAGAAAAAGTAAAATAAAATAATAAAAATAATGTTATAAAAAAAAGAAAATTTAAACAAAATAATTATTCTAAAACAAATAAAAAAAATAATAATTTAGAGATGGAGGGAGTATAAAATTGACCTCATTTGTAAAACTACTTTGGTACAATAACGTTGCTTTGTTTGTGATGCACTACTTTGATGTGCCACATAATGATGCAGAACCATTAAATATGTTATCAAATCAGGCAATCCAAGGGACTAATCAAGTACACCCTTTCTCTTTATTAGAGCTCGTTTAGTTCGGTGTTTACAAAATGTAATGATTTAAAAGTATAACGTTTTAAAAATATAATATTTTAAAAATGTAAGTTTTTTTTTGTAAATACGTTTGGGATATTACTTCAATATGCAGCTTTTTTTTTTTAGCAGCGTTTTAAAACATGCATTTTGGAAAAAAATTTGGAATTCCAGCGTTTTAAAACGCAGCTACGTTTTGAAAACACTGTTTTTTCTATCGCAATATTAAAACACAATTTTCGCAAATAAGCTGCATTTTATCCCTGTGTTTTAGCCAAAAAGCTCGACCAGAGCCCGTTTGGTGTAGCGTTTTAAAAACGCAGTGTTTTAAAAACGCAGCGTTTCTAAAACGCAAATTATTTAAAAGGCGGTTTTTTTCTTTATAAATGCGTTTGAGATATTATATCAAAACGCAGCTTTTTATTCCTTACTGCGTTTTAAAATCTGCGTTTTGGGAAAAAACTAGGAATTTCAGCGTTTTAAAACGCAGTTGCGTTTTGAAAATGCAGCTTTTTCTACCGCAGCATTGAAACGCTAAGTTAACGAATAAGCTGCGTTTTAACCCTGCGTTTTGGCCAAAACGCACGAACAAACGGGCTCTAATAGAGCCCGTTTGGTGTAGCGTTTTGAAAACGCTGTGTTTTGAAAACGCAGCGTTTCTAAAACGCAGATTATTTAAAACCCGGCTTTTTTATTTATAAATGCGTTTGAGATATTATGTCAAAACGCAGCTTTTTATTCCCTACTGCGTTTTAAAATCTGCGTTTTGGAAAAAAGCTAGGAATTCCAGCGTTTTAAAACGCAGCTTTTTCTACCGCAGCATTGAAACGCTAAGTTAAGGAATAAGCTGCGTTTTAACCCTGCATTTTAGCCAAAACGCACGAACAAATGGACTCTTAATGTTCTTACTTTTTATTGTTAGGTGTCTCTATTAATGTTCTTAAAAACTTTTGATGTTCACATTCGTTTTCATTCTTATCGATATACATTTAAATCTTCATTTAATATTAACATAACATATCCTAGAAAAACTCAATTATTTAGAATAATAAAACTCAATTAATGCTATGAGTATTATCGTCGAAATATATTTTACAATCTATCATTAATTACGTTTCCTAATTTTTGTACTTTGTCAAAAAGAAATATTTATCTGGAATAGAGAGAATAATTAATTGTTGAGTTATAGTGACCCTTGCTCTTCCGCAGCCTAGCGTCCATTTCAGCAACCCTCACCATCGGGGTAAAAGGGTTTTATGCTTTGAAACTTGTGCTTCTTTCTCTAAGCCCATGGTTTGGAACAGATCAGGAACCTCATAATTTCTTGATTAAATTTTTTTTGTAATTGATCTATTGAACTTTTCATAACAAAAAGATACTTTCCTCTTGTTATATTGTACTTTTTTTTTTTTTGCACCTCTAGATGAAGTATCACTAATGTATTTGCACATTCTATTTCGTCCGATTTGATCAAGTCTAAAAAATTGAGAGGTTTCAAATCTGTTTGAAATAGAGAAAGAAGACATGCATCTCTCCACTCCATGTAGATGCATAACCTCTCAATTTAAAAAATAAACAACGTCGTTAATGTGAAATCAACAACCTTTGAGCTCGTTTGGTACAGCGTTTACAAAACGCAGTGTATAAAAATTTGAAGATCTGTTTTTCTGTCTTATTCCTCATCACCCATTGTGTTTATATACAAGAGGACGCACATGCATGCCATTTCTCCCTATACATTTTCTACAATTTCTCCTATATTAAAGGCTGTATAAAATACTATCAAATAACAACTATCAAGGAATGCTATCAAGGAATTAACAGCTATCAAGGAATGATTAATGGATGATTGATTGTTGTTGCCTATTATAATGGTTGACCACCGAATATGTTTCCTCATACCCCTCCTCAAGCTGGTGTATGAAAGTTTCTAATGCCCAGCTTGCTAAGGAATAACTCAAACTGCGATTTGCCCAATGCCTTTGTGAATATATCCGCAAGCTGAGTGGTAGTATGAACATAGGTTGGTCGAATATTGCCTTTGAGAACTTCATCCCGAACAAAGTGACAGTCAACTTCAATATGCTTGGTGCGTTCATGGAACACAAGGTTTTTGGCGATGTGTAAGGCTGCCTGACTATCGCAATGAAGATGCATGGGTTTTGTATGAGCAACACCTAGGTTGGAGAGAATCCCCTTTAACCATTTTAACTCACATGTAGTGGTTGCCATGGACCTATACTCGGCCTCAGCTGACGAGCGTGAGACAGTATGTTGTTTCTTTGTTTTCCAGGATATTGGAGATGCACCAAGGAATACGAGCCAGCCAGTGACGGAGCGTCTGGTCAGAGGGCAACCGGCCCAGTCGGAGTCGCACCAGCCATGGAGTTGTAAGTTACATGTACTACTCAGAAGTATCCCTTGTCCTGGATTACCTTTTAAGAACCGAACTACACGAAGTGCAGCTTCCCAATGTTCTGCTTTGGGTTGTTGCATGAATTGAGACAAAGTGTGGACACTGTATGATAACTCAGGCCGAGTGAAACATAGGTAAATCAGACGCCCAACCAAGCGCCGATAGGGCTCAGGGTTGGAAAGTAGCTGACCCTGAGCAAGTGGCAAGCGATGGTTTTGTTCCAATGGAATGGCCACTGGTTTCGCACCAAGAAGTCCAGCTTCAGAAATAATATCAAGGGCATATTTACGTTGACACAGAAAAATCCCGGAAGGACTTCGAGCAACTTCAATACCCAAAAAATATTTCAATATGCCGAGGTCTTTCATATGGAAACAAGTGCTCGGGTAGAGCTTAAATCGCTTGATAGCCGAGGGAGTGTTACCACCAATGATTAAGTCATCAACATAAACTAGGACCACGAGCTGGATTCCTTGTTCTTGTAAAGTGAACAAGGAATAGTCAAGGAATGATTGATGGAACCCATAAGCTTTGAGTGCAGCAGAGAGCTTGGCAAACCAGCAACGTGGAGCTTGCTTTAACCCGTAAAGCGATTTGCGAAGCTTGCACACCATGCTTGGATGCGATGCCGTAAACCTAGGAGGCATTTTCATAAACACTTCTTCTTGAAGGTTGCCATGCAAAAATGCGTTGTGGACGTCCATTTGATGAAGTTCCCAAGCTTTTGCTGCTGCAACTGCTAAGACAGTGCGTACCGTGACCATCTTGGCGACTGATGCAAATGTTTCGGTGTAGTTGATGCCTTCCACTTGATGATTGCCAAGGACAACTAATCTGGCTTTAAAACGTTCAATTGTCCCATCAGAGTGATACTTGATGCGGTACACCGATTTGCATCCGAGGGCTTTCTTTTCGGGTGGTAAGCGCTGCATAGTCCAGGTACGATTCCGTTCGAGAGCTTGAATCTCAGCTTGCATGGCTTCTCTCCAACGAACATCTTTTACTGCTTCATGGAAATGAACCGGTTCTTTTTTTGCAGTAATGTCTGCAAGAAATTGTCTATGTGGCATGGAAAATTTATCACAGTTTACATAGTGTGTTATAGGATAGGGCGTACCTGAAGAACGTGATGGAGCTGGTGAACGAATGGAAGGACTCAACTTCTGAATTGTATTCGTGACATAGTCATGCAACCGGGTAGACGAACGTTTGACTCGACAGCCTCGCCCCAATTGTTCATTGTCATCATGGGTACTTAGGGACTCCAAAACTGGAACTGATTCTTGTGGGTCTGGTGTTACAGTAGTGTCTTCGACATTGATATCTGGAGTATGAGCACTTCCCTTATCATCAACATTTACTGGTTCGAACATATCTGAAGAATGCTCATCCGTGTTCCCGAAAGACCCATTATGATTCTCAACTTCAGTGTCTTCGCTATTGGAGTCTGAGATGACATTGGGTCTAGGTACAGGTTCATCGTGTTCAAAGGGAAATTGGGTTTCAAAGAAAATGACATCCCGTGATACAAAAAATTCATGGGTCTCAAGGTCATAAACTCGCCATCCCTTTTTTCCATAAGGGTACCCCACAAAGACACATCGACGGCTGCGACTTGCAAATTTGTCTCCTTTCGTGCCTTGGTTGCGTGCATAGCAGAGAGACCCAAATATGCGTAATTGAGCATAAGAAGGCAGTTGACCATGCAGCACTTCATATGGAGTTTTGCCATTTAAAACAGGGCTTGGAGTACGATTAATCAAGTAGCCTGCTGTCAAGACATACTCACCCCAGAATTTAATAGGAAGACTTCCTTGGAAACGTAAGGCACGTGCGGCATTGAGAATGTGGCGATGTTTTCTTTCGACCCTCCCATTTTGCTGTGGTGTCCCTGTACAAGAAGTTTGAAACAGCATTCCATGTTCAAGAAAATATTTTTCCATGCCGATGAGTTCTGTTCCATTATCACTTCTAACAGTTTTGACCTTTTTGTTATATTGCCTTTCCACCATAGCAAAGAAATTTATTAGTATCTGTGATACTTGTTTCTTGTCAATTAGCAAAGACACCCATACTGCACGTGAGCAATCATCCACAATAGTAAAGAAATATGTAGCACCACAAGAAGAACGAGTTCTATATGCTCCCCATAAATCACAGTGTATTAATTCAAATATATCAGAAACTTGATGATTACTCAATGGAAATGTTTCTCTAGTTTGCTTAGCTCTTTGACATGTATCGCAAGCTTTATTTGGTAACTTACTAGTTTTTCCATTATTGACAACAGAAATCAACTGACTAGTTTTCCAAGATGGATGTCCCAAGCGCTTGTGCCACAGTTCCAGTTGGTTCAGTCCATCAGTTCTGTAGGCCTTTACTCTCGGAATTTCCCAGAAGAAATAGAGTCCATTCCTTCGTTCACCCGCACCAATCAGCGTCTTCAAAGTTCGGTCCTGTATAACACACAATTTATTAGTAAACTGGACAGTACACTGGGATTCATCTATCAATTGTGATATAGAGATTAAGTTGCAATTCAAACTAGGAACATAAAGCACATTTTCAAGTTTTAAACACCCAGCAAGCTTTATTGTTCCTTCCTTAGTTGCTGTGACAGATTGTCCGTCAGGAAGCCCAACAGGACATGCAGGTACTTCCCGTACTTCAGATAAGTGTTGTAAGCTTCCTGTCATATGATTGGATGCCCCGGAATCAAGGATCCATAAATTGAGTTTAGTCTTACCAGCCATGGTTTCATTTGAATTGACCTTCGAAGTGTTAAGCATTTCCAACAAAGTTTGCCATTGCTCATTGCTTAATCCTGTCATGCTAGCATTTTCTGGATTGCCACCAGCACTGGATCCCAAGTTCTGGACAGCATGAGCACGTACAGGACCGTTTTGTGCATGTCCAATATTCGCTCCTTCGCGGTTCTGACCTCGTCCTCGTCCACCTGCCTTTCCATCACTTCTCGGACGTTCACCCCACCATTCTGGATATCCAATCAGCAAGAAACATCCTGCTGCATCATGTCCTGTTTTGTTGCAATTTGTACAAAGCAAAGATTTGTTCTTGGTCTCACGCCCTTTCAACCTCGCACTTGTTTGAACAGCTAACCCCATGACCTCTGTTCCTTCTTCTTTAGCTTGTGTAACATTTCACATCCTTTCTTCTTGTACTAGGATAGAATACATCTTGTTCAACGATGGCAAAGGATCTGTAGCTAGCATGTTGGGACGAACTGTTCCATAGAGCACACCATTTAGTCCCATCAAAAATTGATGAGCTCGTTCTTCCTCTTTGCGTTTTTCAAGCTTCACTGCAATTTCGCATTTGCAGCCATTACAAGTACAAATTGGTACCTGTTCATAGTTGGCCAAGTCATCCCACAAAGCCTTCATCTTTCCGTAATAAGCCACCAAAGTCATTCCTCCTTGTTTACACTCCGCCAAGTCTGATTTCAGCTGCTGAATGCGTGGCCCATTCACAACCGAAAACCTCTCCTTGATGTCTTCCCAAAGTTCCTTGGCTGTGTCCAAATAGGACATGGTTGATCGCAAGCTTGGTTCCACCGTGTTCAAGATCCATGATACCAGCATGGATTGAACAGTCCACCAATCCTCCATTTTAGAGGACCCTTCTTTGGGTTGCTCTACGGTTCCATCAATGAACCCCCATTTCCTCCTTACTCTTAAAGATGTCCGCACAACTCTAGCCCATTCATCATAGTTTTCACCCCGCAGCTGCACTTGTGTGATCACACTCCCAGGATTGTCGTTGAAGTTCAAGTCATATGGTGATGGGTGTTTCTTCCCAGCATCAAGATTGGATTGCTCTGCATTTCCTGCCATTGTATCTATTGTGTATGGAAGTTTATTGGTTGGTGGTTTGGTTGGTGGTTGGCTCTGATACCATATAAAAATTTGAAGATCTGTTTTTCTGTCTTATTCCTCATCACCCATTGTGTTTATATACAAGAGGACCCACATGCATGCCATTTCTCCCTATACATTTTCTACAATTTCTCCTATATTAAAGGCTGTATAAAATACTATCAAATAACAGCTATCAAGGAATGCTATCAAGGAATTAACAGCTATCAAGGAATGATTAATGGATGATTGATTGTTGTTGCCTATTATAATGGTTGACCACCGAATATGTTTCCTAATACAGTGTTTTAAAAATGCAGCGTTTTAAAAAATGTAGTGTTTTAAAAACGCAGGTCTTTCCTTATAAATACGTTTGGGATATCACTTCAATACGCAGCTTTTTTTTTCCTAGGAGCGTTTTAAAACCTGCGTTTTGGGAAAAAGCTAGGAATTCCAGCGTTTTAAAACGCAACTGCGTTTTGAAAACGCTGCGTTTTCTGCCGCAGTATTGAAACACATTTTTTACAAATAAGCTGCGTTTTATCCCTGCATTTTAGTCAAAACGCTCGACCAAACGAGCTCTTCTTCAATTAACAAGGTTGCTGATTTATTGCAGTATTAGTGGATAGTGTCATAGTGATACCAAGTCAATGACATCACAGTTGCACCAAATATTTTTCTCTCAATTTGAAGATATCAACTTAAGTCAAGTTGACTGCTATTATGCAGTTTTTCCCCTCAATTTTAAAATATCAACTTGACTCAAATCGACTGCTACTATGTGCTTCTTCCGTTCTAGTCTTCCAGATAAAAAAATCTATTATTTATTTTGGAATGTTTCGCTTAAAGTTAATTTTAAAAAATTATGCATATAATTTTAATAAAATTTTCAACTTTACCCTTCACATGTGGTACAAACATACTCCTCCGTCTTGGATAAATGTTCCTAGTGAATAAAACACAGGAATTAAGAAACATAATTAATGATGTGCTGTAAAATGTGTTCTGACTATAATACACATGAATATTAATTGAGTTCAACTACTTTAAATAATTGAGTTTGTTTGGGATGTGTTATATTAAATGAAGCTTTAAGGGTATATTACGAAGAATGGTAGAGAATAGATAGATCAAAAGTCTTTAAGAACATTAGTTGGGACATCTCAAAATAAAAAGTAAAAATATTTATCTGGAACGGAGGGAGTATTAACTATGCTAAAATATTTTTATAATTATGATCAATTTTAATACTACTTATATATCCCTTAATTATTAGACTTTTTAAAAGTGGACTCTTTAGGTAGAACGCAGGGAGTAGTATATAGAGATAGAGGGAGGGCCAAATCTAATGGTGCATAAAAAAAGAATCTTTCAATATATATATATATATCATTAATAAAATAGTACTTCTTTCGTCCCTAAAAATGAGTTCATCTTTTCATTTTAAGTCATTCCAAAAAATGTCAATTCTCAAAAAAAAAAAAAAATCATTTTTACTACTTAAACCTTATTGACTCCTAGTTTAAGTGATGGGCCCCATCTTCACATAGGTATTTTTGAAAAATACAAAGTCAATTAGTTTTCTTAATTTGTGGACATGTCAAAGAATACTATATTTTAAAAAACGGAACGAATATATTTTTAATATTTTTGACCACAAAATGAAATTAATCTAATATTGAGGCTACTCCGAGTGTTAATTGGTAATCAAAAGCTTGTATTTATTGCTTTTGTCAGCTAAACCATACCCGATATGGCGCGCGGTTCAAACATCAAAAAAGTTTTCTATCGCACTTGGAGTACTTCCATTTTCACTAGTATTGGGCTCCGCCAATTCAGGCCACCAGTAAACAAAAGTTCACATGCAAAAAAACATAACAAAACCTTAGTCATCCAACAGTCGCATAGAACAACAGTTAAGAATTATGTAAAGTGATTCTAATCATGCTTGATAGAAGACCTAACACAAAACATAATTACACCAATCAATTCCAGATACTTTGGGATCACAACCAAACCATTTTAATCCCTTTCAGTTGTAAATCTTCACTACCAACCGAACCATTTCCTCGGAAAAGAACAAGTCTTTTCTGCAAAATAGTGTGTTGAAGCTTCAGACGACAAATCTGAGCCAATCCTTAACATTTACCAAGAGAAGAGAATTACTGCCTTCGCAGAGGCTCTTTTGAAGCTTAATATCTTCCGAACAACTTCTAGTAATTGCTTTTCCTCCCATGGTTTGTTACTTTTTAGATACTCTGTAGTATTACAACGTATAATCATCTTCTCTAGTACCAATCCGTGTTGAAGTAAAAACTGTGCAAACGCAATCTCAAACTGATTTCCACTAAAACCGTCGATCTGAACAGTTTTCAAGTGGTGCTGTAAACATATGAAACTGCTAGTGTCCTGCAAATTCCAGCTGTTCACTGCTTCGGAGCTGTTAGAATTGCTAAAGTTCTTGCCAGAGGACTAAGGAACAATGCAAGAGAGCAATGCAATAAACAAAGTGTTAGCTTAGTTGACATCTGTATTGGATAGACAATATCAATATAAAATTTGCATTTATGGAAGCAATAACAAGAATGAAATGGTGACTGATTCTTCAGGAGACGAGCACCATATTTGATACATAATTTTTAAACTAAGTCCTCGTTTTTACATTTTCAGAAATAAGGCATCACCAACTTCAAGTAAAAGAAATGGAATCATGTGGACATGTCCAAGAAAAGTACCCAATTCGTCCTCATTGAAAAGGCATACTTTGACAGTTTTTAGTCAATTAGACCAATTTTGGATGGATATTTAAGATGCTTTCATTTAGTTAGAGACAAAAAAAAAAAATTTACCTTGGAGACTACACTAAAAGTACTAATAAGTAACAAGTTTTATAATTTTTCAAAACAACAATTAAATCGTCAAATATCGATTATAGAATTGGAGAAATTGACCAAAAATTCAAAGTGTACCTCTTCAAATGGGACGGAGAGAGTATGTTCTTTGGGTTGCATTGGTAAAGTGAAGAAATGCAAAAACAACACACTGAAAGTAGCAAAGCCAGGATTTTGTTGATAGGGGGTCAAAATTATTTTAGGAGTAGACATTACTGGTATTTTCCGAATTGGCTCAAATGTGGGTCAAATTATAATATAGTGCATTTTCTTCCTAAAACAAAAGGGGGTCAAAATGGATATAAATAAAAAAGTACATGTGAAATTTTTAGTAGTAAGAATCAATTTCAAAAATCTACTTTCAAAGATAAAGGGGTCAGGTAACCCCTTAATGCCTAGCAATGGCTTCGAGACAGCACATTGAGAAAGCTCACCGGAGAAGTGCGGAACGATTGGATTTTAAGAACTAGTTTCTCAAGGTGATATGAAAGTGCCACCAAGCTTCTTATTCCTAGAACATCGCGTTTGTCAAAGCATGTTTCCAGTGTAAGACATCTTGTCCCCAATGCTGGCAGATTTATTCCTCCCAGTGCTGCAGTTGATGCAATCTGGACATAGCATATCACAAGAAAATTTTAGGAAGGGAAAGTAGAATTAAGGGTTAATGACATTATAAGTCCCTCGACTATGACCGATTCCACCAGTAGTCCTTTAACAAATTTTAGTCCCTTGACTATGAAAATTAGACACGGTTGGTCCTTGTGTTCGATGCCGTTAGTATTTTTCTGTTAAGTCCATCATGTGCCCATCACGTGCTTTTGGTTAAGGGTATTTATGAAATTTCACGTAACTCTGTATAACTTGTAGTGTCATTAACACTAAATTATTTTTTAAATTAGGTTTTAGTGTATTTTAATAATTAGAGAAATTTAATATTTATTAATTTAATGATACTCATCTTCTCAAACTGCGAGTCTACCACCACCACCACCACCAAACTCACCACCACCAAACCATCTTCTCCGGCCAATAATTCAAGAAACAATCACTGCCAGTCCACCACCACAACCACTGCCAATCCACCACCACCACCAAACTCAAGAAATCACTTAAATTTCTTCCAATTACTTCCATGAAAACTCAAATCACACAAATTACTTTCAATTATTTCCTTTCAATTATTTAAACATATTCAACTTTCAAACCCACTGCTGCAAATGAGACAAATCAACATTGCAAACTAGTGTCACAAACATAACGTTTGTAAGCATAGAAATGCAAACATCAGAAGGGAAAAAGAAATGCAAACACAAGAAGGGAAAAAGAAACGCAAACTAGTGTCACAAACATAACGTTTGTAAGCATAGAATTCAAGCCATGAAATTGAAATTGAAGTTCATATTCAAATTTTAGACCAGCTTTGGTCAAGATCCAATTTCAAGGTTTGGATTCATGCTCAGAAACATAGCATAGCAGATAAGAAAGCTATACATCAACTTTTATAGATCCAGCTCCACAATGCAGCCGCAGGAACTTCGTCACGAGACCAAGCCACTGCCTATAAAAACTCCATTTCAAACCCACCACCACCACCGCTGCATTTCAAAAGCTCACACCCTTTCAACCTAATCAACAGCATCGTGTCGCTGTCGGATCCGAAACTTCCCAGTCTTTCAAACTCTTCCTCTGTCTTCACCCCCTCGTGAATCAACAACATCGCGTTGTCGGCGCCATTAACGATCCAGTCGGGCCCACAGCCAAGGCCCCATCGAGCTCTCGCTCAGTACACCACCCGTAAACCCTTCCAAGCGAAGACGGCGACGGAGTCGCGGGAAATTGCTGCGGCCGCGATGATGATTGTTTCCGGCGATGATGATTAGGTTGAAAAGGAAAGTGGGTGGGTGGGTAGGGGAGGTCAAGTAACAATGTAGGGGATGAAGATGTGCCGGGGGAGGAGGAGAGAGAGAGAGAAAAATAATATATTGTTTTAAGTATTAGAAAATATCTTTGCACGTAAAATTCCATAAATACCCTTAACCAAAGGCACGTGATGGGCACATGATGGACTTAACGGAAAAATGCTAATGGCATCCAACAAAAGGACCAACCGTATCTAATTTTCATAGTCAAGGGATTAAAATTTGAAAAATTTTTGTTAAGGGACTACTGGTGGAATCGGCCATAGTCAAGGGACTAGTGGTGTCATTAACCCTAGAATAAACTATACTCCTTAGTGGATGCATGGTCGAGTCAATAGTAAGATGTGCTCCTGTACAATGCATAGTCAGTTCTCAGTCGGAGATGGGCTCCACATAAGTCAAACTTGAGAAAGGAACAAGAGGTGCACGTTAGAGGAAATGAAAGACATTTTACTTGAACTGTTTCAAAAACACTCTTGAAGAAAAGGTGTATGTTCCTCCATCCCTCCATCCTATTTGTAGAGTCCCTTTTGTCTTTTTTGGATGTAACATTTGGAGAGTTACATTTCTAAATTTGTCTCGATACTTCCCTGGTCTTCCACTTATGACCCTTAATTTTCTAAAACATGTTATGACACTGGTTGGAGATGTTATTATAAAGATCATTCTTTAGTTTTTGAATTTAATTGTGTAGATTGTTGTATCAATAGCTGTTGGCCTGCATGTGAAACTATTTGACAAGCAACTCCGTTCACGGAAGTACGCCTCAAGTACATGTTCTACCATGTGACTGGATCCATCAGAAAATTAAACACATGTTCATACTAACACACACCTACCAATGATCTTTCAATGGTGCATATGTGTTGAACTATTTACAAGGTGAAACATGTGATCCTTGATCCTGCAAAAAGGGGATCTGCAGGAGGAAACGGTGGTTGATCGTGGTGCCTGTTAGGAAACCTAGCTGAGATCCTTACCTGAGACAAGAAAGATAACCACAGCGCATGAGCCAGAGCCAGGAGGTCTTCCCCGCTCTAACCCTCGGACATGAGAGTGAGATGACAACCAACAAGCGATCCTTAGACGGCCGATGACTGGAGAATCATAACCTCTTGGGCCTTGTTGGAAGCCTTGTGATCAAGGAGAAAAGAGCTGTGTGTGTGTTGTAGAGCGAAGATGAATAGTATTCTACTTACGACCCTTAATTTTTGGAAATGTGGGACCTCAGTACCGGGGGAGCTTGGCTGTACTGGGCTTTGTCTAGGAGGGAGGCTGGCTTCCAATCTCAGGCGGTGGTGATCTCCTTGTTCAGAAGGCATTGAGTTACGTGGGCCCTAGAAATATTCTCATAGATTCCTTAGGGTCCCATCAATCCTAAACCTTGAAAAATCATTTGCACATCTCATCAATATGTTCTATATCTATTCTTGTTTTACCAGGATGGTTCATCTCAACAGATGCCTAGCTACTGCCAACTTGTCTGCATTCCATTGCTCATAAATGACTGTTATGTATACATACTTCTCCCTAGTTCTCAAATTCAATGTAAAATAAAGTGTATACCTGTTAGTACATAAATTCGCACTAAAAAATTCCCAACTAGCAGGATAAGTGAGAAGTAATTCAATCATATAGACAGGCCCGAGAAGGAAATCATTAAGACATAATCCAGGAAGGGTGAAAACCCATAAACACTACTCTATTACCCAAATAAAGGAGTTTTACCTCAATACACCGACTCCCAAGAGTAAGATTCTTCGCACTATGAACTCGGAACAAGAGCTCTGCCATCAATTTACCATAGCCTTTGCAGTCTAACTCTAACCCATTAGACCCGTGGTCATAGCTCATATCAATGTTCATAGTATTACCGCTGCATAAAAACCAAAAATTCAGCGTAACCTCCACCAAAGATTCCACATTGATCAACTTAATTTTCCTGCGAAACAAACCATAAATTCCCAGAGAACCAAGCTTTGGAACCCAGATTTCCAACTCCTTATCTGATTGGCAAAAATCTCCATACCCATAAATCCTCAATCTCTTCAAACCCTCAGAACTAATATCCAACCGATTAAACCCACTACATTCCCTTAAGACCAAGTCCTCCAACAAAGGACAACTCGACAAAATATTTAAAATCAATGCTTCATCCAACATCATATACCCTAATGACAAACATTTAAGCAAATTCCAACGAATTTCCCTCTTCCTATCCCCAAAGCTAACACAGGTCAAGCTCAATTTAATCAAACAAGAACAATTACACAAACTAATAGGCAATTTATAGGACTCGCCATCAAACTCCCAAATTGCTCTGTTGCCCAACAAATCAAGATCAATTTCCTCCACGTCTCTCTTCAAGGCAAAGCTAATCCACCGGTTGACGCTGGACTGGAAAAAGTCGTTATAATCGAACTGGAGGTGAAATTTAGTGAGTTTGGGGGAACTGTGGAGGATTAAGGTTTGGTCGACGGAGCTGACGAAAGAGCTAATGTCGAATGGGGTATCCGGGTCGGGGAAAAGGTTAAGGGTTCGGGAAAGGGACCAGAGGGGTAGGAACTTCTTAGAGATGGCGCTTGTTTTGATAGCATCTTTTGTGGTTAAGAAGGAGATGATTTGGGTTAGAGTTGAATTTGGGAGTGTACTGAGTCGG
This sequence comes from Platycodon grandiflorus, assembly GCA_016624345.1. Lineage (NCBI taxonomy): Eukaryota > Viridiplantae > Streptophyta > Magnoliopsida > Asterales > Campanulaceae > Platycodon > Platycodon grandiflorus. The sequence goes on along the minus strand of CM028361.1, from coordinate 86,317,661 downwards.
TCAATGGGTTCTTGTTGTTGGTTGTCGTCGAAGAAGTCAAATGGGTCATCGGCACTGTAGGGGAATGACGGTGACCGTGCCGGTGACGGTGAGGGGCTGCTGTTGACAAGGTCCAGATCATCGTCTTCGGCGGAGCTGTCGCTGTCCATATTGTTCCGGGAAGGGTATGATGAAGTTGGAGCTGGTAATTAGCAGTGCTCTTGGCTCTAGAGCATCTCCAACGTGGTTCTGTGGTTCTTACTTTTTAGGTCGGCTCCACCTTGCCACCTAAGATTTCGACTCACTATCCTATTTAAGAACTAATCTCTCCAATATTTAGTTCTTCAATTTAATTTTTAGGTGGGCTTCACAATGCCACCTAGAATTTCCACTCACTAAACTCATTTATTTTTATACTTTTTATACAAATTAATTTTTTATAGTTTTAATTAATATATTTTTTATATATCGTATAAATAAATTAATTCATTTATAATTTTAATTAGTACATTACATATTTCATATATTTCGTACAGACAAAGAAATTGAATTATTTCTATTTTTAATTTTTAATTTTCATTAATATATTGCATGTAATTTTCATTGTTAATTTTTAAATACTTTAGAATTCAAAAAATAACTTTATCAAAATTAAAAAAGAAATTAAAGTTATTTAAAGTTAAAAAAAAAGTACCTAATATTCCGAATTTTAAAAAAAGAACTTTTTGCAAAAATGGGTAAATCAAAATGTATTTTAAAAATTAGAAAAAAAAAAGCTTTTCAATAAAAGCTAAAAATTAAATACTCAAAATAAAAGTAAGAGAGAGAGAGAGAGAGAACGTGGGATTTCGGGGGAAAGGGACAGGGGACTGGGGATGGGCCAGGAGAGGAGGGAATAGCGGGAGGGGAGGGACGTTCTTTTTACCCGTGTGTGATGCACGCACAGCTAGAAAAGAACAGTGTATCACACACTCTCTTTATTTTGGTGGCCAAGGTGAATGAAAAAAAAAATAAGAACGAGTTCTTATTTTAGAACTCGGAAGAACTGGATATTTTTGGAACCATTTTAAGAACTCTCATATTGTTGAAGAACTGGCCAAATCAATTTTTAATTAGCTAAGAACTAACATTGTAGATGCCCTTAGTGGAACACTCGTAAATGTTTTTAAGATGAATGAACCCTTTGACTTGTTGACCTAACTATGCCCATTTCAGTTTGGCTTAGAATGATATTAGGAGCTTGGGTACAAGTTTTAGTATTAATCGAGTTGGTCAAATATACTTAAATATGTTCCCATTGATTAACATTAAAGTAGTAAAAAAATGCTAGATACCTTAAAAAAAAAAAAAGATAGATTTTTTCCAAAAAAATCTTCTCCAGCAAACCTTTTAGTCGAAAAGACATCCTTTACGTGATCCTCTACTTCTAAAGGGTTATTTAAAAAATGTCTTTTTATCCACGTTGATTTTTATATTTTACCGTCAATCAGTTACATAATGAATTAATTTTTATTTTTTGTAATTGATTATAAAAAATTGTCATGTCTGAAAGAATGCTTTAAAAAGAGTTTTGCATTGGAGCACGTTTAGAAAGAAGACTCTCTACCTTTCAAAAATTTTGACATATACGAAAGAGATCTTCTTGTTTAAACATGCCACATAAAAAAACTAAACGATAGCATTAGAGATATTCTAATAGTACCATAAGCTCGAACTTGTAATTGGGGATAGTCGTTAGGTTTGGGAGGGGCCAGGACGCAGACCTTCACTGGTTGGCTCGTCGGCCAAGCTAAAATATCTCAACCCAACCTCTCCCACTCTTCCTTGAGCTTGGGCTAAGACAGGACGAACTCAGGCCAAGAGCCTCGTGGGCTTTTTTTGCACCTCTATAACAAGCTCCCGACCGGCGTGTATATTCATGATCAATTCTGTCATCGTCCTCAATCTTTCCACAGTTGATGATGTCATCATCCTTAATCTTTCCATAGTTGATGATTCCAAACATTCGGTCCTCATATACTCCATGTGTTCCTAAATGAGTTTTTTTTTTATTTTTTTTTATTTTTCAAAAATACTCCCTCCGTCCCTAAATTATTGTCTGGGTTGACCTGACACACGGATTAAGAAAACTCAATTGACTTGATTATTAATATTGGAATAATATTGAAATAGTGTATTGTTTTCATTAATGCCCATGTGTATGTGGCCCATAATTAAAGTAGTAAGAAAAAGTAAGGGTAAAATAGTAAAAGTGATATTCTAAAAAGGAAAGTTTCAAACAAGACAATTATTTAGGGACGGACGAAAAAGGAAAGGAAGACAATAATTTAGGGACGGAGGGAGTATTAACCAAGTTGACTTTTAAATTATTCTAGGGTTAATTACACCATTAGTCCCTTGACTGTGGACTATTTCACCAGTAGTCCCTCAACAAATTTTTTTTAAATTTTAGTTCTTTGACTATGAAAATTAGACACGATTTGTCCTTTTGTTGGATGTTATTAGTATTTTTCCGTTAAGTCCGTCATGTGTCAATCACATGCCTTTGGTTAAGGGTATTTATGGAATTTCACATGCAAAGATATTTTCTGATACTTAAAACAATATATTCTTTTCTCTCTCTCCCCCCGACCCCTCACAACATCTCAGCCCCCATCCTTCCATTTTCTCTCTCATAATTCTTCACCCTCATCATCACTTCTCTTTATCTTACATTTCTCTTTCTCTCTATCTGATGATCCGTTAATTAAATCGTAACATACCCCAAATATGGAAGGGGTGTCTGCAAAAGTGTGCATGGGGATCAATGGTTACTGGAAAAGGCGAGGCTACCAGCGCCTCAATGGAGCTACTGGTCGGTGGCGTATATCCCGGGTTAAGCTGGGCCAAGCCGGCTCCAACCAGAAACGACGCTTTTGGAGGTTTAAAATCTATCACCCCTCGGCTGAAGCTGAGGATCTCCCTTAAGAAGTTTTTTATTGGGCTCCGCGACGCATACGTTAGGATGATGAGGATTGCCAATACCTCCGTCGTTCACAGCGGCGAGATCGGTGGCGTTTACGGCGGAGATGGGATTAGTCAGATGGGGGCTGAGATGTTGTAGGGGGGGGGAGAGAGAGAGAAAAGAATATATTGTTTTAAGTATTAGAAAATATTTTTGCGCATGAAATTCTATAAATACCCTTAACCAAAGGCACGTGATGAACACTTGACAGACTTAACGAAAAAATACTAACGGCATCCAACAAAAGGACCAACCGTGTCTAATTTTCATAGTCAAGTGACTAAAATTTAAAAAAAATTGTTAAGGGACTACTAGTAGAATAATCCATAGTCAAGGGACTAGTAGTCTAATTAACCCATTATTTTAACAACATAAATACATTTACATACATCAATTCTATGCCATCTTTGGGAGATCATATTCAAGAAGTGAATTTTTATGAGACACCTATTCGAATAAGTGACATTGCATGTTTCTGCTTCAATCATCGCAGATATATATGGGAACATCATAACTTTAAGTAATATCAATATCCCATAACAAATTTGAAGGCAAAAAAGAAAATAAAATTATTCATACTCTATATATGCTTTAAAAAAGAGACTAAGTTCAGCATCACATACTATTCTCTAATTAATTAATACTAATTTTTCCAAGAAAATTATTGATACTGATCTATCCTAAAAAAGACTAAGTTCAGCATCACATACTATTCTCTAACTAGTACTAATTCTTCCATATATGATCTTCAGAAGCTCGATACTTTCTCACCATCAATCATATTCTGCACAACACATAAAAGAGTAACAAAATAAGCAACTGACAAACGATTCTCACAATAGACAGTGGAATAATAAGTAAAGCCAGAGTTATTTAGAAGAGAATGAAAAAATACTTACGTGTTACAGTCGACATTGGGGTCGATGGGTATGGTAGTGGTAAGCTTGCAGAGTCGTGGAATCTGTTTGGCATTGTCAAGGTTGATTGGAACAGACTGGGCAGCAGCCTTAAAGCATTGGCAGATGGCCCTGCGGTCTGGTTGAGAATCATTGGCTATCTTGTCCAAGTCTTGTGCTCCCAAACAACATTGTGCATTAGGTCCGGCTGCGCCACCTAGCAAGAACGGCTGGCAAGAAAAAACCCTCGTGATGGCGTCGGTACATGTAATTTCTGCCTTAACGACGTGGATCGCAACGAAGCATAAAACTGCCAAAGAAATCACCCATGCAGAGCTACTCGCCATCGTTCTTCAGACTAATTTTGTGAAAGAAGTAGAATGCAAGCAAGCAAGCACGCACTTGATTTGTGTTGAGAGACGAGGCAAGTTGGGAAGGTTGGTTTAGCTATATGAACCCTACTTATAGTGCAGGATGAGAAGGGTTAATTAGCTAGGTGAATGCACTAGCTAGTAATTAGGAATAATTGCACAACACTTAATAAAAATAGAATCATTTTCTGCATCGGTTATAAACCATTCTAATTACTTTGGCCATTATTGTAAATGGAGTCAAACAGTCATTGATTGCCATAATTTCAAAAGTTACGGAGGGCTATTATTTAAGAGATAGGATAATATTTAGGCCTAGATTGGTAAAAAGAAATGGAATTAATTCTGCAAAATTAATTTTATGGAATTGATTAATAACGTTTAGTGGTACAAGAATTATATTTAGAATATGAATGGATTACTAAAATCTTAGAATTGATTACTAAAATTTAAGGAATCATAATACTGATAGAGGAGGTGGGATTTAGATTCCTATTAGTTGGAATCCATGTAAAAGGACGACTATATCCTTCTATTAGGTAAAGTATTTCGTTTATATTTATTATTTTATTTTGTTTCAACTACTTTACTATCGTTCCTTTTTACTCCTCGTCGTCATTGTTCTTCAGTTCTTCAAATGGTTTTTTTTAACTCTTCTCATTTGATTTAATTTGTTAATAATAATTTATAATTTTATTATTTTAGTGTTAATTTTTACGTTTGAAGCATGTTTTAGAGTCCGTTTGTTACAGAGTTTACAAAACGCAGTGTTTTAAAAACGTAGGTCTTTCCTTATAAATGTGTTTGGGATATCAGTTGAATACGCAACTTTTTTTTTCCTAACAGTGTTTTAAAACCTGCATTTTGGGAAAAAGCTAGGAATTGCAGCGTTTTAAAATGCAGCTGCGTTTTGAAAACGCTGTTTTTTCTGCTGCAGCATTGAAACACAATTTTTGCAAATAAGCTGCGTTTTATCCCTGCGTTTTGGCCAAAATGCACGACCAAACGGGCTGTTAGAATTGATTAATCTTACAAGATTTAGACTACATATGCCATAAGAAATTTTTTAAAGAATTGACACGCTTTGCATGACAATTACATAAAATAGAATGATCGAAGAACTTGTTACTATTACACATACTTTTCTCGAATTGTTTCAAATATTTAAACTATTTTTATTTGAACTTGTCTCGTTATAACAATAGTTTTTTTATTTAATAAATTTTTCTTGCTTTATTGATGTTGGATAATTTAATATTCTCACCAAAATTGAAAAAAGATCGAAGAACTTGTTATTTTGTGAAGCGGTAATAACGTTAATGTCTAATTTTTATCATGAAAATTATTAACAAGTACTTGTATACATTGGAGTAATGTTGTCAATTACCTTAATTTTATCTTTGAAGTCCAAGTTGTTTTGTTTCTTACTAAACAATATAATAGAAAATTATAATACATTAGTAATCACATTCTTTATGCTACTAAACACTTTTTAGGAATAATCTTTTCATCTATTTCTGTGGAATCTCATGATTTCATTTCCATGTACCAATCGAGGCCTTAGAGTACGCTAAATTTACGAAACTTGCACAAAATTTACGAATATAATATTATTTGTTACGACCTTAATTTCACTAAAATAGTCTTATTTCCAAATAATTTCACTCAAAGATTCCTTTGGAGAAATTAAGCTAACGTATTTTAGTTTTGAAATGAATACATATACTTGTTCACTATATAGACATAATTATTTGCTATGTGATGGGATCCTATATAATTTGTCCTAATCATCCCAGGCCCACTTGTTATGTGATGGGTCCCGAATAACTTGTCCTAATCATCATCCCAGGCCCGCTGACTGTCCGACCTGACCTGGATCACATATTGGAAACCGACCTTAAGAGTACTCTTCCCTCTCTGTGATCGACCTTCAAGAGGACAACCTACCTAAAAAATCGACCTGCACCGGAGAGCGAGCAAGATCAAGCGAGGTCGTCCCGTATCGACCTGCGAGCTAAAAACCTCAATTAAAAAGGACGAAGTCTAATTATGTGGACCTGACTCGTTAACTTATGACACATGAGAGTATGTCATCCCACATGCACATGTCGTGCCAATTCTCAGACTAAAGATATGGAGCGTCCACCAGCTTTCACCTTTGAGAAAAGTAACTAATCATAATGAGTGAAGTGGACGTGACAATAGGAAAGTCACAACTTGTCCATTAGCAAGCCCAACAACTACATAGACTCTTGTCCTCAACCCCTCCAAACATGAGCTATAAATACCAGTTTCAGTAAGCCATTTATTTCTCTAGACTCTTTTTATTATTGATCACGCCAAAAAAGGATTGGGTGTCGTGTCTGGTCCACGTATGTAGCAGGCGGGATTCCGCCACGTTGCGGATTGCCCTAAAGCTCAAACCTGTGATCAATCAAAGAACACCGTTAGGGGTGCTGGATTATCCCAGCAATAACCCTCCGGCGTGAGAATTAGCAATACTTCGTAGGAGCGGTAAAGCTAAAAAGTATGTAAGCAAGTCTGTATGTGTGTACCTCGTGAAGCTTGCTGAGGACTTTATTTATAGGGATGTGATCATAATCCTTATCAGATTCAAACTAGGAGCAATTCCCGTATCTTTCGGATCACGTTACCTTATATGTATAGGAGTGATATGTATAGTTGTAGCAGGACTCTCCCTAAGTGAGAGATGATTCCGTATAGGACTCTGCTTTGCCGAGCTGAGAGGATCATGTCGAAGTCGGTCTGGATGCTTCAGGTCACTCTGGGTAGGCAAGGTCGGCCTGGCATACGCCAGGTCGCCCGAGGTTGTGAAGGTCGGCCTGGCATCTGCCAGGTCGCTTGCTGCTGGTGAGGTCGCCCTAGGGTAGCCCCAGGTCGCTCAATGGATCCCTTGTGTCAGCGGGTTTGAGAGTATTCCGAGGTGGAGTGAACCGTCATGAAATGGGTACCAGGTCGCTCATTTCCTCCGGTCGAACGCCCGGTCTTGCCATTGTCGTCTTCGCCGGACACCCTGGTGAATGCGGTCGCTACCTCTCGAGCTGGATAGTAATGGCGGGCTTTCGATGCCCCCCTGTCGTTGACCTGGATCTTACTGGCCGCGTGATTGTCACGTGATGACCACGTGTAAGGTGGAAAACCGAGGGTTATTCAGTAGCCCCCTACTTTTGAGAGAGGATTTATCCTCGTATTCATGAAGTCGTATTTTTGCATCGAGCTGAATTGCCGCGAAATGGGCGTCTTAGGTCGAACTCTTCCGCTGTACTTGATTTTTCGATACATGTGGGCATTTATTGTTCGTGAACTTCGAGGCGATGCAACTGTCAGATCATTTCAAATTTCAAAAAGGGCGGTTACCATTCCTGTCCCAGAACGTCGCCGTTCCGAAGTCCGCCTCTTCTACCCGAGTTGACCCGAGATATTCGGACCCTATATAAAAGAACATTCCATCGTGTTCTAGGGCATATTTCCAGAAGTTCCACAGTTTTTTCCGGCGATAGGCGATTTCCGGCAGGGTCTTTTCTTCTCCAAAAGCTTACATCTTACGGCCATTCCTTTGTGTCTTCCTTCCTTCCCAGTTGTTAGGTTAGTCTCCTTCTCTTTCTGGCTGTTATTTCCTTTGTGCTTTCAGTATATTTCAAGCGATTTTTCCGGCCGTTATCGCCCCCATAACGACCGTATCCCTAGCCACCGTAAAAGTACTTGGTGTTCGTTCCCTCTTCGAACCATTCCTTCTTTTAGTTCGACCTCCTCGTGTTCTCCTTATACGAACATGAGGGTTAAACGTGCAAACTCAGGCCCGCTTTTTGCTAGGCCGCAAAAGGGGAGAGCAATTTTTAAGAGCGAGGATGGGTATTGGCAGGTCATTTTGCCGAGTGAAGCTCGTGATTTATTGGTCGCCTGGGGCGCGAACTTAGAGGGTTTAGTGGTCTCCGAAGATGACCCCTTCAAGGTCGATAACATTCCTTTTGGTACCTTTATGAGGATCTTCGAGGGATATGATACGGCCATGGCGAGCTTGCTTTATTTGTACTTTGATGAAGGTCGTGCCGCGCGAACTAGGCCAGCTCGCGCTTCCTCCTCGGCCGCCGTGCCAAGCTTGTCGACCTCGTCGAGTTATTTCGACGCAAATTACTATTTGCGAGCTCCGCGGCCCAAGAAGAAGAAGACGAAGGTCGCTGCCGAAGAGGGTACTAGTGGTCGCGCCTTTCGTGATTGGCGAAACAGGATTACCTCGTCTGATGTGGATACATGGTCCTCGGCAGCCTTTTGTGATCCCAACTATTACCTTGGTTTTGACCCTGATCCGACACTTGGCTTGAATGCTTTAAGGACCTCGAGAAGCCGAGTTGGATTTTACCTTAGCTTTTTTGATCTGGGGCTTCGGTTCCCCCTCGATCCTTTTATATGCGAGTTTCTGGACGTCACCTCGACAGTCCCTCTCGACCTCACTTGGAACACTATGAGGATACTTCTGTGCTTCATTGTGTGTACTCGCTTGCTAGGTTTCGAGCCAACCATGTCTCTGTTTTGCTATTACTTTCACCTTGATAGGAACAACAATCGGCTGCAAGCAAAAAGCCATAACTATGGTGTGAAGTTATTTTCCGATCCTCCAGGCAAGGTTCCCTACTGGGCTGATAAGGTTATTGTGGTGGAGAGTAGATTAGGTTGGAATTTTAGGGTGCCAGTTGAAGAGCCTTACACTCTAGTTCGCCACACCGAGCTAGATGACTATGACAAGCTCGCTAAGCAGGCCCTCGAGGTGCCCTTGGGAGTTCGAGGTGGTACTCAAGTGAGGTGTTACGATTGGAGGGAAATTATTAAAAGTGATAACTTGTTGTATGTTGCTGGAATTTTGCCAAGGAGAATAGCTGGCCTTGAACCGATGTGTACTTTCCCTGAGTTCGAATGTTTCCCAGGCTGGCATAGACATAATGGTCTGATATTCCAAAAGTATTGTCCTGATTGTTGGCGAGATTCAGAGAGGGGCTGCCTGTTGATTGGTTATCTCTCGCACCTCGTTTATTACTCAGTTGTTTGGTATTTTCAATTATTTCTGACTTGTATTTCTTTTTTGTAGATATGGAGGACCTCGATGCCATGAGGGGGAGCTCTGGAAAAAGAGTACAAGCAAAGTCTGCTCGCTCGGAACAACTTGGTCGAGCTAGAGTGGCGGCCAACTTGGCAGGCACCGCCGAAGTGATTCCTACTGTGTCTGTGGCTGTTGATAAGGGAAAGGAGGCTGCTAGTTCGAAGTCTGCTGGGAAGAGGACCAGGTCGTCATCCGGGTCTGGGCCCCCAAAGAAGTTGCGAATCGAGGAGACGGCTGTGGTGACTGTGTCTGATGAGGGGGTCCAGAAAGATGTGCACTGCGTGACCAGCCCATCTAAGGGTACACCCTCCCCTTCTAGCTCGGCTACCCCAAAACAAGCGGAGCAGGAACCGAGTCATGCTGCTCGGGGTGTTGAGATTGGAAAGGCCGCTGTTTTGGAAATTTGTAATGACGACCTGGGCGTTGTATACGATGGCTACTCTCCTTCCCACCTCGCAGGAGTGGTGGGGGGCAACTTGATAAGTGTAATTTTTCTTACTTAGTCATTCCTTCTATCCTTGGCTATTCTTTACTCTAATGTCTAGTTCGTTCCTCAGGCGGCTACGGCTATTAGGTCGTATACTAACAGGTTGGCCGCAGCCAACAAGGAGAGGAAGTCGCTGAGAGCCCAGGTCGCGGATCTTGAGAAGCGCGTCAGTGAGGGTGTGGACAAGGCGGACCTTGATGCAGCTCGCGCCCGAATATCTGAACTTGAGCGAGATATAGAGAAGTCAAAGAGCGATGTGAAGCTGAGTCAAGACTTAGCTGCTGAAAAGGTTGAGACTGCCAACAAGCTCTCCGAAGAAGTCACGCGTTTGCGGGGTGAGCTCGCTGGGATCAAAACTGAGCTGTCAACATCCTGGGGTGAGACCTTCAATGCCCAGGGCGAGCTGACCAAGACAAAGCTGAGCCTGGAAGGAAAAATTAGCGATCTTGAACGCCAATTGGCTACGGCGAAGAAGGCTTCTAGCTCGATGTCTGTTATCAGCGAGTTCAAGAAGACCCAGTCTTATCGAAATGAAATTTTTTCTTATTACGAGAAAGGAAAGGCCCAAATTCTGCGAGTGGCTGCTGCATGCGGGGTGTCTCTCCGAGACTTGGTCAAGTGGGGTACTGCTGAACATAGGGGTGACCTCGCCCGTTGGGGCCACGAGCTCGTTCCCTACCGCTCTGAGGAACTTGAACTTATAGCGAGGAAGGATGCTGAACAAGGTCGTGATCCTTGGGTGCCCCCTTCTCCTTTTAGTAACAACGTTCCATATCTGCTTGATGCTCTTGATGATGGTGATGCCGTGGAGTTTGATGGCGATTTAAAGCTAAGTGAATTCGAGGGGGCGAAGTCTAATCAGGATGCTCATGCCAAGGCCGTCTACAAGGCGGAAAGTCGAGCTGATCCCTAGATATGACCTTGCTGTGTCAATTAGTTGGTTTGAGCCTGCGGGCTTTGTAAGAACAATTCTTCTTTCTATTGGGCCTTCGTGCCTTAAACATTTTTATCTTGTGAATTTTCGTTATGTAAATTATTAATATGCCGTTTCCTTCCTGGTTAAGTTGCTTGTTTTCTCAATTTTCTGAGTTAAGGCGAGGAAGAAGGTTTCTGTCCTCGCTGTAATTGAGAGTCTTCACGGTCTCTTTTTTAACTTACGATCTTCTTCAATTTGGTGAAGAGTAGGTCGTAAGGTGACCTCGACGTGGCGAGGTGCCTTTTTGACTTACGATCTTCTTCAACTGGTGAAGAGTAGGTCGTAAGGTGACCTCGACGTGGCGAGGTGCCTTTTTGACTTACGATCTTCTTCAACTGGTGAAGAGTAGGTCGTAAGGTGACCTCGACGTGGCGAGGTGCCTTTTTGACTTACGATCTTCTTCAACTGGTGAAGAGTAGGTCGTAAGGTGACCTCGACGTGGCGAGGTGCCTTTTTAGAATATATGAATTTGCAATTGACTTCAGATAGGAGGAACTCTTTTATTGATATCTTTCGCAACAGCTTTACATTAGTGATAGTACTTTTTCAGATGATCTGCATGCCAAGGATTCTTGAGCGGTGTGCCATCTTGTTCAGCTAGCCGATAAGTCCCTTCTTTGACTATGCCCGTTATTCTGAACGGCCCTTCCCAATTTGGGGAAAGTTTGTTTCTTCCAGCGTTTCTGCCTGTCACTTCGATCTTCCTGAGCACCCAGTCATCGATGTTGAGGGATTTTGTTCTAACTCGTTTGTCGTGGTGAGCTTTGGCGAGCCGCTTGTAGTTGATCATCCTAAGTCTTGCCTCCAACCTTCTTTCTTCTAGATAGTCGAGGTCGAGCCCCCGAGCTGTTGTGTTGTCCAGTTCGTCGAAATGGGATACCCTTAGTGTTGGTAAGGCCATTTCTACCGGGGCCATTGCTTCTGATCCGTACGCCAGTGTAAAGGGTGTCTCCCCGGTTGAGCCTCTGACCGAGGTGCGTATTCCCCACAAAACAATGGGCAGCTCGTCGAGCCATCGACCTTTCTTCTGATCCAGATTTCTTTTTAAGGCATGGAGGATCTTCTTGTTCCCTGCTTCGGCCTGGCCGTTTCCTTGGGGGTGAGCAACTGAAGATTTTCAATGCCTGACGTTCATCTGCTCGCATTTCTGGGTGAACTTAGTGGAGAACTGGGTGCCGTGGTCGGACACAATGGCTCGAGGTAGACCATATCGGCACCAGATGTAATCATGTATAAAGCTGATTGCCTTCTCCTCGGTTATGGTAGCCAGTGGTTTTGCTTCTATCCATTTCGTGAAGTAATCTACTGCCACTATTACGAACTCGCAGCCTCCCCTAGCTTTTGGGAAGGGTCCTATGAGGTCGACTCCCCACATATCAAATGGCCAGGCTGCAACTACTGGTGTCTGTGGAACTGATGGCAGTCTTGGAATATTAGCAAACCTTTGACATTTGTCGCACTTCTGCACATAGGACTCTGCATCTTTTCGCAAGGTCGGCCAGTAGTAGTCGTGGAAGAGAATCCTGTCTGATAGTGATCTCGCGCCTGGGTGACCTCCACATACTCCCTCATGGACTTCAGCGAGGAGGTCTTCTACTGTCTCCGGTCGGACACATCTGAGCAATGGTTTAGTGAACGATCTTCTGTACAGTATTTCAGCAATTATTGTATAACGAGCTGCTCTCTTTCTTATAAGCTGGGCCAGGTCCTTTTCTTCAGGTAATGTGCCGTGCTCGATGTAATCTTGTATGTCATCTATCCAGCATCTTTCGTCGAGTCGATGGGCATGGCTTCCTCCCTATTGACTGATGGCGATTCGAGGGTTTCCAACCATACGTCTTGAGGGAGGTCACTGATGTCTGATGATGCGATCTTGGATAGGTGGTCGGCTCGCGCGTTTTCTGCTCTGTCTTCCTGTTTTAGCTCCCAGTATTCAAAATTTTCCAACATGCGCTTTGCCAGCTCGCAGTACTTTGACAATGTGGGGTGGTTAGCCCATACTCCCCCCAAACTTATTTCACGACGAGCTGGGAGTCGCTGAAAATGACGACTTGGCAAGCCCCTAATTCTAATGCGAGTTCGAGGCCAGCGATCAGGGCTTCATACTCTGCTTGGTTGTTGGAGGCTTGGAACCTGAATCATAGGGCTTTGCTGAATTCCCCTCCCTTTGGTGAGTGTAGGGACAAGCCTGCACCACTGCCTGTCTTGCCAGACGAGCCATCGACATGGAGTGTCCAGTGGGTTGATGGCCGAGGACCTGGCGAGCTAGCTTGTCTGATCTGCCTGGGGGGGCTGGGAGGTTTTGTTGGAGACGCTGGCTCGGTCAGCGTGGTGGCCTGGTTTTGATCTTTCTTGACGAACGATGTCTCAGCGATGAAGTCTGCCAGTACTTGGGCTTTAATAACCTTGCGCTGCTCGTATGTGATGTCGAATCCTGAAAGTTCGACTGACCATTTTAACATTCTTCCGGCCACGTCTGGTTTGTGAAGTATCTGTCTGAGTGGGAGGTCGGTGTAGATCGTCAAGGCATGGGCCTGGAAGTACTGGGTGAGCTTTCTTGCTGCTATGATCAGGGCTAGCACCACTTTCTCCACGTTTAGATACCTTGTTTCCACATCTGTGAGCGCATGGAAGACGTAGTATATTGGCCTCTGGACAGTATCTCTTTCACAGAGTAAGACTGCTGCGACGGCTGTGTCTGAGGCAGCGAGGTAGATGTAAAGGCGTTCTCCTGGTGCCGGGCTGCCCAAGTAAGTTTTTAGCTCGGCGAAGGCCTTGTTGCAGTCTTCATTCCAGGCGAACTTCTTGCTCCCTCGTAATGTCTTGAAGAATGGAAGGCTTTTTTCTGCTGACTTCGCTATAAATCTTCCCAGTGCGGTGATCCTTCCGTTCAACCGTTGTACCTCCTTTATCGAGCTGGGAGCTTTCATGTCGACCAGGGCTTGAATTTTCTCCGGGTTGGCCTCTATCCCCTTCTCGTTCACCATGTACCCCAGGAATTTGCCTGCCTTTACTCCAAAGGCGCACTTGGCTGGATTAAGCTTCATCTTGTTTTTCCTGAGATTTGAGAAGGTCTCGTTCAGGTCATCGACGTGGTTGGCTTGCTTTGTCTTGATGACCATGTCGTCAATGTAGGCTTCCACGTTCCTTCCGAGCTGGTCTCCAAAGACCTTGTTTACCATCCGTTGATAGGTTGCTCCTGCGTTTTTAAGTCCGAAGGGCATCATCTTGTAGCAATAAATGGCACCGGCTGCTCGGAAGGCCGTCAGTTCCTGGTCGGCTAACCACATGCGTATCTGATGGTACCCCGAGTATGCGTCGATGAAGCTGAGTATTTTATGGCCTGCAATTGCGTCTACAAGCTGATCTATCCTCGGTAGGGGGTACCAGTCCTTGGGACAGGCTTTGTTGAGGTCGGTGAAGTCGACGCACATCCTCCACTTTCCGTTGGTTTTCTTGACCATTACCACGTTTGCAATCCAAGTTGGGTAGAAGATTTCTTCAATGATTCCTGCTTTTAGCAGCTTGTCGACCTCTCCTTTGATTGCTGCCTATTTTTTGGGGGAGAATACTCTAGGTCGTTGCTGTATGGGAGTTATGGTTGGATCGACATTCAGCTTGTGCACAGTGACCTCCTCGCTAATTCCTTCCATGTCTTCTGTCCCCCATGCAAATACATCTTTGTTCTCCCTAAGGAATGCAATTATTGCTTCCCTTTCTTCTTTATCAATTTTCAGCCCGACCTTGACTTTCTGCTCAGGGAAGTCGAAGTTGATGATTACCTCGTCGAGGTCTTCATGAGGCTGTATTTCTGGTTGATCTCTCGGATCCAAGCTTTCTGCTGTGACGACCTTTGGTGGCTTCCTAGAGTCGTGATTGGTGCCCTGGCATAAGTCGGCCTGCTCGGTGGCTGGGGTGAACACGTCGGGCAGGTCATCATCCGGGCTTTCATCATGGTGCGGGGTGAGGAGGTTGTCTATCCCAAGTGTTGGGTCGACTTGAGGGAAGTCGGCGAGCTCGTCGTCTGTATTGTACATATCGTCGCTCGTGTCGGCCTCTGTGTGCGGGCTGGGATGGCCAGCCTGCACTAATTGCTATGCTTGTTCGTTAGGAGTATCTGTTTTCGAATGCTCTTTGATTACGATGGACTTCAGTCGCTTGTCATTGAGGTTCTTTGGGGGAGTCTCTTCGTGGTCTGTAGTCATCTTTCGCTTTCCCTTGAGCCGAGCTTCCTCGGCCTTCTTTTCTTCAAGTAGGTGATTCAGAGTGCTTCTGGGATCGTTCTTCACCTCTCCGACCCCGCGGTCAGTTGGGAATTTGATTTTTTGGTGAGCTGGAGAGATCACCATCTCAAACTTTGTTTGGGTTGGAAGTCCCAGAATAGCATTGTATGGAGAGGGGATGTCCAGGACCAGGAAGGTTACGACCTCGGTGCGGGAGTTGTCTTTGGTACCGAGGACTACGTTGAGGTTGACCGTGCCCTTGACAGCGACCTTGTGTCCGGTGAACCCTTCTAGCTTGATTCCACTCGGGGTCAAGTGCGAGCTTCCCAGCCCGATTGCCTGGAAGCATTTATAGAACAAGATGTCCTTCCCTGCTCCTGTGTCGATGAGTACTCTTTTCACTCTTCCTCTGCCAATCTTAGCTTCAATGGTTAGGGCATGTCCTCCCGCGACGGGGTTAGCAGCCAGCTCGCTAGGTAGGAATGTTATCCCCTTTTCTCCCCAAACGGCTGGCGGGCTGACAGTATGGTTGAGGCTGTTTATTGCTGTCTTTATTTTGGTGATTCTCGACCATTCCTCCGTAATTGTGTTGACCAGGACTTCGTCGTCGTCGGTATTAACCCTCGGGGCCTCCCTAGGCCTATCTCTGTGAGTTCTTCCTCGCTGCTCATATCTTTTAAGTTCACCCCGGTCAATCAGCTTCTGTATCTCCCTTTTTAGCTGGATGCAGTCCTCAGTTGTGTGGCCGATACCGTTGTGGTAAGCGCACCTTTTATCGGGATTGCGAGGATATGTAGTTTCTCTGAGTGGCGGAGGTCGGGCAATCTTATTTTCTTGGAGGAGTACGTTCATAATTTGCTCTCGGGTTGTGTTCAAGGGGGTGTAGAATTCTTCTTTTTTAGCCCATTTATTCTTCCCCTTACCTTTTCCGAGCCCATGGTTGCTTCCTTCCTTCTGCTCACCGGCCTTGTCTTCCTTCTTCTGTTTCTGCGTTCCGGAGGGTTTTTGGTCCTCCCTTTCTTGGTCTGCCAAGGTTTTTTCGACGTTCCCAATATTCTGCGCGGCAGTGTACATTTCCGCACTGGTGGTGGGTGGTCGCATGCCAATTTCGGACAGGAGTTTGGCAGATCGGCATCTAGCTTGGAAGAAAGCCATTATTGTTTTGTCAGGGACGTTCAACAATTTTTTGGCGACGTTCTTGAATCTTCCGAGATAGCTCTCCAATGACTCGCTAGGTCGCTGTTTGATTCCGCAAAGGTCAGATTCCTTTTTGGGGAGGTCCAAAAACTTGATGTATGAAAATTTACCTCGCAAGTGCACGAGAATACCGGAGTATAGCTGCACAAAAACAAGGGTCGAACCACAGAGACAAGTGAATGATTGATTATTTTAACTAGTAACTTGAAAAGCAAAAATAAAAGACAAAGGGGTTTTTGTTGATTTTTCTTAAAAACTACTGACAATAATTTAAACTAATTTATCACCTAAAATTATCAACTAAATTATCAAAGCAGATAAATAACGAGTTTACCAAATATGGAGAAAATCTAGGAATTGGGATTCACTCTGTATCTTGGATTTATGTCTTTCTAATTTATGTATCAGTTCAGTTCTAGGATTGGTTCACAAAGGTAAAACCTGGGACGCTTGGATCACGATTTGCAGGCTTAGTACCCCTAATTGTTATACTTTCTTGATCCGTCCATATAACAAACAGGGATCCTTTAAGAACTTAGGAACAATTAATCTCTTTCTTATCTTAGCAAGATTATGAATCAATAAGAAAGAACATTCATAAAAGATGGCAAACATATGACTTATGCATTCTGATCGTGCAATTCATCATACCCTGATAATCTAACGGTTGTAATTACCTACACGCAAATACAACTTAGAAAGATTCAATAAAAATATTTTTATGAATGACTAGAACAATTGAACTGAATAAGAATTATATTAAAGCATAAATATTTGATACAGAGTTACCTCCAATTCCTAGATAAGAAGATTAGCTCATAATAATTGATAGTACAAAAACTTGAATCATTCTTGAATTAACTTTCTTCATAGACAAAGAAAAATTATACAAGACGACTCTCCCCAATCCTAACCTAAAAGGATATATTTATAACCTAATAATGTACAACCACCAAAAAAAGGGTACAATACATTAAAACTATCCAAAAAAGGCCAAGACAGCCGCACAAAACCCAAGAAGACAATATGGCGGCTGCCCTAAGTTAAACATAAGCAGATTTTTAGTCTTCTACCTTCAGCTTTCTGCAATTTGCACTTTACACCCCTAAATTGGTATTTTTGGCTTTTTCTTTACTTTCTTCGACATGAACTGACTTGAATTAACTTCATTGGACTTGGGATGTCTTGAGTTGACTTTCATCCTCATTAATTCTTCTAGAAACTTGAGCCATCCATCAAAAGTACACATTCCGTTAACTTTTCTTTTGCAAAACAGTCCTTTTCCATTATAATTCCTAACGGAATGTAACGAAATCTTCTGAAATCACTTCCAAGCCATCCAACTTTGCAAGATTAACCCCTTAAACCCTTGAAACTATAAAACAACACTAAAACACAATATTAGACAACAAAAACCTCGAGAATTAGCTAAATCTAAGCCGAATAAATACTCAATAAATGAGTAAAATACTCATTCATCAAATACCCCCAAACTTAGACTTTTGCTCGTCCTCGAGTAAGACAAGAAAACAAAACAAAAACACAAACCATACTATACAAAACAAAAGCAAAACTTTTTTTTTTCTTTTTCACGAGTCGAGCTTCGGCATGGCACCACATAATGCCTCAGAGTAAGATTAACAACACTAAGCAAATAACAACACATAGCCACAAGTCTAAACTTTCACTCATTCATCGTCAATCTCACTTTAAATCTCCGTGTGTGTGTGCGCCATTACTCAATAGTTTCAAGAATTGAAATCCCTTATAGAGCCAAGTACATCATACATTCCCTAAAAATAACAAGTATTACCTTTGCATATATATATATATATCAAAGTATATTTCATGAAACATAAAAACATATAATTACTCCCCTCCATTACTACAAACATAAGTAGCAATACCGAAATTTTTTTCACTTTTTTTTTCTTTTCTTTTGCAATTTTTTTTTTTTTTTTTTCATGCAAACTTGTGGACTGTGCAATGTTTAGCTCCCTTAAGCTTTCTAATTAACCCATGTAACGAGTATTAGGCTAATGACTCTCAAACCATATGGCTTTAAGGCATTAGGTGTATAAACACCCCTACGAGCTTACTAACTCGAGTTAAAAAGGCTACGAAGCTAAACTACGTCTTCACAAAGATATTCCTCTTTTTTTTTTCTTTTTTTTTTTTCGGATTACTTAAACTCTGTTTAGGCCTAACTTCAAGGAGTAAGAACAGTTTAAAGATTCCATGAATACTCTAATTTTTTTTTCAATATCAAAGGCTCTAGGGAATGATATGTGCACTATACAACTCTATAAAGTCATTCAAATCTCTCAACAAATCAATTCACAGCATAAAATGCTCAAAGATTGGAGATTCAAAGTTCCATCAACTAGATCAAGTTTTAGCATATAGACAAGTACAAAATGCATCGCTAGTTACAAAATGTCACATACCAAACAAATTATCATCATTGGCGGTAGTAACCATGCCTACACTAAAAACTCGCTCAAAAACTTTCATATTTTCTGATTTTTTTTTTTTTTAAACCTAAAACCTAAGCTACTAACAAATATTAAAAAAAAACACCTAAACTCGATACAGATAACAGAACAATTCCCAAGCATATCATATAAGCATAAGATAATACAATTCCTCACCCCCAAACTTGATTGACACATTGTCCTCAATGTGTATACAAAGTAAAAAATAAGAGGAACTAATCTTCCAATTTCAGTCCAACGTCCTGGGCAAAAATTACCCCACAGTTGACTCAATATATCAACTTTCTCAACTCGATTTGCTAGCAACTAAACAAAGGGGAACTGGGCAAATTGTTACCCAAAAGCCAACTCAAGCCCAATTGCCCTCTGCTCACAGAAACAAATTGCCCAACAATTTCCCAGATTCCAACTAATATTCACAAGTAATTATACCAGCAGAGTTGACGACAAATATTTAATCGAAATGCTTTGCACCCAAATCAGTTGAAAAGAACTGCAACAATAAGCTCAAGCCCATTCGCCCACTCCCAATGTTGTCAACACTACAAATTTCTCAATTCAAATTGCAAGCAACTAAACAATTCTGAATGAACAGAGCTGATAACTATTATAAGCACGACATACATCGCACTTCACAGTAGGCAATTTGAAGGGAATTTGAAAGTCATCATACACCCATTCACAACCAATTTCCACAACACTTTGATTGCAAGTAAGCAACAATAATTTTACTAATCCAGCAGAGTTTGAGAACATTTATAATCACTAACAACATCTCAATTCACAGTAATCAACTTGAATTAGCACAAACACATCCACTATGATCCGAAAATTCGCAATTGATTTCAACGAATAACTGGATTAGAGGAAAGATCTTACTTGAGTTGAGAGAGAAAATTCCAAAATTCAAGCCCTAGCTCTGTTGTTGCCCTTCTTCTATGAATGAAACCGCCGGAGCAGAGGAGCAAACGCGCAATGGGATCGGAGATGGGAGACGATCAGAGATGGTGGAACTCGTCTTGGCTAAGGAGAGATGGGTATGTGACTGCTGGAGAAGACCACCGGAGTGGGTGGTCGCTACTGTGGGTTGGGATTGATGGCTCGCTGCTGTGGGTTGCTGCGGCACTGGAGAGAGGGAAAGGGAGAGGGCACGCATTGGGAAGGGAGGCTGCTGTGTTTGCCGGATTCGAGGAGGGTAACCGGAGAAGAGACGGCGGCTGGAGAAGAGAAGAAGGCCGGATGTGAGCTGCTGCTGCTGATGTGCGCGGGCTGGAGAGATGCTGGCCGGAATGAATGGAAGGCTCGCTGGAGATCGAGCTTGGAATTTGAGGGAAAAGGGGAGAGTGGGCGGCGAGAGAGGGCGCTAAGGCGCACACCGGAAAAAGTTGTTTCATTTTTTTCTCTCCTTGACTTTAGTTGTTTGTCAACTTCCACCCTTCTGCAGCTTGCTTTGAAATTTTTTTTTTTTAACACAGCTACTGGAAAATGCGCGGGCGCGCAAGCGGCCGCCCAATAAAATTTTTTTTTTTCAATTTTTCACTTTTTTAACCCCAATTTATCCCTAAATGTCATAATTGCCTCCCCTAACCTGATTTCGTTGATCATCATAGCTATCACCTGTACCAAAAAAAAATAAACACAAAAACAACACAAAAGCTAGAAAATCTATTAAACATTAGTACAACCAAAACAAAAAAATAAATAAATAAATAAATAAAAAATAAATAAAAATAAAAATAAATAATAATAATAATAAAATAAAATAAAATAAAATCTTTTTGTGAGGGTGACACTATAAACAATCCCCTATAAACCCACAAACTCAGGGAGACTCTAAAGAGTGACTCAAACTTAAAACATATAAATACAACACTAACTAACAGGCTTCCACCCCCAAACTTAAAACATGCAACGTCCTCAAAGCTCATATCTAAAAAAATTGCATGCCAAAGGTTTGTGAATTGAAGTCTCTAAATTAACCTACAAAAGCACAAAAAAAAATAAATAAATAAAAAAATGCTACCTAGTTGGGTTGCCTCCCAACAAGCGCACTTGTTTAACGTCGTTGGCTCGACGCAGATTGAAGCAACAAAACTAGGGATCCCACAACTCTGTTGTCTCAATCATTTCCATAATCGAGAACCCTTCATCGTACATCTTCACACGGTGCCCATTGACCCACTTACTAACAGAAATCGGGTAAATGGTACCCACATCTAAAAGTTTGAGTACTTCGGCTCTCACCACATCCTCCATGTGAGAATTGCGTTTTCTCTGGTGTTCTCTAGAAGGCTTGACACCTTCTTCGAGATGAATCAGGCTGTCAAAAGTCCAACCTATTGCTTCCCCATGTGCCCTCAACACACTCAACGATTGCTCTTCTTGCTTGCTAGTCAAATCAGCGATAATCATCACAGGCAATTGTTTCAACTCTAACTTAGGAGGGGACACCACAGATGGCACAAAATTTTCTTTGAAATGCCCTAGGGGGTGAAAAGGAGAGTCACTAGGAATTTTCTCTTCGATCTCATCGAAGACAGCTTTGATTTCACGGACTTCCTCATTATCCCTGTTCTCACCACCCTTCAACAATGCCTTAATTTCATCACAAATACGCTCATTCTCCAAATTCTCAGAGATTAAAGATTCTAACTTATCAACAAAGAAGCATTCAGTCTTATCATCAGGCATTTTAATGGCATCAAACACAGATATCTCAACAGTTTCATCCATTACAGACATGGACAGTTTACCATTCTTCACATGGATAACCGTGTTAGCAGTAGCCATGAAGGGTCGCCCAAGGAGAATAGGCACTTCTTGATTAACGCTAACCTGTTTTTCCATCTCTAAGACGACAAAGTCTACAGGTAAAATCAATTTGTCAATCTGAACTAAAATGTCCTCCACAATACCCATAGGATGTTTCACTGAACGATCAGCTAATTGCAAGGTCATTGTGGTGGGTTTTAGTTCTCCCAAACCCAATTGCTCATAAACAGAGTATGGCATTAAGTTAATGCTAGCACCTAAATCCAACATTGCCTTCACCTTTTCGAATCCCCAAGGAAATTTGAATGTTGAAGCTACGGATCCTTCAATTTAGGTGGGAGGTTCGTTGAGAACAAAGACTAACATTTTCGACATTATCACATTTTCATTCTTTCATACCTATGTTTCCTGGTAGTGAGATCTTTGAAAAATTTAGCATAAGACGGCATGTTCTTGATTACATTCAACAAGGGAAGATTTATGTTGACTTTAGAAAATATCTCATAAATTTCCTTGAATTGTTTATCCATCTTATGTTTTATCAATCTACCAGAAACGGGAGGAGGCACATAAGGTTTACAAGGAGGTTGCTCTGTTAGGAGTTTTCCAAGAATTGTAGGCTCCTTTTGTGCCTTCTCCCCATTAACATTCACATCATCGCAGTTACCATTAGAAGAAGAAGGATCAGAATGTACCTTCTCACCAATTATCTTACCACTGCGAAGTGTTGTAACCGCCATTGCTTGTTCATTTTGACTTGGGAAGGTTCCTTGCTTGTGGCCCTGCAGGGATTTGGCCAATTGTCCAATCTGATTTTCCAATTTGCTCAATGTTGCCTCATGCTGCTTGTGCATCTGCTCATTCTGCTTGAACCTCATCTCATTATCTTGCTGGTTCCTCCGACTTTCGAGCATAAAGTTCTGGAACATCTCCTCCAAAGGAGTTTGAGTCGGCTGAACAGCTGCCTGCTGCGGTTGTGGTGGGGGTTGATGAAGAGGTTTCGGGTTACTCCATGAGAAATTTGGGTGATTCCTCCAACCCGGATTGTAGGTATTTGAATACGGATCATTGCGAGGCCTTGGAGGATACGAATTCATGGCATTAACCTGCTCAACATATTCAGGAAATTGTGCACTAGATGGACAAGAGTTAGTAGTATGAGAATAAACACCACAAATAGAACATGCATTATGAATATTAGGCATTTGCATATTAGACTTCGCAGCTGAGAGCTCCTCAACCTTTTTCATCAAATATTGCACATTCCTATCTAGGGTACTGTTATTATTAATCTCATAAACTCCCCTTGCTTTACCCCTCACACTTTTCTGTTGGGAATTTGCCCCAAGCATTTCAAACAAATCCCTCACTTCATCGGGCGTTTTCTCAAGAATCGACCCACCTGCAGCATTGTCCACCATAGCTTGGTGACTTGGGCAAATATTATCATAAAACTGTTGGTACAAGATAGAGGGTGGAAAGTCATGATGTGGACATTGAAATTGTAATTGTTTATATCTATCCCAAGTTTCATGAAAAGACTCTCCTGGCTCTTGCGAAAAGTTTATAATTTTCTTTCTCATCTCAGCCAGAGTGGGATGAGCATAAAACTTCTGAATGAACGTGTCAGCCACTTGCTGCCACGTTTGCAAACTGCCTGGAAGCAAAGTGTTCCACCAAACTTTGGCTGCATCCTTTAAAGCGAAAGGAATACAGCGCATCCTGAGTTGTTCTTCCGTTAATGCTCCAAGAGGGAGGTTATCGACAGTGGCGTGAAACTCACGGAGAAAACTCAAAGGGTCCTCTGTAGCCATTCCGTGAAAGGAAGGCAAGAGATTCAAGTAATGACCCTTAACTTCATAATTCCTAGCAGCAGCAGGTAGGGCCAAAGGAGAGGGAGATTGGTCAATTCTAGGGCGAGCATAATCCTTCATATACCTTTGTGCACCATGTTATTGTTTTCTTGATCCAACCGCAAGTCGTTCGGGATTTGCGATGCTCTTCTTGATTTAGTTCTTCCTCTACGTTCCTACCTACCCGATTAATATTATCGTTGAATTCCGCCAGTGTGGGATTCAGTGAACGGCGACCGAACATAAAAGTTCAGACACCACGACGTTACCAGTTAAACTAACTCAATCAATCTAACTTGTCCCCGGCAACGGCGCCAAAAACTTGATGTATGAAAATTTACCTCGCAAGTGCACGAGAATACCGGAGTATAGCTGCACAAAAACAAGGGTCGAACCACAGAGACAAGTGAATGATTGATTATTTTAACTAGTAACTTGAAAAGCAAAAATAAAAGACAAAGGGGTTTTTGTTGATTTTTCTTAAAAACTACTGACAATAATTTAAACTAATTTATCACCTAAAATTATCAACTAAATTATCAAAGCAGATAAATAACGAGTTTACCAAATATGGAGAAAATCTAGGAATTGGGATTCACTCTGTATCTTGGATTTATGTCTTTCTAATTTATGTATCAGTTCAGTTCTAGGATTGGTTCACAAAGGTAAAACCTGGGACGCTTGGATCACGATTTGCAGGCTTAGTACCCCTAATTGTTATACTTTCTTGATCCGTCCATATAACAAACAGGGATCCTTTAAGAACTTAGGAACAATTAATCTCTTTCTTATCTTAGCAAGATTATGAATCAATAAGAAAGAACATTCATAAAAGATGGCAAACATATGACTTATGCATTCTGATCGTGCAATTCATCATACCCTGATAATCTAACGGTTGTAATTACCTACACGCAAATACAACTTAGAAAGATTCAATAAAAATACTTTTATGAATGACTAGAACAATTGAACTGAATAAGAATTATATTAAAGCATAAATATTTGATACAGAGTTACCTCCAATTCCTAGATAAGAAGATTAGCTCATAATAATTGATAGTACAAAAACTTGAATCATTCTTGAATTAACTTTCTTCATAGACAAAGAAAAATTATACAAGACGACTCTCCCCAATCCTAACCTAAAAAGGATATATTTATAACCTAATAATGTACAACCACCAAAGGAAAAGGGGTACAATACATTAAAACTATCAAAAAAAAAGGCCAAGACAGCCGCACAAAACCCAAGAAGACAATATGGCGGCTGCCCTAAGTTAAACATAAGCAGATTTTTAGTCTTCTACCTTCAGCTTTCTGCAAATTGCACTTTACACCCCTAAATTG
Organism: Platycodon grandiflorus; assembly: GCA_016624345.1. NCBI lineage: Eukaryota > Viridiplantae > Streptophyta > Magnoliopsida > Asterales > Campanulaceae > Platycodon > Platycodon grandiflorus. Next base: position 86,292,942 of record CM028361.1, on the reverse strand, counting down.
GTATTTTTGGCTTTTTCTTTACTTTCTTCGACATGAACTGACTTGAATTAACTTCATTGGACTTGGGATGTCTTGAGTTGACTTTCATCCTCATTAATTCTTCTAGAAACTTGAGCCATCCATCAAAAGTACACATTCCGTTAACTTTTCTTTTGCAAAACAGTCCTTTTCCATTATAATTCCTAACGGAATGTAACGAAATCTTCTGAAATCACTTCCAAGCCATCCAACTTTGCAAGATTAACCCCTTAAACCCTTGAAACTATAAAACAACACTAAAACACAATATTAGACAACAAAAACCTCGAGAATTAGCTAAATCTAAGCCGAATAAATACTCAATAAATGAGTAAAATACTCATTCATCACCCGCTGACGAATATTTCTTCAAAAAGGCCTTCTTCAGGTCGTGCCAGTCTCTGATAGAGCCCTCCTCTAGCTCCTCAAACTAATTCAGGACGACTTCTTCAAACGTGCTGACGAACACTACGCACCAGAGATCCAGATCTCTGGTGCAAACTCCCATTTTTGCTTCAAAGCTTGATACGTGGCTTCGAGCATTTGTGTTTCCGGCGTAACTTTTCAAAGATGGCAGCTTCAGGCGATGATTTGGAGGAGTATTCCCGATTCTCCTACAAAAGGGCTGTTACACTTCCCGAAGGTTTCCATTCTTTTCCTCTTTCGAGAGCCTCCAAGCGTTCCTTCATTTTCTCGTAGTACTGTCTTCCGTGTCGCTCTTACCCCGCCTCTTAGATCGGCGATCATGGTCGCCGATCCTGGAATATTTGTGCGAGGAGGCCTCGCTGCTGAAAGTACTGTGCTGGACGGACTTACGTTTGGATCGGTGGCTATGGCTTTCCTGTGGTCTTCGAGATCGCTCCTCAATATCTTCCATTCGGTGGGGTCGGTGAGATTTTGCCGGACTGGGACTTCTAGCTCGTCCCTCCATCCTTGAGTGGATGCTACCTCTAGGTCGTTCCCTGTCTGGTGTGCCCAGTCGATCCTTGATGCCAAGTGTTTGAGGCATACCTACACGTCGGGGCCGGCTTTTCTCGCTACGTCTGGGAGCGTCGTCCCTTGTCCCCCCATGATTACTGTCAGCCCGCAGACCCTTGGGCTTACTCCTTTCAGGTCGACCATTGTGGTGCTCGTCATGGGATAGGTGTAGGCTCGGTTCTGGTGGCTGGGTCGCCTGGGCGGTGAGCTTGCGTGATAGCTCGTATTCGCGTTTTTCTAGCTCTCTCTGTTTCTCCAAGAAGGCTCTCTCCCTCCGTATGTGTTCTAACTCGGCGAGATCGATTTCTTGTTGAGTAGGAGGCATCCTACTGTCCATCATGATGAGATCGTCCTTGTCTCCTGGGCCTTCGCCATCTGAGGAAGGTGGAGTGGGTGTCCGACCATCGCGGGTAGTCAAGTTCGGACTTTTAGCTGTTTGCGCTGTCTTTTTTCCCAAGGCTTTTCTTCTCATGGCTCTGGCCAGCTTTTGAGCTCGTGTGTTTTGGTGAAGCGGGAGCCCTGATGAGGGTATCACTGGTGACTCTTTTTCAGGTTGTCCAGGGGAGTTGCCAGCAAGCGGAGCGGCGGAGGGTATGCCTGGGGTTGTTGCTGGAGCGGCAGGTTTGGAGACTTGCTTAGAAGATGCCATGCTTGATCACGGAAATAAAAGAGGTCCCGGCAACGGAACCAAACTGATCACGCCAAAAAAGGATTGGGTGTCGTGTCTGGTCCACGTATGTAGTCTAGGCAGGATTCCGGCTTACGTTGCAGGGATTGTCCTTAAAACTGCTTGAAACCTGTGATCAATCAAAGAACACCGTTAGGGGTGCTGGATTATCCCAGCAATAACCCTCCGGCGTGAGAATTAGCAATACTTCGTAGGAGCGGTAAAGCTAAAAAGTATGTAAGCAAGTCTGTATGTGTGTACCTCGTGAAGCTTGCTGAGGACTTTATTTATAGGGATGTGATCATAATCCTTATCAGATTCAAACTAGGAGCAATTCCCGTATCTTTCGGATCACGTTACCTTATATGTATAGGAGTGATATGTATAGTTGTAGCAGGACTCTCCCTAAGTGAGAGATGATTCCGTATAGGACTCTGCTTTGCCGAGCTGAGAGGATCATGTCGAAGTCGGTCTGGATGCTTCAGGTCACTCTGGGTAGGCAAGGTCGGCCTGGCATACGCCAGGTCGCCCGAGGTTGTGAAGGTCGGCGGCATCCGCTGTGTCGCTTGTCTGGTGAGGTCGCCCTAGGGTAGCCCCAGGTCGCTCAATGGATCCCTTGTGTCAGCGGGTTTGAGAGTATTCTGAGGTGGAGTGAACCGTCATGAAACGGGTACCAGGTCGCTCATTTCCTCCGGTCGAACGCCCGGTCTTGCCATTGTCGTCTTCGCCGGACACCCTGGTGAATACGGTCGCTACCTCTCGAGCTGGATAGTAATGGCGGGCTTTCGATGCCCCCCTGTCGTCGACCTGGATCTTACTGGCCGCGTGATTGTCACGTGATGACCACGTGTAAGGTGGAAAACCGAGGGTTATTCAATTATCACTCTTCTTTTACATTCATTGCTCCCCAAGCATTAACTATTTTCTTGAATCTTGATCCCAAACATTAATTCCTTCCTAGTTCATTGATACCTTCTCTAGCCCAAGACTATTGAAGACCACTTCATTAGTGACTTATCTATTCTTATGTTGAAGGGTTTGAATCGATCGGAACAATCTCCAACTCTATTCACTGTGCTCTTTCTTATTATCAGGTATAATTCAAGCCAGATATCCATCTCACCACCACTAGTCTACTACATTTCGGCGAGATCACTATATTTGCATGATCAGTATGTATATAATTTACTTGTAAAAACTAATCCAAATAACTGGACCCCAACAACGTGCTAGTTCTGAAATTTAATTAATTGGAGATAAATGGTTAAGAGTGAAAATGAGAAAATTGGACTTTACGAGGGTTTGAAAATAGAAAAATCTATCACTTGCTCAATAATTTTTGCTTATGATTCAACAAGTACAACAACGCATTGGTATTTGGTTGTGGCCATTCCGAAAGTAGAAGAAACCTTAGAGCAACTGATGTGGTCAAAACCGAATACTAGCAAGTGCACTAGATTAAGCAATAAGTGTAAGTAAATTTCGGATTATCGAACCCAGGGGATTGACAACAAATATCAAATCAATTATTTTTCACTTAAGTCTAGACAAACGATTATCTTGAGATTTTGCAATTTTAACTACAGAAAGCAAGTAAAAGTGATCACAGAATTTAGAGATATCAATGAGAGAAAACGCTAGAGCTAGGTTCATCAATTCACTTCCAAATAATAAATCAATGACTTCGGGTTTCAACTGATTATTTATGTGCGACAACGAAATTTCCTTAATTAATCAATATTCTCTCTCGAGCAATATCAATTCTATTGTTAACTGACAATCTACGTATCTCTAGGTAGATTTAGAAAGAAAACAAAGCATTAGGGTTTATGAAATCATCTTAGCTTTCGATACGATCTATAGCTAATTGCATGTATTAACCCATCTATCTCTAGCATGAATTTAAATCTACGGTGTAAATTCCAATGGTCCATCACGTGAAATTTCCTCTCGGTCTCATTCACACGATTTAAATCAATTAAAAGATAGTCAATCTTTCAAAGCATTAAGAACAAGAAAATACACTCACACAATTATAATTCAAATTTAAACCCTAGTCGAATCAATATTAAATATTCATGAATTGGTTACCCCTTTACCCTAGCTTTATGAATTTAGTTCATAATTAAATAAACAAAATCCATAGCATTCAAAAGATATATAAAATTAAGCATATGAGAAAGAAGATAAAATTGATAAAAGTAATGAATACAATACTTGAATCATGTAAGAATTGTCACAATCTTCTTCTTTTTGTTTTTCTCAAAGACGACTCTAAAAATTGGATCCCTAAACCTAGCTTAAAAGGGATATATTTATCGGTTCGGCTAACCTGTGCCCTTAGGCATAGGTTAAGAAGTCAACTTACTCTCAAAGTCTTACTTAAGTAAATGATCTAAATCCTTCTTCCTGGAGGTTATAAGTTAATAATTGTAGTAGTGTTTTTCCATTCTTTTTTCCCTCCAAGTCGTTTCCCTCCATTTTTTTCTCCCTTCGTTGACGGTTTTTTCAGTAATTATTGATACTTGTCCCGTAATTAATGATGCTTATTCTATGCCCAAAGGGCATAGGATAGATTATCCCTATATTTATACTCTAATAGTGTACAACAACAAAGGAAAAAGAGGTACAAAACAATAAAGCAGCAAAAACTACTCAAAATAAGGACGAAGCAGCCAGCCCTAATTATGGGTGAACAACTTTTCTGCTTTTTCCTTCAACTTTCTGGAGTTTGCACAAAGACTCCTGGACTTCCAAATTCCTTCAAAGTCCACCAAATTTGCATAATTGGCCCCTTAAACCCTGAAACTACAAAATAATACTAAAACAAAACATTAGATTACAAAAATCTTGAGAATTAGTAAACTCTAAGCTCGAATAATACTCAAAAAACGAGAAAAATACTCACTTATCAGCAACTCAATGGTAGTCATTGACCCGTAGGGATCAAATTCAAAATTTAACCCCTATGGATCACTATTCATAAGGTATCAATTACATCTATAACAATAGGTATCAAATTCTTGGTATTAATTTTTTTTTTTTTTATTAACTTTATTGATACTTTATATATTATAAAAAATTTAAAGTATGATGCATGTTTTAATTAATTTTTTTTGTTAAAATAAATTTTTTTGAAAACTTATAGTCGTCACTTGTCATGCTATAAAAAACCAAAATAAATTATGAATTAATAATAATTCACACGTGCCAATATATATTAATTAGTTTTTTTTATTACTTATCAATCTGTCACGTGGCATACCTTGATTTGCCAAATAGATTACGGATATGAATTTTTTAAAAATCTCCTACAAATATCTCATCAGATTTGCTTTACTCTCATCAATAAATAGGACTTCCATTGCATTGTTCTTTACACAATCATTTCTGTTACCAAGAAAAAATCTCACTTCCATTTTTCCAATATTTATTTCTTGTTTGTGTAATATTGGAGAGACTACATAAATTGTTATTAAAGCATGACTGAGAAGATAAAACCAAGCGTCGCCGTTCAATGGCAATGATGGCTCTACTCAATGCAGAGCAAGAAAACGTAGCAGATGAAGGATCATCCCAATGGGGCGATTCAGTTCCCGGTCGAAGCTACGTACGACGTCACAGAGAGAGTGCACATGCACTACTCTATCAACAATACTTTGCCAATTCATGTACTTATTTGCCAGATACATTTCGTCATCGCTTTAGAATTCATAAGCATTTATGTGAAAGATCATGCGTGGGGTTGCCAACCATGATGACTATTTTATTTAGAAGGCTGATGACATCGGCCAACTCGGATTCTCCACATTATAGAAGCCAAAAGGTGGCATGTGCTATAAGGCAACTAGCATACGACACGGTGGCAGATCTTTTTGACTACACTAGGGGTGTAGTTGAATCAACGAGCATAGAGATTCTAAAGATGTTCACTCAAGCTATCTATGTTGTTTATGGTTAAGAGTATCTTCGTTGTCCGACTGCATTAGACCTGCACCGCTTGCTGGCCAAAGCAGAAAAAATAGGGTTCCCTGGGATGTTGAGTAGCCTCAATTGTATGCATTGGCCGTGGAAGGCATGACCAAAGGGATGGGAGGGATAATTTTCTCGATACAAAGGACATGCGACAATCATTATAGAGGCGGTGTATTTTTAAGATACCTGGATCTGGCATGCCTTCTACGGACTTTTAGGATCTTTAAATGATTTTAATATCCTTGCGAAGTCACCATTGTTTGATGGTGTATATATATCTGGGTAAAAATCATCAAGTTGACTACAAAGTTCACGGAAGGCATTACGGTAATGGCTATTATTTAATTGATGGTATATACCCCCGGTGGTCGACATTTGTTATGACAATATCCAATCCTGGTACGCCAGAGCACCAACATTTTGCAAAGATGCGAGAGGCATATCGAAAGGACATCGAGAGAGCTTTTAGGATTTTACAAGTGCGTTCGCCCATTGTTCAGGGCTGGCATAGAGAGGATCTAAGCTATATCATGATGGATTGTGTAATTTTGCACAACATGATTATCGAAGACGAACGCGATGATGATGAAATGGTGCCCTTTGACCCAAATGAGATGTCGACCCGTCCAGCTAAAGCACGAATTTATAAAAGACCTACGATGGAAGCAGATGGGCAACATAATGGAATACGTGATATGCAAGAAGTCATGGATAGGCACGAAGGGTTGAAATGTCAAGTAATTTCGAGAAGCCTACAAAAGGACTTAGTACAACAATTATGGAACAAGAACATGCAAGAAGATGAGCCAACGTGAACAACGGTTTCAGTAATTGACGACTTTTCTATCATTTACGTTTTATTATATTGTTAAGGTGTCATTTATTTTATTGCATCTGCTTCCTTTGTAATGTTGATGCCGCACAGAAGTGTCGCCTGATGGGCCGAACTGTCAATGTATCTGGATATCTAGGCCAAGTTAAATCTGCCAAGATAAAGAGCAAAACACTGGGTGAATACAGGGGCTGGCCCTGCTAGAACACTTCGGTGTGAGAGTAAGTAACCAGCTCTAATCACAGTTTGGCAAAGTGTAATTGCTAAATGTATGTTTTGCGTACCTTTGCTTAGGGTTTGATCCGAGGTTTTTATAGGTTCGGCATTCATTGAAACCACCACCTATGTAACTGCCGAGTAGTCGGTATAAATGATGGCGTAGTGGTTATAAATGCTGAGGGTAGTGGGCGTAACCGTCGGGCACGTCCGTCCTTCGACGTTCTACCACGTACCCACATCCATGAGCCACCCTAAGGCTTGCGAGGAGAGATACCCTGCTCGCTGCATCCTGATATCTGTAGATGAGTCCTGCTCGCAAGCATCCTGGGAGGCCATTACGGCTGTCTGATAATCATGAGTTTGCTCGCACTGTGGTGGGTACTGACCCAAACCGCTCCTTGGGCCTGGACCCAGGGCCCATATTTTGGGCTTGGCTCCTCAAATGTGTTTGCTTTTCTTTTTTTTATTTATTTCTAACTAAGAAAGAGTTGATGTTAATTTCAATTAAATTTTATGTTGTATCTAACAATAAATAATTTCATCCACAATGAATATAGAATGCGAACAATGTTTATTTCATCCCTAAAAGATACACAACTAAAATTAAGACTGAAAATACAACTAAATGTAAAAAAGTAAACACACTAGTGAAAGTAATACTTAACACACAACTGAAAGTAAAATCAAACACACACCATAATCATCATTCTCCAAGTCGACCCATTAAGTCTCTTCAAGTGATGGATATATATATTTCTAACCGTACTTGAACTCGGCCTAGGTGGTGGAGGTGGTTCGTCGGCCATTTCACGATCCATTATAATTTTTTGTCTCTTCTCCCAATATCTTTTTTTGTTGGGGGTGAATGCATTTGGATCGGCCTACATTGTAACATCATCTCGGGTTTGTTGCAAAGCAGTTTCCACTACTGCAACTTCTCTGGCCCTCAAGGTTTCCGCTACTGCAACTTCTCTGGCCCTTAAGGTTGCTGCTTCAACATCTTGGGATTTCGTCTAGGCTAAGTATTCTTCCATGTGTTTTGAACTCCCTGACGGTTGATCCTTCTTTTGCCTTGTCTCTTTTGCTTCCCTCTATCCTATATAGGCCTTATGGATGAAGAAGGGCCTTCTTCAGATTCTGGGGTGTCATCGTCATCAAGGCTCATCGGAGTTCCACATGCTAGAGGATTTTGAAACTTTAACTCATCTTTTAACAGATTCCAACAATGTTGAAGCTTGAAAGCCTTATTAGTTACCTTAAAGTAGTTGGACTCTCCTAATTGTATCTGAAACGTGTAAAAATTAAAAAAAACTATGTTATTGATCCAAAATCTAAATAAGAAAATTTTTTTTTTTAAAAAGTCATGTTTTGACAATGAAAATTACGTGTTATTTTCCACACTTGATCTAGCAGCTTCAGCTATTTTTAAAGCTGATAGCACTATAAGTCATTCATTCTTTTCTAATTTTCGTCCAACGCAAAATACAGCTTTTTTGGTTTCGATAGAAACATCCTTCCGGCCGATGTGAATTGAAATAACCATGAATTTTTTCTTGGTTTTTTTTTTATTTTTATTTTTTTTATAGAAATGTTGGAAGGGACATAAACCTTACCCCAACCCTTATTATTATTATTTAATGTCTTGCAAAACTACAATTAAGACTACATGATACCTTTGGTATGGCTAGAACAAATTGTTTGAACACCCAACCTCTCCGCCAAGAGTAACGTACTAGGGTGGCTCTGGTGTAGGGCTTGAACGCTCAACATCTCCGTTAAGAGAAGTGAGCAGTACTAAATGGGCCTTTGGTGAGGCTTGAACAACAACGGTGCCTCTAGTGAGGCTTGAACACCCGACTTTTTTTAATATCAGGGTGTCGTCTCTAGTGAGACTTGAACACTTGACATCTCTGTTAAGAGAAGTGAGCAGTACGAGTTGAGCTAGAGCTTGTTGATTTCGGTGTCATTTGTTGAGAAATTTAGAGAACTTTTTATAGAAGATAAGAAAAAGAGGAAGAGTGTGAGTAAGATTAGTGTGAAAAATAAAGAGATATTTGATGATGTTTATAGAAAATAGAAAGTGTTGAAAAGAAACAAAGAAAAACTCGGCATTATAGTCGTTGTAAAAGAAACAACCATTAAAAATCAAACGACACTATTTATGGCTTTTTTGCAATTGGTGAAGTTTTTTTTGCTTTTTTTTTTTTTGGGTACATGGAGCATCGATTTTTAGTAAAAGATACACACCCAAATTCATCCAGCAAAGAAGAAATCACCCCTTCAGCAAAGAAAGCTCCAACCCTTCTTCGCATGGTAGTAATTTTACTACCTCTCTTATGACTAAGGCAATTTAATACCCTTTATTTTTACTATTAGAGATACTAAGAGTTTCATAGCTAGGTATCAAAATTTGTATTTGATTCCTCTTGTTGTACTTGCCATTATATGGCCATTCAAATTTGTAACTACAATATGGCATATTCAATGTATTTAATTTAGGTTACCATCATTGTTGATGTCACATTGTGAATATGTCCAAATTCAATTAGCAGAATTCCTGATACAATGAGCACTATATATATTCTGCCCAAAAAGTTACATTACTTGATATCCGCCCGATATGTCTCGCTGATGTGTAGCGCCACTTGAGTCTTGCGGGTGTCACCTTGCATATGTTTGATACAAAATCTTAATGTGGGCTTGCCCATGTATGTTTGATTCAAATTCAAATGGGTAATTAAAATTGGCACACACACACACATATAAGTTTAGTTCTATTAACCTTACTTATGGTGGATGGATGAAGCTTAAGGTAAATTGAGTCATCTTTTGAAACGTTCATAACGAATCTAGTCTGAGAAGGGATGAACAACTGTAACAACATAGTAAGGTACCTTACATTTGGTTTATTAAATGGGTTGCGCATGGGATGGTCGTTCGTTAGGTTTGGGAGGAGCCACGAGGCAAACCTAGGAGGGGCTGGTTGGCCAGCCAAATTAAGCTAAAATACCTCAACCCAAGCTGGCCTACTCTTCGTCGAGCTTGGGCCAAGACGGGTCGAACTCAGGCCGAGATCCTCGTGGGTTTTCGAATAAGTGAAATTGCATGTTTTTGCTTCAATCATCACATATACATAAAGGAACATAACTGTAAGTAATATCAATATCCCATAACAAAGTTGAAAGCAAAAAGAAGATAAAGTTATTGATACTCACTCTATCCTAAAAAGACCAAGTTCAGCATCACATACTATTCTCTAATTGATTATTACTAATTACTAATTCTTCCAAGAAAATTATTGATACTCTATATATCATAAAAAGACTAAATTCAGCATCACAGACTATTCTCTAACTAATACTAATTCTTCCATGATCTTCATAAGCGATCGATCGATATATCCTCACTCCAAGAAACTTTCCCACCATTAATCATATTCTGCACAACACATAAAAGAGTAACAAAATAAGCAACTGATCACAAACGATTCTCAAAATAGACAATATGGAATATATATAATAAGTAAAGCCAGAGTTATTTTTATAAGAGAATGAAAAATACTTACGTGTTACAGTCGACATTGGGGTCGATGGGTATGTTAGTGGTAAGCTTGCAGAGTTGTGGTATTTGTTTGGCATTGTCGAGGTTGATTGGAAAAGACCGGGCAGCAGCCTTAAAGCATTCGCAGATAGCCCTGCGGTCTGGTTGAGAATCATTGGCTATCTTGTCCAAGTCTTGTGCTCCCAAACAACATTGTGCATTAGGTTCAGCTGCGCCACCTAGCAAGAACGACTGGCACGAAAAAACCTTCGTGATGGCGTCGGTACACGTAATTTCTGCCTTCACGACGTGGATCGCAACGAAGCATAAAACTGCCAAAGAAATCACCCACGCAGAGCTTCTCTTCGCCATCCTTCTTCAGACTAATTTTGTGAAAGAAGTAGAATGCAAGAAAGCAAGCACTTAATTTGTGTGTTGAGAGACAAGGCAAGTTGTGGAGGTTGGTTTAGCTATATGAACCCTACTTATAGTGCAGGATGAGAAGGGTTAATTAGCTAGGTGAATGCGCTAGCTAGCTAGTAATTAGGAATAATTGCACAACAGTAAACAAAAATAGAGTCATTTTCTGCATCGGTTATAAATCATTCTAATTACTTTGGCAATTATTGTAATTGGTGTCAAACATTCATTGATTGCCATCAAAAGTAACGGAAGGCTATTATTTAAGAGATAGGATAATATTTATAGTATGTTAAATTTAGGAAGAGGTATGATATTAGGAAAGCTCGAGCTTGTGGTATTATCATAAGATTTAGTGTTAGAGTCGTTTGATTCATTTTAATTAGATATTTACACTGTTAGTTCAAATTTGCTTTTTTTTTTAAACACTGACATGGACATTTTAAGAGCCCGTTTGGTGCAGCGTTTATAAAACGCAGTGTTTTAAAAACGCAGCGTTTTAAAAAACGCAGTGTTTTAAAAACGGAGGTCTTTCCTTATAAATACGTTTGGGATATCACTTCAATACGCAGCTTTTTTTTCCTAGTAGCGTTTTAAAACCTGCGTTTTGGGAAAAAGTTGGGAATTCGCTTTAAAACGCAATGCGTTTTGAAACGCCGTTCACGCAATATTGAAACACATTTTTTGCAAATAAACAGCGTTTTATCCCTGCGTTTTGGCCAAAACGCTCGACCAAACGGGCTCTAAATCATCACCAACTTAACAACATTTAAATATCCAACGATACTAACACTAAAACTTATAATAATAGCTATCACAAGTTCGAGCTCGTAATATCATCTGTCATTTACGAAACTTGCACAAAATTTGGTTGTCGTTTATTGACTGTTACATATATAAATTTACGAATCTAATACTATTTGTTACCACCCGACTTTCATTTCACATAAAGAGTCTTATTTCCAAATAGTTTTACACAAAGAATCCTTTTTGAGAAATTAAGCTAAAGTATTTTTAGTTTTGAAATCTTATCCTTGCTTTAATTATAGACTTGAAATTAGAGAAACTACCTTAATTACCTTTAAAAATTATTAAGAATGTACACGAATAAGAAAAACATAAATTAAAACTCGAATTTAGCTATTACAGTATTATTTCAAAACTTGTAACGCATATATGTTATATAGTCATTATTTGCAGCACTAGAACAATTTATGTAGAAATTTGGGAACAATAATCACATTAAGAATTTGGCGAGATGGGAACAACCAGCTTATGCCTTATAGGCTAATTTTGCCTAAAATTAACTTAGTAAAAGCATATATCCTAATCCTTGAATGGAATGGAATCATATGGTCGCTCAACTTTTTCCGTCTATCTTACCGTCCCTTAAATACCGGCTTGTGATAGTTACAACTTACATGCCATCTTTTGGACAGAAATCATTGGTTAGATAGACAGAAGGGCTCCTTGTTAGAAACCGAATGAAAGATATTCATAATTTTTGTGGAGATTTAGGGCCCAAAAAATATTATTCCTCCCAAAATCACACAACTTTAATACTAGGGCGAATTACATGTCGATCCTTTTTTTGAATATTTGTAATCGCTCCAATCTATCTTCTTTTTTTTTTAAATTGGAAAAAGACATTTTTAAGGCAAAAAGACGATTTTGCCATTAATGAAAGAAAATTAAAACACGAGCGCATCAGGCATCGGGATGCAACATTTGGGCATCGGGATGCAACAATTGGGTATCGGGATGCAGTGTCACTTTCTCAGATTAATTTGGGCATCGGAATGCAAGAATTGTGCACCGAGATTCAATTTGAACAATTGGGCATTGGGATGCAGGAAAAAAATGTGACTTAAACACAAAAATGTCTAAGAAGTAATTGAAGGAAAAGGAACCAGGAAAAAAAAAGGGAGCACACACAAAAGAAGAAGAATGAACGGAAAAAATAATTGAAGTGTTATAGATCGAGTTTTCAACGAATTTCTAAAATAAAGGAGTGTTCACGTTGCATTGGGACATTTTAGGAACAAATTTATAAAAGTATCTTTTAGCGTTTAAGAAGAAAAAAGGTGGACTGAAGAGAATAATTTTTTTTTAAAGTAGACCGACCAGCAATTTTCCGTTAATACTAATAAGTCTAATTTGCCATTAGAAACTTAACACCAAAAATTAAGTGATTCACTTGGACCAGAATAACCGGCCTTTACACCAAGTATTTTAGTATATACAGTAATAAAATAACTGTAATATGAAAGTAGCCTACGGTTAGCCCCTTTCAACCAAACATTCAAAGTACCTATTGATCTTGTTATTTGTACAAACATGATATATAAGCCTTTTTTAGAAAATATATATATATATATATATATATATATTATACGATACACACACACACACATATATACTCCCAAGTTTATGGCACTCCACACCATCTACTACCAGCTATGACTTTTTCTTCTGAAGTCTGTTAGAAAATCAACGGCTTCTCAATTTGGATGCGCAATCTGTGACCAAGTCATATCAGGTAAGATTGCTATATACTTATGTAAGTATATAATTTTCATTATATATATATATATATATATATATATCAATCTCTTTCTTTTCTTTATATTTTTGTGTCAGGTATGAAATATCTCATTGATCAACTCTCCGATCATCTACGGTATGTATCATATACATTCCAGATCGAATGAAAAGCTAGCTCAATGCTTGAAGAGGCATTAAGAGTGCCGGTGCGAATTTTGTTGCGAAATTAATTATTGTAAGCAATGAATTCCTTGTATAGTAAGTAGTACGTACTATTTTTTACTGCAAACTCTGAAGAATTGATCTCTCGCTCTGTCGTCCAACTTCTGTATTTAATTTTGATGTCTTTGTAAAATGTTAGTCTTTGTATATATGCAATTAATTTGCAAGCTCTAAATTTTCCCTGCATGTACTAATTAATTAAAGAAATACTAATTAAGTTGGATAGCATTTTGAAATTTGTTTCAACAGAAATGATCAGCTAGGGAGTGACAATTTATTTATTACGTACTTCCTACGCACGTCCCTCTTATTTTTTTGAGAAGAGAAATTGTTTAGTGTAGACTTGTGTAGTAATATTATTTTGGTACGTAGTGTAAGGGGTTGAATGTAAGTTTCTAGAAGATAGAGGATGAAGGGAGAAACTTCAATTGAATCAAAGGTGATCTCCATTAAAGGGTTGCAATTTACAAACGAACCGAGCTGAGCTTTGCTCCATTTGTATTGGACTTGTTTAATAAACGTCCTTTAACCAAAGCTTGAGTTAGGTTCGTTTATTGTCCGAACAAGCTCAAGTTGTGCTTCTTCGTGAGCTATCAAACTAAACTTGTTTATTTTTAAATTATAAAACTAACAAATATCATCATAAGGACACATATTAAAAATCTATTAATTATTTTATAGTTTCTTTTGCATCGAGATATATCCTAGCGGTATATTAACTTGTACATAGGTGGTTATTAAGTTAGAATTTACTAGATTTTTAGGCTTCTAATTAAAATATACAATTAAGGGTCGTTTGGTAGCCAGATAAATGGACAGATAACACTAATTTATTACAATTTGGTGTTTGGTAGGACTTTTGCATGTCGAATAAAATTATTTGAATTCATGGATAACCCCCCTTATCAGAGAGTAAATAATACTTCACTCCTTCTGTTATAATTTAATCACGGATAAGATATAAATCAGATTATTTTTCTCTCTCCCATATTACCCTCCCAATTATCAAAGCCTAGTTTTTTCCTCAGTTTTACAATTTCTCACCCTAGCCGTTACTTTTGTTTCATGGACCCCCGGTTTTAGTGCACGTGAGAGAGCATGTGTTCACTTAATGGCATTTACCGTGACGGAGTTAGGGCAAGGGACTACCGATGGACAAAATATACATTGTACGGGGACTTCTCGTGGACTTTCAAATATGTTCGGGTTTGGAGAACGATTAACGATGGTAATCGGAGAAAGTTTGATCTCAATTATTGCCCTATTGCTCCAGCAAACAGATGTGGGACTTGCATTCCACTTTCTGTTTGAGGCCGGCTTATGGGTTTCAAGTTTCATGATGATGGAGAGTCAGTTATTGGAGCTTATGTTTGTGAAAATGGGCATGTTTCCGGGGCGTGGACTGACTGGCCCAGTCATGACAACCCAATTCGGCATTCTATTTCAATTTCTTGCCCCCGAACTGTTTGCTGAAATTCCGAACACGGAAAAAACTGTCAAATTTCAAATTGATGTGTTTGGGGGAGTTCTTGTCTTGGGTCGAGACTCGAGAGAGAAACTACCCTATCGGGGGAAGTAGTAAAAGGTTGAGAGTTGTCCTAACCGGCAATGGCTGTTTCTGAAACCATATTGGCCTACCGGAATGACCATAATCATTGACCTTTGGCTCAGTCAATTGGCTACCAATTAAACATTTTCTAACACATTTTCACAAAGTTTACCATAAGCCTAAAAAAACATTTCGAAGCATTTTCATTATATTTACCAAACAGTTGAAAGTAAAATGCTTTCATTTTCCGGAAATTAATTTCTGGAAGTTAGTTTATAGAACTCATTTTTCATGAAACAAACGAAGTCTAACCGAGTTCTGACATTCTTACAAATTAATGAATGGAAACACTCTGAGAAATGACATAACATGAGAGTGCAGTACTTTCAAGCTTTGTTTCTTGAACATTTGCAAGCATTGTATATGTTGTTGTGTATCATGGAATCAATTTGAGGTGTAAATGATAATAACATGGCTCTAGTATTCGCTCGCTCTGTCCCAAAATAATTGTCACATTTCTATGTGACATGCAGATAAATTGTATCACATGCTTCCCATTAAACCCCTATCCTTACAAAAATCAGGGGTATTGTAGGAAAATGAAGAATTCTTTTAGACAACATCCTAAGAAGGGAAGATTGACAATAGTTTTGGACTGGAGAATGTTCTAATCAATCTTCAAGCCCACTTCAAATTCTACATTTATTTCTTCTTTTCTTTAATTTGCCTTAAAATTTTGTGATGCAGTTTGAACTATTGCTCAAGAATCATGGAAGACATAGATCAAGACAGAATTAGCAGGCTACCTGATGACATCCTTGAAGACATCCTTGCACTAATTCCAACTAAATCAGTGATAACAACATCGGCATTATCAACCAGATGGAGAAGGCTTTCAACTAACCATCTTCTCCACACCACCAATTTAGACTTTGGTAAAGGATTTGGTGAAAACCAAAGTCCTCAAGAGTTCACTCAAACCGTGAGCAGAGTTCTCAGCCTCAACACTGCACACAAGACTGACAAGTTTCGCCTTCACTTTGACCCGGGGTACCACTTTAGGTCGATTGCGACAGGCTGGATCAAGTTTGCTACTTCAAGAAGTGTAAAAGAGCTTACTCTTGACTTCTGCAGACTTACAGATGTAAAACACATTTCCATAGGAACTTTTGAGTTACCAAAATCTCTATTTAACTGTGCTTCACTTACCCATTTGAACCTAAGCCGTTGCATTCTAGGCCTTCCCTTGGAATATACTGGCCTTGGTCTTCTTCAAAGTCTGTGTTTGGAATATGTTCACATCACAGCCTCCGAGCTCAAGAAATTGCTTGCCAACAGCCCACTTATTGAAACACTTGTTATTGATGAATGTGGCCCTCTCAAATCCACCGAGATTCTTTTCTCGAGCCGTTCCCTCAAACATTTCACACTGTTCTGTTGGTTGCAGCCTATTGATCAAATTGTGATCGATTCCCCAAACTTACATCTGTTTTCATTCAGGGGGAAAGCTTCGAAACATTTCTCATTGAGTAACATTTTATCATTGAAAGAAGCAGTCATTGAGGTAAGTGAGCTACAGGGACTACAATGCGAAGATTTCTATAAGCAGATATTGAGTGATATCTCAGAAATCAAAATTCTGACTGTCTATGCAGATTGCCTCCCGGTATGTGTTCTTACAGTATGTAATCAGTGTGGCAGTGTATCATTTAGTATTCATTTGAGTCATATGTTTGCTGGATTGTCGATTTATGTATTCATTTATATTTCTATTTTGTGATTTGTTCTCTTTTCCTCAAACTTCAGCATCATATGCCAAGAGGTGTGGTAGATTTTAGCAACTTGAAAGAGTTAAGGTTTCTGAATGGAACGGGCCCCGGCGTTACAAGATTTGATGTCTACAACTTTTTTCGGCATTGTTTCTGTCCTTTCCTAGAGAGCCTTTCAATAGAAGTATGTTGCATATTCTTCATTAATTCTAGCTCTATTCAAATGCCATGATTATTATATATTGCTGAAACGCGTTCGTCTAATGCATTCTTTTCACGATTTGCAGCTGTCTCCTTATCCAGATGAATCTTTTTACTCGGGTGATAAGCATAACAAAGAAGGGTCGGTTGAGTATATTTTCAAACATTTAAAGACGATTAAGATAAGTAACTTTCAGCAGATGGACTGTCAAATGGAGCTAGTTAGATTTTTTCTTGAGAGGTCTACTGTCCTGGAGTTGATGATCCTCGTTGCTCCCGTGGAATACTGCTCTGCAGATCAGCCTGGTGAAGTTGTTACTGAGAAGCCATTTCACTTGCCAAATACACACTCAACTGTCCCGATCATATTTCGTGAATATTTGGAAGATGCAGATCCAGAATAAAAGATCAAGAGAACCGTAATATGATAAATTGGCTTCAGTTTGGTCTTCTACTAGGGCACTTTTTGGGGCATGTTTATCTCCTTCGTTGAGCTTGGAGAGCTGTGGTGAACTAAATTTTGACTCTTTCACTTCTTCACTTCATTTCTTTTTTCTTTCAGGTCTCAAGCGGCTATGTTGGATGTCTAATTTCAAAGTTCGGAATTGGAAGAACAATTTGAATTTTGTGGAGCTTATATTGTTTCATCCAATTCTAACTCTAAAGCTTGGCATTGAGTAGCCAAACATAGCTTCATGGTTCTTTCCCTTGATGTGTTTCGGGACAGTACCATTTTATATGGAGAGATTTCAGTTAGCAGAAATGTATTATATTGCAAAAGTTATTACCATTACGATGATCACTTCTTCCCTTCCTGGGACTCTGAAGTCATGTATAATTCGTTATGTTCGCTCGATTGCGGATTCTCAGCAAAACTATTTGTGCTTAATTTTAATATGCTAGCATAGCATGATATTTTCATGTCCTGATAGTAATTGATCAAACTATTGCATTTATTTGTTTTGGAAAATGCTTGGGCAACCGCTTAGATGTACCGCTCCATCAATTGAAGTGCATCACGGGATTGTACTAGTACAGTACAACTCCTTGATGCACTTCGGTTGATGGGGCCGTACATCTGAGCTGTACGTGTAGCATTTCTCGATACTTTTTTGTTCATTAACTATCGCATTATCATGTGTCCTGTTTTAATTTTTTTTTTTTTTTTTTTTTTGACTCTCATAACCAGCTTTACCAATCAAAAAGAAAAACAAAATTCCCACTTTTTTTGAAGAGAGAGGGAGAGGAAGGGTCAGAGGATAACATGTGGATAAAAGGTTTTGATATTGTAGATACACCAAATCCTTTATTGCCTTCTCATTGGCTGATTCAACTACTCTAATTTCCTTGCCACAACTTCTCACCACAGAAATCCAAACCACTCATTTAGATTCTCTCCTCTCCCTTCCCTACACATACTCTTCCCCTCCAACTCTCACTCCCCAAGTCTTTCCCAACTGAAGTTAACCAAAAAACCCTCAAACAATCTCTCAGCTTCTATACAAATATTATTCTAAAACAATGTTGTCCACTCTATCAAACAATGTTCTTACTCCATCCCCATTTTTGGGTCAAACAAGGTCAACTGTGGGTAACCCTCTTACCAAAGGTCTGTCCTTGGGAACTCCAAAATTCACCGTGGTTAGTACCCAATTCTCAATCCTAGTGTTTCAGTACTTTCCTTTCCATTTGTACATTTTGTACAAGTTGCCAAATTTTTTCTTTCCATTTTGACTGATTAATTGTTAAACTTTTTGGGGTTATCAGAGCAATAACTTGTGGTATGGACCAGATAGAGTGAAGTACTTGGGACCCTTCTCTGCTCAGACACCTTCATATCTTAAAGGAGAATTCCCTGGTGACTACGGCTGGGATACCGCTGGTTTATCTGCTGACCCTGAAGCCTTTGCTAAGAACAGGGCTCTTGAGGTAATTCATCAAATCAAAGATATACTAATACATTTATGTTCAAACTATACTTCTGCAACTTATGGTTTACAACATGAAATACAATGGTGGTTGTAGTTTTCACTAATAACATAATTGTCTTTGAGAGTATGAAATTCATGTGTAAAACTCGAAACTCGAGCGAAATAAGCTACTCCTTCCTTCCGTCTCATAAAGACTGTCCATTTCTAGATTTTCTTGTTCCAAAATGAGGTTGATTTTTTGTATAAATTTACTAATTTTACCTTTGGTGTCTATTATGTCCTAGTGTGGACTTGCAATGTTATATAAGGATATTAAAGGTTTTAACGTAATATGAGCTACTAAAATGCTCCAAAAGTCAACTATCTTTAATTTAGTGAAAAACTAAAAATAGATACTCCGTTTGGTAAGTACGGAGTAGTACTAACTAGCTAGTCTGAGTTCTAATTCTGTATAGCTAAATTGAACGTGTTCCTCAGCATTATAAACTACAGACTTTATATGTTATATAGAAGCTGAAATAATTTCATTGATAATAAATGTCAGGTAATCCATGGCCGTTGGGCAATGCTTGGAGCCCTAGGCTGCATTTTCCCAGAAGTACTTGAGAAATGGGTGAAGGTAGACTTTAAGGAGCCAGTTTGGTTCAAAGCAGGGGCACAAATCTTTTCTGAGGGTGGGCTCGACTACTTGGGTAATCCTAACCTTGTTCATGCCCAAAGCATTTTGGCCGTACTAGGATTCCAAGTCGTACTCATGGGCCTTGTCGAGAGCTTCCGTATCAATGGGCTTCCAGGAGTTGGTGAGGGTGACGACCTTTACCCTGGTGGTCAATACTTTGACCCTCTTGGACTTGCTGACGACCCTGTCACCTTTGCTGAGCTTAAGGTCAAGGAGATTAAGAATGGAAGACTAGCCATGTTTTCTATGTTTGGGTTCTTTGTGCAAGCCATTGTTACTGGCAAGGGACCTCTTGAGAACCTCTTGGATCACCTAGACAACCCTGTGGCCAACAATGCTTGGGTCTATGCCACCAAGTTTGTACCTGGATCATAAATCTGTGATTGATTCAATTCATTTGCAAAGTCTGTGTAGATTGTAAAGGATGTAATATGAGATATTGTGAAATGCATCAATGAGACGGAAATGTTAATATGATTTGTCGTTGTGACTCCTCCATATTTACATTGATGTTCGTTTTCCTAGCTCAACTCTGCATCATTGTCCCTTCGTTAGTCATCTCTAAAACCCAAGGCAGTACGAATAAGCTTTAAGATTTTGATGACGAGTTAACTATGCAATCCTAAAAAGAGGCTACCGTCACTACAGGTAATGGAATGGTCAAGCTAAACATGCAACCTTCCAGTAAAGACCGGTTGGTCTGTATCACTAACATGAACATCTCAAAGCTAATTCATAAAGCTGTTACCTAAGTTAATGAAAAAAGGCAGAGGCTGCTGCTGTCCTTCATGACTAAAGATCGTGGTTTGCTTCCAGATCTTAAATCTAATTTTTGTGACCTACTATGCTTTCATGTTCAAAGAGATTATGCAGATCTCTTGATAGATAAATTTTGATCCACTAACCTGTGCCAATTTGAAGAAGAACCTTTTTTGCCAATGGACAACCAGTGCCTTCTTCAAATCCTGCTTATTCTTGGGTATAAATCTCAGATTCTGATTTTCTAAGATGGTAGCCAGCGGTATCGGTGAGAATGTTTCCTTCACACGAATATAAGATAACAAAGGTGTGTTTTTTGGATCAACTGAAACTTGGTAGCTCTTTTCCCTTCAAACACAGTGGCCTTTCTATTCTTCAACAGCTCCCAAAGAACCAAAGATTACATATTTTGGATGGGAAGAGTTCTTTTCTAACTGAACATCGATCTGTCACAGCAGCTGCAACCCAACAAGCCAAAATAAGTTCACGCAGCAGCTGCCAAAATAGTTTAACAACATTTCTGTCTTACAAGTACTATGAGAAGAGTATTTCCAATCAAAAGTTTCCGATCTTAATCGAACTATTTGAACATTGGATAAGTTGCTTTGTACAGTTCATTGTTTACGAAATTCAGAATGGTGAAAGGGTAAAATCTTTTCTTTGGTATTCTCTTTACTAGGCTGTCTAGGAGAGTATGGGTGGATTGCCCACGCAGAACCTTGTTTTCCCTAAAGCAGTTGATGTCCTGGAAGAGTAGACTCGACGTCAACCCAGCCTTTGGCCTCACTAGAACTATCTGAGTAACCAGTGAACTATTATGGTAGCATGAGCCTTCCTCTGCAAGAGGCAGTTTTCATTGTCCTCTCAACAATCATACATTTGCCTAGAATATACAAAGTAGAATAAGGAGACATGTTAGAACTATCTGAGTCACCGATGAAAACATGACAGACCATATATTATGGCATTGCAAACCCTATGGAGAAAGTGGATTAAAAAAGTGATACGTGCAAATTGCTCAAGATTAAATTTTTGTGTAATGTTTAATAAGAGTTATATGAAACAGATATTTATACGCCAAAATAATGACGAGGAAGAAAATCTTCTTGCAAATAACAGAATCAACCGTTGACTTCATCAAATCTTTTGCATTTTCTGAGTAGCACATAAACTAAAATGGAAAGACAGTGCCACAGTTGAGTTAAGGATAAAAGATGAAAACAACTACGTAAAGCTTTAGATAGAGATTCATTTCAGATATTTAAGTGTCAGGGAAATAACAGTGGGAGTAAATAGTTTAAACTCAAAGACTTGACAGAACAAAACTGGGCGAGTCACCTTGACCGACTGTTGAATTCACTAACATTGCGAACTTTCTAAATTCTGTAACAAGTTCACCCACCTTTGGTTCGATACCAATCATCCATTGACCGAATGGAAGGAACTGAGGACAAGAACCAGTGCATACACATTTCCACATTCTAATTAGTAATAACTGCAAACTTGTCCGCACAATCCTATCATGCTGTCTAAGTGCATTGAATATCCAGGAAACACAAAAAGGATTCAAAGTCGTCAATAAGGTTCCACCTCTGCAGTAACCATACTAAAATATACAAAGAGACTGATGCAGAAAACCTAATTTCAACTGCAAACATGTTACTTTTACCAGTATGAGAGCATGGAATGAGCACATAACATAGGTAAAACAGAATTTTCATTTTTCAAGTGCAAACATAGATAACACAATCCCTTCAATGTTTTGTGCAATATGATCCTTAAAAAAGAACATGGGAAAGAACAACCACTCAAGTAGAGTCCTAAAGAAAACGAAAGGGAGACTATGAAGGGTAAAAAAGCATAATAAAGGAGCATAAGACATTAATTTGGATCGTCTATAAACCCTAACAAGGCAAACTACGAAGAAGCACTTTTTGCCTAACACCATTCTGAACATTCGACAGAATTGACAGTCAACTTATTCAAAACTTTTGCGTTCTCCACTATGTACTCCAGCACTTTGAACTCTTCTTTCTTATCGACTCCCCTTACCTCAATCTCTTCGAGATGTAACAAACACATTGGCAAGACCTCTGGTGAGCCGCGCCTTCTCTTACCCGCCTGACAGGCATTTATTGAACTTTGAAAAACCATAATTATTGCGCCATTATTTTGCGTGTCATCTAAAGCAATACACTTCTACTAGAATTGGTATACTAGAGCCATTAACTCGGGCAATATAAATACAAGCCCCCAGCCTCATTTGTTCACCAAATCGGCAAATCCTTAAGTCATTTGAGATTGAAACTGGGAGAAGCTTTCTTGCGAGAGAGAAAGAGTGAGTTGGTACGCATACGTCTCCCATCGCAGTTCAATCCTCTTCTGCTTCTTTATTTCGCGGTGCATCGGATTTTCTTCGGAGTCAACGCCGAGGAAGAAATCTCTTGTTTCTTTTTTGGTCTATCACCACCAAAATACATGTTTTAAGGTATTATGCCATTCTCATCTTCCTTCATCGTTTTTCCTCGATTTTCAAGATTATGGCTAGAACCAAGCAAACTCAAAGAATAATTCAACTTGCCATTACCCGTAGGGGCGACCATTTGGTAATCTCAGACGAGGTTTTCGGGTGGCGTGCATTTTCTCAAGGTGAGATTAGGAATACATGGGCCCTAAACGACGCACCCGATAGTGCTAAGCAACGCACCCTTTTTAATGAATTTTTTAAAATATGACAAAAACGCCATTGATTAGTATAAAAGATAAAAATGATTAGAGTTCTTAATTAATATATATTATTGCAGTTAGATTTTATTTGTTCGGACAAATTTAATAAACTATTTATCTAATGTATCTTTCTTAATGTATCGCATAAAAACAAACTAAGGTAAAAAAATATAAATAGCTTTTCTCACCTTTCACTCTCACTTTCACTTTAACTCTCACACTCTCACTCTCACTCTCACTTTATCTCTCACTTTATCTCTCACTTTCTCCCTCTTTTCAATCTAAATTTTGATATACGGAGATATGGATTACAACAATAATGTCAATTTTACCGAAGATAGCTATTTTACGACGTTTTTCAATTTAATCTAATATTTTTCATTTAAATTAGGTTTTTTTTCGAATTCATAGCCGGACGGCCCTATTTAAAAATGGCCGGGCGGCCCTCAATAAAAACAACCGGTCCGCCCTTATCAATATAGCCGGCTATATAACAAAAAAGCCGGCCCTACCATTTGTTATATAGCCGGTCCGCCATATGGAATAAAGCCGGCCCGGCCCTCCTTTTCTATTTTTTTTTTTTAAATAAAATTGTGTTGTTTTGTTTTGTATTTTTATGTTTTATATGTTAAATATAACTATAAATATAATTACACTATATATACAAATAAAATAACATACTTTAATTAAAGTGTATTGGTTTTTTTTTATTATTTATAAATTAAATAGTCTTTGGTTATTAATATTTTATTATATAATGTTTGTTTTTTATGTTAAATATGTTAAATATAACTATAAATATAATTACACTATATATACAAATAATATAACATACTTTAATTAAAGTGTGATGGCTTGATTTTTTTTTGTTTTTTTGTAAATTAAAGTCTTGGTTATTTTTATTTTATTTTATGTTTATTTTTTATGTTTTATATAATTACAAATGAAGTAACATACTTTAATTCAATACATGGATAATTAAATTTTTTTAATGCTACATTATGTTTATTTGCGTGGTATTCACATCGTTAATGATGATACGGAAGATTTCCCGACGTGTCACATTTTTTTGCGATCGATGATGTGTTTGCCACGAGAAGAAGTTGAAGCTTGGATTAGAGCAAGAGGAAAAGAACATAATATGTACCTAAAGAATTCAAGGCGTAAAACAAGGGCGAACGGATGTAAAAGGTTGTGGTTTGGATGTGAGAGGGGTGGGGTTTACAAATATGACGGAGAGTTGGACGAAGCGGATCGAAATTTGAGAGGCACAAAGAAAATAGAATGCCCGTTCAAGTAATAGCCGTGGAAAATACCCATGGTAAGTGGAAGGTGATCATTAAGAAAGAGAAGGGCAAACACAACCATCAACTCGTCGGATTATCACCTGGCATAGATCTCAAACGGCGTTTACCGAGAAGGAATTCGGTATGATCAAAGAATTAAGTCATGCAAACATAAAGGGGAAACAGATACTCAACGCCATAAAGAAAGAAAATCCGTAAAATTGCAAAGCTTGAGACAGTACGTAAATCAATGTGTTAAGTGAGAAATCTGTTTAAAATAATTGGTAACATTTTTTAGATTCACTATTGACGTAAATTTTATTTAATGCTCGCAGTGCAAAATGCCCAATGTAAGATAAGAATGAATAAAATGGGCAACATGACAAAGATGCAATATTTTTTTCCTTGTTAAAGAATTTGGGATACCGACGTGGTTTAGGCATATGGAGGGGACAAACGTTCGGGCGATGTCATGTTTGCTCACCCGAAGGCGCAGGAGCCGCCGACGTTATATCCGTATGTTTTGTGTATGGATTGTACGTATCGGACAAACAAATACGATATGCCTATGTTGGAGATCATTGGGATTACATCGACGGGCAAAAACTATCATGTAGCATTCGCCTTCTTAAAAATGAGAGGAAAGCAAGCTTTTTGGGCAATGACTCACCGCGGATGATGTTTTATAGTGCCGCGGCTCCCGATGTGATAGTTACCGATCGAGAACCGGCTTTGATGAGTGCCGTTGAGCATCATTTTCCCGAGTCAAAACATCTTTTATGTAGGCGACACATATCCAAGAACGGAAAAATATTTGGTACAATTGATGAAGAATAAAAATTTACCAAAGCATTTAGTTCACGATGGCAAAGGATAGTGCACGCCAAGATCGAGGATGAATATCAACTTATGTTGGCTCGATGGAAGAAAAATGGAAATGGATACCACTGATCGCTTACGTGAAGAAGGAATGGTTGAGCCGTATCGAGATCGATTTGTCCATGCTTGGACAAAAATTATGTGCATTTTGGAACTACTACTACCAACAGTACTAGTTTTAAATTTATCTTTAATTTAATGATTTAAATTTGTCCAATTTTACATTGATCTAATTTATTTTTTATGTCATATCGCATAAACGTAGTTGAGAGTGCACATGGGATGTTAAAGAGTTGGTTAAAAACATCGTCAAACAGCTTTGGATAGTTTAGTCTTGCAGATCCATGACTTGATCGAGCTCCAATTCAACGAGATCAAGACTACATTTGAACGGGCAAGGAACTTTGATTTGAAAGTAATGATAGGTTATTGTTTTTTAACTTGAGAGGTAAAGTATCGCACCATTGTATTGAACCGCTCATCGAAGAGGTTGACGTACGGGTCGAAAAAGAAAATTGGTACCGATTCAAAAATGCGGTTGTTCGTTCGACTAACACATGGCTTACCGTGTGCACATGAAATGAATGTGTTGGAGGCCGCTAATCTACCAATTGATCCCCACGGTATCCATGTCTTTTGGAGGACTTTACATATGGAGGGAGAAAAATTTGATGAACCGGATGGAGGGAGCTACTCGTGGCGTATGAAGTGCTCAACAACCCGATGTATGACATAAAAAATGTGCCCGAAGACGTAAAGCAAAGATTATGCCGCCGATTTCACGCCTACTTTCATTCTCATGCGACAACAGTACATCTAAATATAATATGTAATTATGAACTTTTCTATATTGTGTAATGTTAAAATGATTAATTATGAACTTTTCTATATTGTGTAATGTTACAATGTTTAGGTACACCTATACATGAGCATCACAAAGGACGTCCGAGGGAAAACTCGACCAAAAGGGAGTTGTCCGACCGGGAGCACGTAGATCGGACATACTCCATGATTAGTGACCCAATGTCCATCTCCGGCCGAGGTCGAGGTAGAGGTCGAGGTCGAGGTCGATCTTCATCGATGCATAGTACGGTAATTCATTTCCATTCGCAGATCAAGTACCATCCTTCATTCATGACTTCATTGATGATTATGTAAATGTAAAGGGAGATGGAAATTGTGGGTTCGAGTCATTGCCCTATTTCAAGATGGTTCGAGGAGCGGTGGCTTGATGTGAGACTCGAATTGCTACATGAGCTCGGGAAAACCGGAATTTTTATGTACGAGTTTTGCGGGAGCATGTAGTAAATGCAGAAAATATAGACTTGAATGGTATCACTCTCAAAGACCCGAAGAGCATTATTTGGATCTCATGGACTTAGGACTTGTGATTGCGACCAAGTACCAAAAGATAGTCACATGTTGGTCACTTCAGAGAGTACGACATACTTACCACTAAAGTCTCGCCGAAGAAGGTGCACCGCCAAATGAACAGATAGACTTCGGTTTGGTTAATGGAAACCACTTCATTGCATTATATATGCCTGGGTTCTCTCCAATGCCAAAGATTATACCCGGTTGGGAACTAATTTGTGATCCCAACATTGCACACCGGGCGAATTTTCCTTTTGGAGGCAACGATCGCAGAATTTGAACAACATGCGTGTAAAAAGAAAACATTTGTGTAATGTTATTAATTATGAACTTTTCTATATTGTGTAATGTTAAAGTAATTAGGCACTTTTCTATCAATTTGAAATGTCCAACAATTATAGAATGCAAAGTCAGAAAATGTTTATCATACATAAAGATCGAAACCAAAATATCGTATCAAACATAAGTAAATAATACATATATTCGTCCCGGTTAAAGTAAAATTAAACACCCTACATGTTCATCTACATCCATTCTCTAACTTTATTACACAAGTCATCAAGTGTCTCCCAAAAGACAACTTCGTCCGTTTCATCCCGCCTCGGACTCGAAGCTCCAGCTGGTGTCCAACCCAGCAGACGCCGCAAGTGTTAATATTTAATAGTTACTCAAAATCAAATATAATATGTAATGATTGATAAAAATGTCGATATAAAAATTAATAGTTACTCACCGTAGATGCTTCGGGTATCTCGTGGGGATCAACTTCCCCAAAGATCGGCACTCCTAGCTCGCGGCGAGACTCGAGGATGCGAATGCTCCGCATACCAAGCCATGTAACCGTCGACCGCCTCATGTGGGTAACTCGCTACCGAGGACCCAATGGCGCTCAAATTGAGCGAAGAAGTCGCCATTCTTGCCATGCCCTCTTCATAAGCTCGTGCTTGCATTTGTACTTATGGGCATTCCGACCTCTATACACCACGATGGGACGTATATCCGAGACGGTATGACTTGTGTATACCCAAACCGTCGTAGGCATCGATCGGGCATGTACGGCTCGGTAATATCCTTGGAATGAATTATGCCCGAGAAAAGACTAATTGGGACTTCACGGTCGGATTCACATGGAATGGGGTCCACGTCACCGTATTATAAAATAATTAAACATCATTAATAAAATATTCTATTAAATGCTTACGAAAATAAATAAAATACGTACCAAGTCGCAGATAATCGATCTAGTGCACGTCTATACTCTAGCAGAGCCGCGTGACGTCCTTGGTGTCGCAGGGGGCCCATCTCAACGAACACGGCAAGTTCGGCGTCCATCCTTGCCTCCCCGCTCGGTCTAAATGCGAAAGTACTCGTAGATCCAAGTCCGAAAAAGTGCCAATTAAATGTGTTAAAAACAAGTGCCAATTAAATATGTTACCAAAAAATTACATAATTAAATTTCAATAATTAATTATACACACCGCAAAGAACGTCAAACACCCCGCAATTTGGGCGGTATTCGCCCTAGAAGCAATTCCACCGCGGTATAAATATGCCAAGGTAGCCGCACCCCACGCATAACCGTAAACGTCGCCTAAGCTCGCCAACAAGGGCAAATAATGCACATCAATCGATTCGGGTCTTGTCCAAAAATAATGTTGCACCCAAAGAACCACATGATATAACCCATCGCCCTATTTCTTGGACTAACTACTCGGGCTTAGACGTTCCATCAACAAGTTGAACTTAACGCCGCTCGACTTCACTGGCCGATCTCGACATTGTCATTCCTAATAGGGCCGACTGACCCTTGATTCCCGAGATTGATGTGTTCGGGATGACAATATTCCCCGCCACGGAATCCGTAGAATGTAATGCACATCGTGCGAGTGATAGACATCTCACCAAATGGCGATGGAAACCGTTTGTTTCCGGTGCCATCGCCGACAAACGCAGAAATCAAAGGCATGTTTAGGTGCCGAAACATGCACCGCCTCAAGTGTCCTAGCCTGCACTGCTAATAAGGTCGTTCGTCCGTCGGCACAATATCACCCATTTAGTAAGGCGATCGGCAAAGATTATGACAAATCAACACTTGCCGCTCCCGTTAAAAAAAATATCACCCATTTAATAATTATCATTACCAATCTCATACAAAATATATTGATAACAATAATCAAAATTATGCGTGAAAATAATTTATTTTACCTCGCCATTCCATATTGCATGCGCAATATGGCCAAGAAAACCAAGAAGCACGCCGGCGTGGCGGGCCCCCGGATGTGAATCGAATAACATCCACTCATCATCATCGGTATCAACTCCTCGTCCCCGTCCACGACCACGCCCACGCCCACGCCCACGACCTCGACCTCCTCGACCAATAGCAACATCCTCGCCGTCATCGTCGCCGTCGTCATCGTCGTCATCATCATCATCATCGAGTCATCGCGTGTCTCCCATCTCGCATCGATAGGTGCGATGCAACCGCCGAAAATGCGAAGCACTCATCACACCCTTTCCCTTCCAGCCTCATGCTCGACTGTCGCCGACTACTAGCGAAGGACCCGACCAAACAGTTGAGGTCCAATTACCTCTAATTCACGTTCACCGCCAAATCACTCTCACCATGGCGAAGGACCACCAAAGATGAAAGGATCCATGACCGAAAAGGCCGGTGGAGTCCGCTCACGAGTGACACTAGCCGGATGATGAACTATCGGTGGAGGCCGCCGACTACCGCCGACTATCCCGCTCGCCTCTTACTTGCTTTGGCTCGGGCGGATGCAGCTACTATGCGATCCTTCACCTCCCGCTATAAGCTCTCGTCCCGATTGGTCACCATCGCCATTGCCACCAACTCCCGACATCTAAAATTAACAATAACAAGTTAATAAGCTAACAAAATTTAATTAAAACAAAATTATAAAATACATAAATGACAATAACAATTAGCGAATTATAAAATTTACGTAAAACAAAAATTTAATCAAACAACAAACATATATCAATTTATGTTTTATATAATCGATAAAAAAAAGTTATGTTTTTATTTATATTTAAATATAGCAATTTATGTTCTTATTTATGTTTAAATATAGCTAACAATTTAAAAGTTTAAATTTATGTTTAAATAATCAATAATGTAATATAGCAATATATGTTTTTTTATGTTTTAAATTTATGTTTTATAAAGTTTAATCTAACAAAAATATAGCAATTTTAAAAGTTAAAATAATAAAGCAATTTAATCTAACAAAAATATAGGAACATCATTATTATTTCAAAAAAAAAAAAAAAAAAGGAGCGCCGGTTATATTTAAATATAGCCGGCCCTTATATTTAAATATAGCCGGTCCGGCCTTATTCAAATATAGCCGGCCCGCCCAAATGCATTATAGCCGGTTGTCCTTGTATATAGCCGGCCGGTTGTTTGTTGGCATAGCCGTCCCCTCTAAAAATGCGTTTTTTTTTTTTTTCAGTTCATTTAGTTCAAACATTAACATTTAATAAAAGATTACAAAAATTATAAAGAAACGTACCTTTTTTCTTTGAGTAAATGTTGAAGGAATATAGGCTTTTTGTTAGAAAAGTGGAGAGAATGAGAGAAAGTGAGAAAGTGAGAGAAAAAGTGAAGAGAGAATGAATTTAAGTTAAAATGAGAAGTGGGGGAGGGGGGTGTTTGTTAGTTTTTGTTTTTTAAAATTTTTTTAGTTTAAGGGTAACTTGGTAATTTTAACATGAAGGGTGCGTCGTTTAGCACAAATGGGTGCGTTGTTTAGCATTCCCCTAGGAATATAATGCAGAGAGCTGGTCTAGATCTTTCCCACATTTTGGTCGATGATATTAGTGCTCAGACTTTTACTTTAGGCATTAGGGTCAAGCATCTGTCATACGATGACCTTATGAGATACATGAGACTTCAATATTATTACGAGCCCCCAGCATTAAACTTTGACCAAAATTTGCCCTCGTTGCATACCGCTTTGTATCTGGACACGAGGGAGATGAGAAGGTATCCCTCAACTTGACCCGCGATGAGGAAATAGCTGACACTAGTGGAGATCTAGAGTGTCGCCGCCCCCAGAGCGTCGCGGTCCCGGGGCCGCCCGCATAGGCTTGGAACCGGCTAGTTAAAATATTATTCCCAAATCGGCAGCAGCTTTGGGTGTTGACTTAGGTGATTTTCGAATTTTTTTAGTGGATGAAAAGATAGACCGCCAATTGGGGAGAGTGAAGAATGACTGTTGTTTTCTATCGGACCTATTTTGAGGTAGGGCTCAGATATCCTTTTATTTGTGAATTTTTGGCAAAGACCAGATCTACTCACATCAATCTAAACATGCATACTGTTAGACTTCTAGTGTCTTTTGTCATTGTTTGTCGTTGGCTTGGTTTTGAGCCGCGACTGAGTATTTTTTCATTTCCATACTACTTTAATGTTCGTGGATCTCATATATGTCCGAAGCTGCATCGGTGGGCCTTAAATGTTTAAAAAGGCTCCTAATAAAATGCACAACTGGAGAGACATATTTATCATAATAGAGTCTCGACGCAGATGGAAATTCCCCGTTCTACGAGCTTCATGTGATCATAAAGCGATCTCTTCTGCGGATGTGTCCGCACCTGAGGACTTAGCAATGGTGGAGCCATTTGCCAAGCACTCGGTGTAGTTAAAAGCCCGGATGGAAAATTTGTCAGCCAAGAAAGAGAACTAGTCAGCATCAGTGATGAGTGGCTATGATTGGCGGGCTTGCAAAGGAAGCCGATTGAAGGTGTTGTCCCATGGGTAACCGTCCTCGACCAACTGTGTCATGGAGGTTGGATAATTCACTTTAGGGAGATCTTTAGTGACTAGTGCCGAGCATCTGCCGAATGAAATCCCTGTGTATGTAAGCATTTGTCATTTAGTTTGTAAACATAATTTGTTGCATATTTGTTTATTGATGCGCCTTTTTGTATTTTTGCAACTACGGCTTTCAACATTGATATAGGGGAGTTGAAGAAATTACAAGCAGATGAAGCACCATATCAGGCGGCCCGAGAGAGACAGTTGACTAGTATTGCCGTACACAGCAAGTGCCTACTGGCGTTCCCTCTCTGAGACGAAAAAAGAACAGAGGAAAAAAAACGCGGAAGAATGCCTCTGGAGCTGAGGATGTTAAGCCAGCTGCCCAGTGGTCAACTTTTGGCCCCACTTTCATTCATCCTGCGACTACCTCCTATTAGCGGCCTCCCTCTCCGTCTTCCTATACCGCTCCTGTTTGGGCGTCTCCTGATTTGTCTAAGCCCACTAGCCCCGAAGCCTTAACAAACTTGCCTCGGACATAGGTGTTGTCCCCGACTTGATTTTAATAACAGGTAACTACCTCACGTGACTTTAGGTTTGGGATCCCTAGCTCGCCTTCGGCACAAAAGGGATGGTTCAGGGTATGAGATCTCAAGGCACCGAGGCCATGATTGCCCAAAGGGGCTTAGCCGCTGTTGAGGTAGTACTTTCAGTTCATTTTAACTCATTTTGTCAATAAAATGTAAGTATATAGTGATTGATTTTTTTGTTTCTTCATTTACAAATGGCGAACGCAATGATTGGTCTCAACGAGGAGCTTGTTGCGACCCGACTCAGGATCCTATGTGGAGCCCCATCCGGTGGGCGAGGATGAGAACACAACACACAAGAAATTCGTGATTTCAAAATTCATGTTTGATGCTAAAACCCTGTAATGCAAGTTCATGATTTTTAAAACAAAACAAAACCTCAACGGCAATACAACAAGCCGGAGAACCAACACATTAGCTAGCCAACAAACCACCATGAGCTAGCGAGCTCGAAATAACCATTCCATATCAGAGTGCGCAGAAAATAAGAGTTAACAATTTACACCAAGCTAAACAACCTTGCCGGCATTACAAAAGAATACTAACACAAGTATCAAATACGATGACAACTACCCAACAATACATTGTTTACATAACATGTACAACCTCAGCCTCACCAAAAGAAATACAAGGCTCAAGGAGCTTCTAACCAAAAGAACGACTCAACAAGCTCGCCGAAACTGTGCAACAACTTGCTATGGATTCCTCGCCGGACCGTGATCTAAGGAAAACAAATAAACACGAAACGGGGTGAGTCGAAACTCAATAAGCTACTAATGCAACAATATGGCATACAAGACGCAAGACAATAATATCAACAGTTATAACATGTTATCGCATCATATATCATTTCTAAGATAAGGCATAAAACAAGTATAATACCAGTTGGAAACTATGACCAACATTCGCTCGTATAGGAAGCACATAAGAACTGTATATAAACACGTTTAAAGGGATACGGCGTCGAGATACACCTCCGACCAAACCAATACTTTTAACCAACCAACCAATATAACACCAAATATAGAAGCCATTGTTGATGTGTTAGATCAATAAACCAGAATCAAGAACTCGGAGCCGTTATTGACGTGCTCGAACCATAACCCAGAACCAAGAACTCAAGCACAAGATACCACGAGAACATGTGAACCATTTTCTGTATTTACATAACCGGGTGCCCTCGGTCCCTACAACCCGAGAATTTACCACGGAAATAGCTTACTAATCTTGCGGTTGTACCATACAACACTTGGCGCTATTCCCCTACCGTGGCCAACGGTAGGGCAAGGCCTGATGTATTGGCCTTCGACTATTACGTAGCCCTGGGTCCCGCAATAATCGAGCGTCAATATACCGCTAAACAAATATGCCATGGACTTAACTAAATGCTCAAGTAGATGTTTACTCGACATTTAAAATAAATAAGTCATACTCCAAAGTAGGGAGTATAACCACAATAACAACACGAATGTCTCAAGTAGATCATAATAATCCCACTTCACAAAATCATCCAATACACGAAAATTACGACAATTAACGTAACATTGATAAACACAAATTGTGTATTCAAATTACCCAACGAATCTCTCGAATCATCAAAGAAATCCCAATTCACACACGCCGTCTCATTGATTATGAAATTCTAACGAACTCCGTTAAAGTCTTTTTTTTTTTTTGTTTCTAATGAGTTCGAGTTTACGCGAATCAAATATACTGTAAACTTAACAATTGGTCTCTTAACACATACAACAAGTTAACCACGAAATTCTATGGTCAATATAGCAAAACATACTCAAACATGGTGATTTCAACATGGTTTAAACATTTCACAAGTCTAGGATGTCAACCAAGACATAATTAAAGAAGAAAAGGGGTAGTAGCTTACCTCTTGATGGTTTTTACCCAAGAAAACCTACATGTAATCCAGGAAATGTGTTCTCCTAGCCAAGAGCTTCACAATGGTGAAGACGGATCGCGAATTGGACTCCAAATGCCCAAGATATGCCACTTTCTCTCTCTAGAACTCTCTCTACTCTCTCTCTCTAAAGTTTAAGGAAGAAAATGATGGAATGAGCTTGTTTTTGAGTCTCTAATGGTGTTAAGGAGACTAAGTATGCCTGGTCAAGGAGTCAAAGGTCATGGTCTAATTTCAGCCTTTGGATGAGAGTCAAAAGGTCAAACAAACTAAAATTCATCAAAGCTGTCACAGGGGGGCACGCTAGGTGTTATATTTTATAGATTTGCTTGAATCCATAACCTAAGTCTAAGCCAAGGTGACTAATGGGCCTGCGTGTCTGTTAGAGTGGCAACTTGTACTTAGACAAGTGCTTGTAATAGCTTAGGATTGATCTATGTTCTTAGCCTAGTCGTCAGAAGATAGCCTATTATTTATCGGACATGATCAGATCAGCTATCTTCATATTAGCCGAGTTTCTCAAGTCATCGGACAAGTTCATTCCAGCCAAGCTTCATCAGCAGTGTTGAAGACCTAAAGATCGTCCGATCTAGACTTGACTAGTGACATGCCTGCAGTGTTTCTTGTCGACGTTGCTGCAACGATAACCTGCAAAGATCATTTAATGGTTCATACCATATTAGGCATTCATCTCAGAAAAGGACATTCTATCTGCAACTTATGTTTACCTATTTTTGGTAAAATGACAGATTCCAATCTGAATTTTGCAGAACAACCTATCAGAGTTCAACAACAAGATTAGAGCATTAAATGCATCTAAATTCAAAATTCTCCAAGGCTGAAGAACTCCAACGGCTACCTAAACCTCCCTGAGTATAAATAGAAGACTCCATGACAGCATTGAAGATAACTAGCCTTCAATCGAACAAACCTCAACTAACACTCTAAAAATCTTCATCTTCAACTGCTAGTCTATTAAAAGCTTCAAAGCCAAATCTGTAACAACATTCTTTGAAGAGCACCATACTTAGACGAGAACTCGTTATTGCTCTTCATTGATTGCAATCCTTGCATTCAAAGCACACGAGAATTATATCTTTGTATATATTAATTCTACCGCAAACACTTGGTCAACTAATTTTTGTACACGATCCATTAGTGATCTATCTTGTAAAGATTCTAGTGGAAAACTTAGTACACGTTTTTCAAATCCAAAGTTGACCACTTTGGTTGTGGACGTAGCACTTATTTATAAGTGTGAACCATATTAAATTTCTTGTCTATCTCTTTTATATGCTTGTGATTTGCTATTACTTATTAATTTCCAGAATTCTAACAGCTTTGAGAACAGCTGATCTTGTCCTATCAAGATCAGTCATCCTGACCTTGTCCTATACTTCATTCTATTCCGCTGCAAAATCTTTTCTAACTTAAGTGAAGTAACTTTTAAAACAATTTTTCAAAAATTGGACACAGGCTATTCAACCCCCTTCTAGCCTGTTTGAGCACCTTGAGACCTAATACTAGGGCGCGGCTTACTCGCGCTAGGGTGCGCGTGCTGCGCTCTAAGGCACGGCCTCGGCTAAACTTTGGTCTGATTTTTTAGCAAACTTTAGCAAGTTGCTCGCTAAGGTGCGTCCAGGATGCGCTAGGGCGAGCCTCAGACTTTAAGTGTTCAAAATGTTCTCTAAATGTTCCCAAATGATTCTAAGATGTTCCCAACACCAAACCAAGTCTAAGAAACACCTGAAACTCAATCAAAACCAAATAAAATAAGGCTATGAATGCAACACCTTACAAGTACCTTTAAGCACCAAAGTTAACTCATACATCAAAACACATGAGAAGGATGAAATCAACTCAAATACAAGCATGTTTGAATGAAAATGTACATGAAGTGATGTGATACTCAAAGAGATGTATGAATAAAGTGTATGCAAATGATACGAATGATGTGGGCGTTACAGAGCTGTCGAGCAAAGGAGACTCATGAGCATCAAAGGGAAAGAAGTTAGTGCCCACGAAGCTCAGGCGGCTAAACTGGAAGCAAAATTAGAGCTTGCCCGTAAACAATTTGAAGACATGTCGATGCTTCATGCCGGTTATTCTGACCTATTGGCGGGTAAGGATCATGAGATGGCTAAAGCCCTAGAACGCCAAAGAATCAAGAGGAGAGGCGGCAAAGAGAACTGGATGTCGCAATAAAGGCTTACAAGGATAGCGACGATTTCAAGAGCTACGTAGCTCCCAAGGTGATGGAATATTTTGACAGTAGAGCGGATCACATTCTGAGAGTAGCCGCATCTTACCATCGGGCAGATATGAATGACATTGCCTTGTGGAAATCGGAAGAACTTTATGAAGGCGCAACCCGACTTGGCCATCTTTGGGCGCTATATACTCCGATGGATCTGGAGCTGATACAGGTCCGCGATGCCAAAAACAACATGCATGCCTGTTTGGAATCCTCCTCCTTTAAATGAAGACAACCTCCGTGCGCTTACATCCGAACTGGCATCTTCACGATCCAGAACTTAAAAACTCTGGATGCTATTTGAATAAGGATAATCAGGATGCCGAAAAAGATTATGCCGCCGAAGATGGCGATAACAATAATTAGCTCTTTGTTCGCTGCATCGAGCCATTATGGCGCTTGTGCCTTAACTGATATTTGGAACTTTTAGTTGGGAGTCCCACTCAAACTATATTCTGTACTACCGTTTTTTTTTTCTCAGTTTAATTGTACCTTTTGCTTGTGCACCATGTCCATGTCTGATTGTACTCGAAACAAAAAGAACATACAACAGCACTACCTAGAGAGCAACCAAGGTTAAACCAATTAATAAATTAAAATAGTCAAGTTGGAAAGTGGGTAAAATGCAGCGACACGCCCTCTAGTTTGGCCAAGTTTCAGGATCCCAAAAACGTTTGACCCACCCGTCTCAGTGCCACCCATTCTGTTAGAATTCGTCTTAAAACATTTTTTCAAGTATGCAAAACAAATTAAATAAGAAAATATGCTAAAATGAATTGCAAATGAGTCGTTCATTTTGTTTGTTTTTTTTTTTTTATCATCAATAGCACAATTAACTAAAGCATGCAAGAACCAAAACTGAATCATATCACTGTATTTTGGGCCTTGTAATTTCTTTCCAATGCTTAACAAGTCATCAGAGATTGCTTTGGTGGGAGATTTTTCTTGCTGACATGCATTATGGGAGTGGTATTATATAGCTAGGTTTTCAACCAACCAAGATGATAAATTTTTCCCACTTTAACCATTTCAATTTGTGTAAGTTCAATATACCCCCACTAATTAATAAACAATATTAATAAGTTATAACAGTAAGGGTGGCACCAGATTAGATAGGTTGATAGAGGGAGGGAGGGAGGGAGGGGAAGAAAGAAAAACAAAGAGGGAAGGAGGGGTGGATTAACGAAGGGATGGAGGGAGGGGAAGAAAGAAAAACAAAGAGGGTATGAGGGAGGGTGGGGAAGAAAAAAAAAATCAAAGAGGGAGATGAGAGAAGGTAATAGTGGCAGAGGGAGGACGGAGGGGAAGAAAAAAAAAAACAAAGTGAGAGAGAGGAGAGGGGTGTATTTAATAATTTAAAAAGGATAAAACATGGAATTGAGGGGTATATTTAGTATTTAGGGACGTTTTTTCTTAACATTTAAGAAGATGTTGTACTTAGAAAATGAGCATATTTAGAGAATTTAGGGTGGTGTGAATAGCCCTACTCATAGAGAAATGAGGGGAGTTTATTTAATGTTTAGGGTGGTTCAAAATTAAAGGAGGTAGTGTCCAAAAAGGGTGTCCTTTGAGGGTAAATAGCCCCCGAGTGGGGCTATTAACACCCCCTCTTTCTCTAAATACACTCATTTTTTTTAATACACTCATACCCCTTCATTTCACACCAACCTAATTACTTAATACACTCCCTACATTTTCCATTTTACCTTTCCTAAATAATCTCACCCACTTTGCCAATTCATACTCTCTTTCCCTCACACACAGAGACCTACCCCCTCCTAATCCATACTACACGGCAAAGAAGAAAGAAAGAAAGAAGAAAGAAGGAAGAATCCTGAAGGAAAAAGGACGAAGAAGAAACAAGGAAGAAGAAACCCTCCATTCGTCAATCCTCCTTCCCCTCCCTTCATCCTTCCCTTTTCTTCTCCTTCATCCCTCTGTCAACCCTCCCTCCTTTCCCTTTTTTTTTCTTCCCTTCCCTTCCCTCTGCTCTTTGTCACTATCTTACCGAAAATTTGTCGAAAATATCTCGTTCGACCATGGTTAACCGAACAACCGGGTGTTGTTCAGTCGACCATAGCCGAACGAGAAATTGCCAAAATTTTTAAAAAAAAGGGTATGTTGGGTTTGGTGGTCTGATCTCGGAGGGAAGAAAAGAAGGGAGAGGGAAGGGGAGGGGAAGAAGGAGAGAAGGGAGAGGGGAAGGGATGAAGGAAAGAAAGGAAAAGGGAAAGGAAAAGGGAAAGAAAAAAGGGAAGGGGGAGAACAGAGACGGTAGAGGAAGAAGGGGGGGAAGATAATCTGAGATGGAGAGGAGAGAAAGGAAAAGGGAGGGGAATAAAGAAAAAAAAAAGGTAAAGGGTATTATGATATTTTTATAAGGATTGGCGCTATTAACACCCCCAAAAGCTATTAATACACCCCCAAAAATAAATTACAAAAATGTCATTATTTCAAAACACATAAATACCCTTTTTCTACTAAATACACCCACTACTATATTATGACACCTACTAAATCTCTAAATACACCCCCAAACAATTGTTCAATACACCTTCCTCCATAATACGTTATAACAATTGAGAGAGAAGTGATCTTCCGCCATTTTTGCTGCTAAGGTTGTTTTTGATCCTTCACTTCACTATTGTAACAACTTCCAAACCCTCAAGTTTCAAAACTTTTCTAACTTCCATTGTTTCAAAACCTTCAAGTTTCAATTGAGAGAGAAGTAATCTTCCATTGTTTCAAAACTTCTCCAACTTCTACCAACTCATACCAAACTCCCAAAACCAAACCCTCAAGTTTTAACATCGATACTGTAACAAAAATCAGGCATGGGGTCAAAAGAAGTGAAGCAAAAAACGAATGTAAGTATCTCTACCGTTCTTTTGCTTAAAATTTAATTTTTTCATGCATTTACGTACATGCCTGGGTCGGGATATGTTCGATACTGGTCAATGGAACATCACAGTGGTGTTCGGTGACCACCAGCCGAACTTACCTGTGGTGTTCAGCTGATGGCTACTGAACACCACTGCTATGTTCCATAAGTGATTACCGAACACCACTGTGGTGTTCCATCAGTGTCATCCGAACAAAAACTTTTCAACTTCTTTGTTGTTGAATTTTATTTGTTTGCTGTTAACAGGATTCAAACACGTTGTCTACGGAGGCTAGTGTTGCTCCCATTCAAAACGAGATTGAAGAACCGGTTTAAGATATTATTATGGATTACACAAATATGTTCACGACGTCTGAGTTGTTTATATCTCATGATACATTGTTTGATTGGGTGCGTGCTACGGAAAAGGAGAATAGAATGGTGATAGTAATTAGCAAGTCAGATAGTGGGTCGTGTAAGAAAATAGCTCAGTTACTTTTGGCGTGTGTAGTGGAAAATACCGTGAATTCAAGAAGGTTGGAAAGTTGTCTGGAGTAAATAATGAAGAGGCATCTGTTGAAAAGGACGTTGTGAGGAAACCCAAGAGGAAAAGAGGAACTGGAACGAAGAAGTGTGGTTATCCATTTCGTTTTAGGGGTAGACAAGTATAGTTGATGGGCCTTGGGCATTGGATGTTCAATGTAGTGTCTACAATCATCCAACTGCAGAGTATTTGGAGGGCTACTCATATATTGGTCGATTATCACCGAAAGAGAAGGACTGTGTCATTGATTTGTCTCACGCAAATAGTAAACCCAAGGATATTTTGTTTAGTTTAAAATCAAAATTTGTAGACAATAAGTCCACAATAAGGACTATCTATAATGCTCGTTTGCAAAATATAGTTGTCGAGCGTGAGGGTCGATCTCAAATACAGCAGCTTATGTTTATGTTAAATGAGCATGTATATTTATATCATCACCATCGTTACGACAAGACCGATGTTGTCAAGGATATTTTCTTCGCTCACCCAATGAACGTAGAGTTATTGCCATGTTTTTTAGCGTCCTCTTTATGGATTGTACGTACAAGACAAACAGGTATAAGTTACCTTTGTTAGAAATTGTTGGTGTGATGTCCATAGAGATGACTTTTCATATTACAGCCGCCTATTTAGAGTTCAAGCGAGAAGAGAACTATACATGGGCGTTGACAGTCTTAAAATCATTGATGGACCAAACCTCTCTACCCCATGTGATTGTTACTGATAGAGAACTTGGTTTAATGAATGCAATTCAAAGAACTTTTCCCACCTCGAGACATTTCCTCTATCGGTGGCATATTAACAAGAACATTTTGGTAAATTGCAAGAAATTGTTCTGTGTGAAAGATAAATGGGATTTTTTTTATGTATTGGAATACGTTGGTCCTCACAGATACTGAGTCAAATTATAATGATTTGCTACAAAGACTCCAATCAAACTTCAAAGAATTTCCACTTGCCGTTAAATATGTCATGAAAAAATGGTTGGTGTCATACAAGGAAAGATTTGTGGCTTTTTGGACGGATACAGTCATGCATTTTGACAATACCACAATAAATAGGTATTTAACGCATAATATCATGTCATTTTAAATTTATTTTTTAATAGGTATTTTGTTAGATATATACTTAATAACGACTTGGACTTGTATTTCAAGGTAGAGAGTCAACATGCATTGTTGAAAAGATAGCTTGGCTCGAGTCAAGGTAACTTTGAGACGTGTTGGCAATAGATTCACACCCTAATACAGACATCACACACCGCAATCAAACAGTCATTTAAAAAAAGTAGAAATGTTGTCTAGCATAAATACAAATCAATTATATTTAGAGAGCTGCGAGGGATGGTGTTGATACATGGATTGAACTTGATATATGATGAAATGAGCGTTATTGGTGAACATGGTGTAGACCTTTTGTTGTGTGGGTGTATACTGAGAAAGAGATGCGGGCTACCTTTTGGTCATGAGATTTCAGAATATATAAAACAGGACATGCCAATTCCACTTGATAAGGTTGACGCCTTTTGGAGGAAGTTAGATATCATACCTCCAAAGGTAGAAGATGCTGGTATAGTCGAAGAAATGAGTAGTCGATTTAAAGAGTCAATTGTTGAGCTTTCATCCAAGTGGGAACAAGCACCTGGTTCAAAGCGGTTGTTAATTTTGAAGAGATTGAACGAAATAAATCAACCACCAACGACATCACTTAATCATCCCAAAGGACAGAAAATTCTTACTCGTGGTCGTCCTAAGTCCATAAAGGCTAAACAAGATAAATCAACCAATGAGTAGGTTTGAGTATGCCCAGTCCATTGAAGATAGCTGCTCGCCATGTGAAGAGATTGCCTACGAGGTTAGTCCATCGATTAAACAACCTCTTACTCTCACTAGACACCTCTGCCAAAATAAAATAGGTATTTTTTTTCTCGTCCATTTAAGATAGATTGAAGAGTCATTTAACATTGGTTATACGCAAACGAAACATTGACCTTGATGTGTCTTATTTCAATAGGTTTTCCGTCAAAAGACTTGACAGCGACTACAAGTGGTTTTATCCAACAACTACCATCCCACTTGCACAATTGGATTGAAGAGACTAAAAATCTTAAAAGTGATGGTCATTGCGGTTTTCGTGCCGTAGCCAAACTACTTGGCACGACCGAGGAATCTTGGGGTAAGATTCGAGGAGAACTTCATAACGAGCTGAGAGCTAACCAAGAGTTATACAAAAATGTTTTCATTGAACATGATCGCGTTGAAGAAGTGTTGGACATTCTAGACTACTACAAGGTGCCTGCACCTAAGGAACATTGGTTTTGTTTGCCAGAAATGGGTCATTTGGTAGCATCGACTTTCAACGTTGCGCTCGTGTGTTTGGATTTACAAATTTCAATGACTTAATTACCTTTCAGAACCCCAATCCCAACTGATCCAAAGATGATATGTATTGGATTTGTGAACAATGATCATTATATTCAGGTACACACCATATCAAGGATATTATCTATCGTTATTTATGTTATATCTATCCATGATATTGATATGCAATGTATTTGTAGGTGTTCTCACTACTAGAAACACGCGTATTAGCGACGGAATTATTAGAGACGGAAGCTCAAAATTAGCGAGGGAGTCCATTACCACCCGTGGCAGATAAATAGAATACATATCGACATAACTGTTCAGCTGGCTAAAAAAATTTGTATAGCGACCAGCTTAATTTGTATAGTGAAAATGTAGGAACCGGTCAACTTGGTCGAAGCACTGAGACTGTATTTATAGATTAGCTCGAGTTATAAATCAATCTTTTGCTTTTATAAATCAACTTGGTTGTAGAAGCAGATAATTTGCTTATTTTGTAAATCAACTTGCTTCCTAATCAATCTTTTGCACATTTTGTAAATTAATTTGGTTGTAAATCAATCTTTTTCTTAAATAGTAAATTAACTTGGTTGTAAATCAATCTTTTGACTATATATTCTACAATTAGGTGGATTCGATGAATG
Source organism: Platycodon grandiflorus (assembly GCA_016624345.1). Lineage (NCBI taxonomy): Eukaryota > Viridiplantae > Streptophyta > Magnoliopsida > Asterales > Campanulaceae > Platycodon > Platycodon grandiflorus. The sequence goes on along the minus strand of CM028361.1, from coordinate 86,250,396 downwards.
TATGAATGTATTGAACACATTATCAACAAAAAAAAATTTTGATTAAATGTTTGATATACTGTTCGGCCATAGCTGATGGAACATGGTAGCAGAATTCGGTAAGTGCTGGTGGAACATCACAGCAATGTTCGGCTTACCGAACACCACTGTGATGATCCATCATCACTTACCGAACATTGTTACTGTGTTTCATAAGTCTTTGTCGAACATATCAATATATAACTTTTGGTGTGTGTATTAAACCCAATTCAATTTGTATAAATTTAATACAAAATGCATAACATCCAAAGATATAACATTGCTAATTTTGTATAAATTTAATACAAAATGCATAACATCCAAAGATATAACAGTACTAAGTACTAAGTATTACCAAGTCTCTGCATAACATCCAATATGCATAACATCTTGCCATTAAATACATAATATCCATTGTGAAATACATAATACATAATATTGTTTGTAGAGATGTTAAAAGGGCCACGGCCCGTAGGGTTGGCCCGTTTAAACCGAAAAAAACAGGGTTAGGGTTCAATATTTTTGGCCCGTTTAAAATCAGGGCTTTTTAGGGCTAGCCCGTTTAACCCGCGACCCGTTAGGGCTGGCCCGTTAGGTTTTAGGGTTGGCCCGCCAGCCCGCGTAATATTAATTAGCTCGTAAAAAGTTTAGGAGATATGTAAAATAACCACCATGAAAATAAAACCAACAACCTTTAATCCAAAGTCAAACACATTTATCATTTTCACTACAGGTTTTCTTTGTGTACTTGTGAATAAATACTGAAATATAAACAAAAATTTTAGAAATAACTGCTAAGTAAAGCTATTACATTATTTATTTTGAGAATAATAAGTTGGAAATTATAAGACATTGATGTAAAAAAAATGTCTAGTTTATATTTCTTTTGAAAACATAAGAAACTATCAAAGTTATGAATAGTTTATCGATTAACCATTTCAAAATATTGTTATATTATATCTTTAATCGTGGCCCGATAGTGGCCTTTTTAGCCCGAAACCCGCTAGGGTTAGGGTTAGGTTTGCAATATTAGTGGCCCGAAAAAAATGGACCGTTTAGCCCGTGGCCCGTTAGGGCCACAACCCGTTAGGGCTAGCCCGTTTAACATCTCTAATTGTTTGTCAACTGACACTTCTCCTCCTACGACTAGATACAACATGCGATGGTCCTGCCTGATCTGGTACAGCATGCGATGGTCCCTCATCATCTGCCTCCTAACGCATCATATGCTCGTAGGATTACCGACTCAAACTCTTCTCTGGAGATAATGCGGTCTCTAAATCTCAATCGCTGCACGATCGGTTGCATCAAACCCCATGCAGACCTGACAATATCCAAAGCATTTAGCGAAGTAGTATCAGTTGCGTTGCTCACATAGGAGGACCGATGGTCGGGGTCTTGAACAATGGGATGTGAATGTGTGTAATACCATTCAAGATATGAATGGTCACACTGTCCTGATGGTCGGACAGGTCTACCAAGTTTATCGTCTGATAACACGTGACTATCCTAACTTACAAAGTACTATACAAGTGATCCCCATATCGGCCATGTCATTTGGGTTTCTTTCCTGGGGACACCGGGAGCAATAGGGACGTATAGAATTGACTGCACATATTCAAACTATCGCAGGACTCGGTCAGAATGATATGGCTCCACAATCATGTTTCCTGAGATGCATTCGTGGTAATACGAAATTTGGTGGAATGGAAAATGTTGTCTCACCCTCTCCGTATTGGGCTTTCAAATAACCTGTAACAATTTAAGAAACAAAAATTAACAACATAATTGACTATGCATTTCAATGTCAATGTATACAAAAATATAAAAACACATAAATACTTACTTCACTTGGTTTAAGGGAGTCAAGAACGTCACGCACTACCATTAATCTTTCTATAGTTGCTCATTATCCAGCCTTTGTGATGAGAACCGAGGTTCGAGCCAAGACTCAAGACCCAAGTCAAGTGAACTAATTATGATCAAGTGGGTTCAAAGTCATGCAAGCCGTTTGAGGCCTAAGAGGAGGAGTCCATGTATGTTTTTGAAGCTCTGCTAGCACCCACAGATGTTCAAGACAAAGAGGGGAGGTTTCATTTGCATGTTGGAGGGCCAAAAAGGCCCGCATTGAGTTTCTGGACATTATGCGTCTGCATAATGCATCCGCATAGGAAGTATAGGGTTTCTGGAATCTATGCGGCAGCATAGGGTGTCTGAAGGTTTGGAGCTTCAAATCAAGGGCCAACGAAGCTTCTACAAGTGATTTCAACCCCGGATCTCGGCATTGCTCGTGGCTTTGTCGGTTAAATTCTTCCAATTTATATTTTAGATATTTTCTTGGGTTGAATGATTTTGTAATTGTGGAATTGGTTTTGTGCTTTAATGATTTATGGAAAGTAATTATTTTTTCTATGTTGTTGTAGTGATTTAATTTAATCTCTCTCTATTTAGTATACAAGCATGCTAGGTTATTAATTTGTGGGCTTAATGCTTTTAATTAATTGGCCACTAATTAAATGATTTGAGAAATGTTTGGATCCGTGAGAGCTACCTTGCATTTCGGACCGAACAAATTAGTAGTTGGTACCTGGAAAACACCGATAGCCATAGGAGTACTTGTATTGTGAAGTGATCACTCCACTGAGAGGTAGGAAATTAGGGTTTTTAACCACTTTCGATGTCCCGGTTACTAGCATGCCTGGTAGAAAAATAGAGAGATTATTTCTCTACCTACTATTACTCATATTCTTGGTATTTATTGTGAAGTGATAACTCGTACTTATGTACACTTTATTACTCAGCTTGCTTCTCGCTGTTATTGCTGCTCTTCCGGATTCAATGAAACTTTTTCCCATGTGTTCTTATCCAGCAATATTGCTTCGGAGATTTGGAATTGCTTCAGCGCTGACTATGGCATAAATTTCAGTAATGTTTCAATCTCTCAAGCCTGTTTTTCCTGGTGGTTATCTTCAAAAACTTCCTCAAATCATATCCTTATTCCTGCTCTCATCCTATGGCACCTTTGGACGAATAGAAATCGATGGTTTTTTGACGGTCATGGTCTCTCAAGTACTCAGCTTGTCCGAGATATTCATGCTCATTTAGCTCAAATTAACACGGCTTTTGGTTCTTTGCCTCCTAATCCCAGAAGATCTCCTCGTATTGTGAGGTGGATTAAACCTCCTTTCTCTATCTTGAAGCTCAATACGGATGGCGCCTCTAAAGGTAATCCTGGCTTGGCTAGTGGAGGTGGTATTATTAGAGACTCTTCGGTCACTTGATCCATGCTTTTGCGTCCTTCTATGGCATTTCATCGAATACGATTCTTGAAGCTAGGGCTCTCCTCCAAGGTTTGACTTGGCTCGAGACTTTGGTCATCACAATGCTATTGTAGACATGGATTCTAAAATTCTCTTTGATTGTGTTTCTAACGAAACTAAACCTCCCTGGTCTTGTTGGAACATTATACATCGAATTTTCGCCATTAAACGATCTTCCTCTTTCGGTTCCGTCATTGTTACAGCGGGCGAATGGTGTTGCGATAAATTGGCAAACTTGGGTTTTGAGAAGCAAGCAAACTTTATTTTTCATCTTATAGAGACCTCCCTCTACCATCCGGGCATGATTATTCTGGATATCCAAGAGACTCCTTACATTAGGCTCTAGTATCTTTTAGTCTATTAGATTTTAGTTTATTTTGATTTCTATTTGTATTTCCTTTTCGAGGTCAGGCTCCTCTGTCCTCCCATTTATAAGGGCAAGGCTGGTTGTCCCCCTCAAGTTTGTATGTTTTCTTTTTATTATCAATAAAATTTTGCAGGTGCCGTCCTGTTTCCTAAAAAAAAAAAAAAAAAAAAAATTTGCAGCGCACCAAGTTTTTGGCGCCGTTGCCGGGGAATGATTTAATTTTCGCTCCTATATGCTAATATCGATACTAAGCGAAGCTAATTGTAATTTTAGCATTTTTTTTAATTTAGTTTACTTGCTTTTGTATTTATATGCTTGTATCGCTTTTCGAAACCTTCCCGAGTTTGTGGGTTTGTATGGAGGTGTATATAGTGTCCCCATACAAAAAGATTTTTTTTTATTTTGTATATATTTATTTTCATAATTGTTTTCATGCTTTTTCTTTTGAGCTTGATTTGATACAGGGGTTGAGCATATTCACAGTCGGGGTTGCTTGAGAAAATTCTTTGGAGTAGGCTTACTCTCGGGCCTGGACTTCATTAGAAATCAACTTTGAGGGAGTTTTCTTTCCTTCCCTTCTCCGTTTACTTTAAGTTTGGGGGTTGGGTTTTGGATTGGTAAACTTTGAAAATTCTGAAAGTCTTGAGCTTGAAATTTCCAATTATTTTTAATGCTTTGAATTTTGGCGCTTGTTAGAGTTATATGTTCATTATTTTCTTGGATTCACTCTTGAGTTTATTATATGCATAGTTAAGGATATGTGTGTGCTTTTTATGCTAGCTTTACCTCATTCATAATTAATAATGCTCATGTTTGGAATTTGAGTTGAATTGTTATGCTAAGCTCTAGCTTTGATAGTGCATGTCGGATGAGTATCATGTTGTGAGTCTTGATGTCGTTGGATGATCTTAAAAATTGATAATTAAAGTAACTTGGTTTGGACTTGTGTGCATGACAAGAGCATGATATAGGCCATCTTTGGATTGTTAGTGCCATATTATCCTACCCATTATACATTAATCCCTAGTGTCCCCTTTTGAGCTTATTTATAGAATGGCGTGTGCCTAGAGCACACAATGACCCCCATTCGACTTCATTTTCATGTACCCGCATCATCCTATCCCATGAGCCTATACACTTTTGTTGGAACCCTTCAAGAGAGCATGATTTGAAATGAATTGTTTTATTTATGAATTCTTGTTGGGAAGTGTTGCTTCATGGATGTATTTTGCTTAATTGTTGATGATGTTGGTGTTTGAAAAGTGTTGAATGGCAAAAAAAAAGAGCCCCCTTGGCAAGTAAAAGAGATGAAATGAAAAGAAAAAAATTAAAAGAAAACAAAAGTCAAGGGAGGCAAGAAAGAAAGAAATGTCATTGTGCTTTAAATGCTCAAGGAGATATAAGAGTGAAGCTTAATTGTTGTGGTAAAATGCACTTTCTTCAACCCAATGTTTAAAGTTTAAGGGGTTGTTGAAGTTGATAGAATATGATGAATAATTATTAGAGTTGACCAAAATCTTTGTAAATATATCAACTCCTTAACTGTAACCTAGCACTATCTTTGGAGATATACTCTCCTAATGTATAGCCCAAGATTAAGCTAAGTTTTGTATATTATGGACATTGTGCATAATGAGAAAGGATGGGGATTCAACATTCTTATATGGTATCAACAGCCTAGGTTAAGCCATTCTTCCTACTATTCTTCCTACTTACCGTCTTCTTTCTTTCTTCAATGGCTGACTCCAAGTTTCATCCCGCCACCACCGTCACAAACATCAAAACAGCCATCCCGATCACTCTTGATCTCGAAAATGGCCAATACAACAACTGGGCAACACTCTTCAAACTCCATGCCAGAGCACACCTTGTCCTTGACCACATCATGCCTCATACGGAAGATAAAACTGCGGCATCCTTTTCCACTGCGATTGATGTCGACATGGTTCAATGGCAGAGGATCGACGCCATTGTCATGCAATGGATCTATAGCACAGTTTCTTCTGATATCCTCAACACTATCATTGACCTGAAGGATACGACAAAAGATGTTTGGAACCGTGTTGCCGATTTGTTCCAAGACAACAAAAACACACGGGCTGTTCATCTGGAAAGCCAATTCACCAATACCCACCTTTGAAACTTTCCTAATGTTGCTGCTTATTGCCAAAAACTCAAGGTGTTGGCTGACCAATTAGCAAATGTCAATGCTAAAGTCTCTGAAGACCGCATGGTTCTCAAAATGATTGGCGGTTTGACAGAGGCCTACGCGGGGTTCGCCACCATCATTCAACACTGCAATCCTCTCCTGACATATTCCCATGCCCGATCAATGCTTCAACTGGAAGAAGACACCCAGAAACAACGCGCCGCACTAGAATCCAGTTCGGACTCTGCTTTACATGTTACTTCCCATAATGTTAACAATTCTGATGGTCGTGGTGGCCGTGGACAGCAACACGAAAACCAACATGTAAATAACAATCACGGTAGTCAACATTCTGGTGGCCGTAGCAACCGGCGTGGCGGCAACTGCGGTGGCTGTGGTGGCCGTAGCAATGGACAGCAACCGCAGCAGCAGCACGCTGCAACTTGGCCTGGACAACAGCAACAATGGTCCTTTCTTCCACCTTGGGCCTCTTGGACTCCTCAGAACTGGACCAGCCCACCTTGCTCATTCCCTACAGCGCCCTGGCAGCCCAAACCGCAGTCTTCCAAAGGAGTACTAGGGCCTCGTCCAGCCCAAGCCCATTACACAGCAGCACCCAGTGTTGACTATACACCCATGGACATTGATGAAGCTATGCACACTCTCTCCCATCATCAACCAGACAACAATTGGTACATGGATACCGGTGCCACCTCTCATATGACAACCAACCAAGGTACTCTCTCGTCTTATTTTAATTTGAGCAAAAATAATGCTATTATCGTTGGCAACGGTCATAAAATTCCAATTCATGGTTATGGAAGTGCCTCCGTAGCCCACACAAATCCACCATTCACCCTCACCAATGCGTTGCATGCACCTAAATTAATTAAAAACCTCATCTCAGTTCGCAAATTCACTACTGACAATATGGTTTCTGTGGAATTTGATCCATTTGGGTTTTCTGTGAAGGATTTACAGACAGGGAGGCACCTAATGCGATGTGATAGCACGGACAATCTCTACCCCTTCACCAAATTTCGGGCCACACCACCTCCATCTTCACCATATGTTTTTAATGTTATTTCTCCAACTTTGTGGCATTCCCGTTTAGGTCATCCGGGCAATGCTATCTTAAACTCTCTACGTACTACTAATCTCATTACGTGTAATAAAGCCCGAAATTCATTTTGTCAAATTTGTCCTCTTGGAAAGCACATTAAGTTGCCCTTTAATGATTCTTGCTCCTTTACTATCATGCCATTTGATATTATTCAAAGTGACCTATGGACATCACCAATTTTAAGTTCATCCGGCCACAGATACTATGCTCTATTTCTTGATAACTATAGCGATTTCTTGTGGACTTTTCCCATTTCTAGAAAATCACAAGTTTATCACATATTTCTATCATTTCGTGCTTATATTAAAACTCAATTTGAAAGAGAAATCAAACAATTCCAATGTGACAATGGCCGAGAATATGACAACACCCCCTTTCACAAATTTTGTGACTTAAATGGCATGCAGTTTCGTTTCTCTTGTCCTCACACTTCCCCTCAAAATGGAAAAGTTGAACACAAAATACGAACTATAAACAAATATATCAACTCCTTAACTGTAGCCTAGCACTATCTTTGGAGATATACTCTCCTAATGTATAGCCCAAGATTAAGCTAAGTTTTGTATATTATGGACATTGTGCATAATGAGAAAGGAAGGGGATTCAACATTCTTATAGAAGTGAGTATGTGGTAATTTGAAGAGTGGTACTTTCATGAAGCAAGTTAGTGTGTGAAGATTTCAAATTCTTTGCTCTCTTGACTTGTTATCCGATCCTTCATTTGTAGCCCAAAACCTTGGCAAACATTACAAGCTTATAAAGTCCTATTGATATTTTCATGCCATGCGAGTCTTAGCCTTATGAAACTTAAAACTCTTTCGGTTTGATTGCTCATTATTTTTGATATCTCATTGACCGTTCAATCCTTACTAGAGCTAAGCTATTTATTGATGGGCAAATGTTTTGTAACGTGGACAAATTGTTTGAGGAAAAAGCTAGCTAGCATTTAAATCACACCATACCTCAATTATGCATGTTTATAATCTTGGGATTGATTTCTTTGATGGTAATGTGCATGTGATCTTGAGCGGGTGCCGTGTTCCACTGTTAAGTCCTTGAGCTCATTTTAATTGTTTTATTTCTTTGCTCGGGACGATCAAAGCTTAAGTTTGGGGGTGTGATGAGCTCAAGATTTCCATGAATTTTTCCTTTAATTTCCTTTTATTTTGTGATACTTTTATGTTAATTATACTTGAAAATATTATTATTTATGTATTTGTGCTTTAATGTAGGTTTCCAAGAAATTAACGACCATTCAAGGATTTTAGCATGAAGGTTTGAGGCAATTTTGGGCTTTAAAGTTGAGCCATAAATTATTCCGTCAAGGTCCGTTAAGTTTTCCAAGGCAAAATGTGCTAACGGTGGGCTAACGGAGCTAACGGTGGACTGTTTTGCAAAGTCTGGAGGGGGAAGAACTTAGGTAGACAGATTCCAAAACTAAGGGGCACCGGAGCAAATCCTGAAACTCTTCATTAATGTGCTGTCCGCCCCGTACGCTGCCACGTGTCCGCCCAGCAGCCCTTCTTCTCTCCATTTTGTCTCTTTTGCCCCTAAATTTTATATTTCATGCCCATTTGGCCCTTGGCTTGTTGGAGACTCTTTGCCCTCCATTTTTTTTATCTCCCAGGCAGCCCCAAAAATGAAAGGAGACAGTCCCTACGGGCTGTGAAGCCCCTTTGGGGCAGCAGCCTTCTTCCCCAAAAATTCTCTCCACTCCTTTAAAGCTTGATCAACTTTGAAGGTTTGGAGCTTCAAATCAAGGGCCAACGAAGCTTCTACAAGTGATTTCAACCCCGGATCTCGGCATTGCTCGTGGCTTTGTCAGTTAAATTCTTCCAATTTATATTTTAGATATTTTCTTGAGTTGAATGATTTTGTAATTGTGGAATTGGTTTTGTGCTTTAATGATTTATGGAAAGTAATTATTTTTTCTATGTTGTTGTAGTGATTTAATTTAATATCTCTCTCTCTATTTAGTATACAAGCATGCTAGGTTATTAATTTGTAGGCTTAATGCTTTTAATTAATTGGCCACTAATTAAATGATTTTAGAAATGTTTGGATCCGCGAGAGCTACCTTGCATTTCGGACCGAACAAATTAGTAGTTGGTGCCTGAAAAACACCCATAGCCATGGGAGTACTTGTTTTGTGAAGCGATCACTCCACCGAGAGGTAGGAAATTAGGATTTTTAACCACTTTCGATGTCCCGGTTACCGGCATGCCTTGTAAAAAAATAGAGAGATTATTTCTCTACCTACTATTACCCATATTCTTGGTATTTATTGTGTAATCTTAATGCTTTTAATGGGAGTCATGACCCGTTAGATGATTTCTAGAATTATAGGGTAAGATGCGAGAACCCGTCCTATTAATTCGGATAACACAATAATTATCTATGGCTTGACCGAGAGGTATCGAGCGTTCTTAGATAGTCATGGGGTGCTTGATCGATAATGCGGCTATTCTTTCCTTGCTATAAGATGCGAGAGCCCGTAGTGGGGATTGATAGCTAGACTCGTTATAAGATGCGAGAGCCCGTAGCGAATATCATTAACGTGCGCCCGACTACCAAGACTTGAGTAAAAAGAGAGTAGAGAGAAGATTAAATTAATCACGAGCTAGACTAGAAAATATTGCATTCCTAAAATCCTATCTTTTATCTTGATTTGTTGTTGCCAAACCATTTTGCGACGTCGTATATATTAATTGCTTTCTTTTATTTTTAGTTTTTATTCTCAATTTATTTTCGCTCAAATATAATTAGCTAGCTCAATTTCGGTCTTGATGCGCTGCAAATTAAATTGCAACAACGAGGGCAAGAATACCCTGCTGTATCAAGTAATAAAGTGTACATAAGTACAAGTTATCGATCCCACAGGGAATGCACGTAATTTTCACTCCAACTAAGTACCGAAATTGAGCTAGCTAATTATATTTGAGCGAAAATAAATTGAGAATAAAAACTAAAAAAAACTAAAAATAAAAGAAAGCAATTAATTTATACAACGTCGCAAAATGGTTTGGCAACAACAAATCAAGATATAAGATAGGATTTTAGGAATGCAATATTTTCTAGTCTAGCTCGTGATTAATTTAATCTTCTCTCTACTCTCTTTTTACTCAAGTCTTGGTAGTCGGGCGCACGTTAATGATATTCGCTACGGGCTCTCGCATCTTATAGTAAGGAAAGAATAGCCGCATTATCGATCAAGCACCCCATGACTATCTAAGAACGCTCGATACCTCTCGGTCAAGCCATAGATAATTATTGTGTTATCCGAATTAATAGGACGGGCTCTCGCATCTTACCCTATAATTCTAGAAATCATTTAACGGGTCATGACTCCCATTAAAAGAATTAAGATCACACAATAAATACCAATAATATGGGTAATAGTAGGTAGAGAAATAATCTCTCTATTTTTCTACAAGGCATGCCGGTAACCGAGACATCGAAAGTGGTTAAAAACCCTAATTTCCTACCTCTCGGTGAAGTGAACGCTTCACAAAACAAGTACTTCCATGACTATCGGTGTTTTCCAGGCACCAACTACTAATTTGTTCGGTCCGTAATGCAAGGTAGCTCTCGCGGATCCAAACATTTCTCAAATTATTTAATTAGTGGCCAATTAATTAAAAGCATTAAGCCCACAAATTAATAACCTAGCATGCTTGTATACTAAATAGAGAGATTAAATTAAATCACTACAACAATATAGAAAAAATAATTACTTTCCATAAATCATTAAAGCACAAAACTAATTCCACAATTACAAAATTATTCAACCCAAGAAAATATCTAAAATATAAATTGGAAAAATTTAACTGAAAAATCCGCAAGCAATGCCGAGATCCGGGGTTGAAATCGCTTGTAGAAACTTCGTTGACCCTTGATTTAAAGCTCCAAACCTTCAAAGTTGATCAAGCTTTAATGGAGTAGAGAGAATTTTTGGGGAAGAAGGCTGCTGCCCCAAAGGGGCTTCACAGCCCGTAGGGACTGTCTCCTTTCATTTTTGGGGCTGCCTCGGAGATAAAAAAATGGAGGGCAAAGAGCCTCCAACAAGCCAAGGGCAAAATGGGCATGAAATATGAAATTTAGGGGCAAAAGAGACAAAACGGAGAGAGGAAGGGCTGCTGAGCGGACACGTGGCAGCGTAGGGGGCGGACAGCACATTAATGAAGAGTTTCAAGATTTGCTCCGGTGCCCCTTAGTTTTGGAATCTGTCTACCTAAGTCCTTCCCCCTCTATGCTTTGCAAAACAGTCCACCGTTAGCTCCGTTAGCCCACCGTTAGCACATTTTGCCTTGGAAAACTTAACGGACCTTGACGAAATAATTTATGGCTCAACTTTAAAGCCCAAAATTGCCTCAAACCTTCATGCTAAAATCCTTGAATGCCCGTTAATTTCTTGAAAATCTACATTAAAGCACAAATACACAAATAATAATATTTACAAGTATAATTAACATAAAAGTAGTACAAAATAAAAGGAAATTAAAGGAAAAATTCATGAAAATCTTAAGCTCATTAGTGTCTACATAGCCTTTCTGGAATCCATGCATCCGCATAGGGCGTCCGCATAGCCTCTAACGCACTAAAAGTCGAATTTTTAGTATTTTAGGTATTTTTATGTGTTTTTAGGTAAGTTTGTTCCTAATAATCGTTTCCTAAGGTTAGTAGGATTGTTTTAGGCCTATATAAAGGCTTCTATTTCATTATAAAACATTAACTTTGATTATTAATTAAATTGATTTGAGCTTTTCACTATATTGTGAGCTTTTGAGAGATTTCTTAGACTAGAATTCTCAAACCCTTGAACTTATCAAGTTTGTTGAGCTGCAGGCTTGTGGCGTTCCGTGATCTTGGTTCCTAATCAATTGCGATTAGTAGGTTAAGGTTTCACTCCAAGGTTCTAGGGATTAAATCCGCCCCAGGGTTGAGGGAAGCTCCCTATCTTTTATTTCAAATTCGTTGTTTTCTGTTTTCAATCCGCGTTCTTAGTTGGTTCCGCTTTGTCACGATCTTGGAATCACATCACTTTGGTAGCCACCTCGTTGCAAGGGGATTTTCCTCATCGTAGTCAACGTTATGAGGAGGCCTAAACATTTGGAATCGTTCGTATATCCATGCCTACATGAAATACAATAAAACACACACAATAATATTTCTATAATTTAATAAATATTTATTTTAACAAACAAAATATAAGTAAAAATATGAATTTATTACCTCCAATAACGTGGAATATCAAGCCATCTGCTTGGTTGTAACTCTAGACGCTAGTCCTAGCTGTCTATAGAGATAAGCGAGAGTCGCAGCTCCCCGTACATATGTATGAATTCTGTCAAGATCAACCAGGAACTCCAAGAACAATGTGTTGACCCGAGTGCCACTCTTATCAAAAAAAAAATTGTACAACCTAAGGTGTACAATAAATAAGCCCTAGCTGAGGATGCACGCCTTTCCTAATCATCAGACATAACATCTTGACTAAACTTCTCCCTAAGCCACTCTAGCCTCACAGATGACTCCCTCGCACCTCGCATTCCTTCTATCGCTTTAGCGTAAGAAACTCCTAACACATTTTCAACATCATAGGTGGATACTGGTGTAAAACTCCCTCTCGATAAGACTGGAACCCCTGTGATCGGAAGACCTATAAGGCAAAATACATCATTCAATGCGATTGTCATTTCGCCAAAGGGTAGGTGAAAGCTATTGGTCTCAGGGTGCCAACGTTCCACAAATGCACTGACGAAGACTTTATCAACTTCAAGGTACGATGTTCGCCTTACAACTTGGAGGCTTTAACAACATCCAACCACCAAGGGTCACATATATTTCTACGACAACTCCACTAAACTAGTTTCTCAGTATTATTGTTACACCTGAGAACCCCTCTCTCTTCCCCCTGCCATATCCATCGTGCTACGTGTGTCTCATAAGTAGCCAGTAGAGATAGATTAATAGGACCACCGGGAAATGGGGTATATGTCACGTCTTCTCTCTACTCTCTAACATATTCTTCTCTCTTATATCCAACAAAATCAGCATCTCTTTCAAAATTATAATCAGTCATCTGTATAGGAGGTTGTTCTTGTTCCTGTGGGATGTGTGGGGAATCCTCGGGCTGTTATTGTTTACGCTGTTTTTCTCTTCTATTTGAAGCAGCGAGTCTTTTCCTTTCATATACATTTGCTACATAACATCGACATAAGAAATATTTTTAGTTAAATCGATTAAACAAGAAATGTAAATAATTACAATTTGTTGTTCAACAGAGGTTATAGAATCACAAAAAAACTATTCGGACAATGCTGGAAGAACACCACAGTGGTGTTCGGGAATGGTTGGAGGAATACTACTGTGGTCTTCGGGAATGGTCGAAGGAGCACCACAGTGATGTTCGAGACTGGTTGAAGGAACACTACAGTAGTGTTTGGGAATGGTTTGAGGAACACCACAGTGGTGTCCGGTTAGCCCTGCCCGAACACCATTGCGGTGTTCCTCCAACCATTCCTGAACACCACTATAATGTTCCTTCAACCACTCCCGAACACCACTGTGGTGTTCCTTCGACTAGTGTCAAACATAACATAACGAAAATTAACAAAACTCAACAATATACATTGCAAATAAAATGATATTTAACACAAAAATTGAAACAAAAACACTATTTAAACTTTAAAATAGAAGGAATTTCATACCTAGGGTCTTCCTCATTGTGAAGCTAGAGTTTGACATTTTTCTTCTCCTTCATTTTCTTCTTCCTTGTTCCAAACTTGAAGTTGTCTGATGTGTTGCTTTTTCTTTAGAATGGTGGTTTGCAGAATGTTGAGTTTGAAATTTGGGGGTTTGCTGCGAATGGAGGGAGTGCGGTTTTGATGCTGCCATGTTCTGAGTTTGTATAAGCTTGGTGTATTAAGAAATATAGGTAGGTGTGATGATATTGGGTGGGTGTATTGAGAAAGAAAGAGAGAATTAATTGAGATGTGTAAAATAGGAAATGTGGGGTGATGTATTTAGAAATTAGATTGGTGTGGAATTAGTATAGGTGGTGTATTAGAAAAAGTGATGTATTAATAGGAAGAGAATTGCTATTTACACCCAACATATTACTGAGTACACTCCATACAAATATTACAAAAATGTCATTATAAATTTTGATTTAAATATCTTTATTTTTTTCTTCATTTTTTTAGGCTGTTCGGCACCCCTACCGAACATCACTATGAGTGTTCGGTAGGGGTGCCGAACACCCATAGTGATGTTCGGTAGGGGTGCTGAACACCACTATGGGTATTCGGTAACACAATACCAAACAAAATTGTTAAAAAAAAGGGGTGTGTGGGTGGGGTGGGGTGGGGTGGGGGAAAGGAGGAGGAAAGGGGTGTTCAAAAAAAAAAATCAAAGCAAAGGGGAGGTTGGGTGGGCTGTGGTGTGGTGGGTCGGTAGGGGAAAGGAGGAGGCATGGAAAGGGAGGAGGAAGGAGGTGGGGGAAGGGAGGAGGAAGGGGGTGGGGTGTACAAGGAAGGAGGAGCATAGAGTGAGGTGTGTTTGGGGTGAAGTATACTTAGTATTTAAAAAAAATATTCTTAAGGGTATAATTGAAAATTAGGGAGGAGTGTACTTAGTTTTTTGGGGATTGAAAATATTAGGTGAGGGTGTACTTAATAATTAGATGTACTCAATAATTTTATGGGTGTAAATACTCCCTCCGTTCCAGGCAAAGAGTCCAGTTTTGACTTTTTTTGGTCAACTTAGTTAAAGTTTGACCGATAATTAACATAAATTTAGTGATTTTTACAAAATTTTAAAAGTTGCAATCTATAGTATTCTTAAAATAATTTTTAATTAATAATTTTTTTTCCTAAAGCATAAGTAAAATGTGTAAAATTTTAATTTGATTTAGTCACATGTTGACTTTTAAAAAAAGAAAGTGAACTCTTTGACTGGAACGGAGGGAGTATCAATTATCTGATAGGAAATGAGTAGCAATTATCTGATAGGAAATGAGTCTTAATAGCGCTCCCCTTTTATTTCATTTTAAAAAAAAATTAAATTAGGGGTAGTATTTGGAGGTTAGTGAGAGAATTGAAGAGCCCACTCGGAGCCCCATTCAATCCAAATCCCGCCCTATTCCTCATTTCACACTCCGACAGTCTCACACCAAACTGTTCAAACCCCAAAAAATTAAACCCCAACGATGGAAACAGATGAAGAAGTCCAAAGAGTTCTTCCATTTCAGCTCCAATTTGACAAACCAGTCGCCTCTCAGGTACGTATTTTGTTCCTGTCTTCGCACATAAATTACTTGGGGTTCCCCCCATTTTTTCTTTCAATGAATTTTTGAATCTATCTATCTATCTATCTATTCCCTTTGGTAGATCAAAATAGCTGAATGGAACCCAGAAAAGGATTTGCTGGCCATGGTTACCGAGGACTCCAAGATTCTCCTTCATCGCTTTAATTGGCAAAGACTCTGGACTATCTCCCCAGGTCATCTCTCTTTCTCTCTTTTTTACACACAGATATCCACTGTGTACGCGGGTTCTACAGTTTGACTTTTCAAAATCGATTTCATTCGTAATATAAGATTGGTCTACCAATGTACTCTTTCTGTCCCAGTTGAAGGGTCTGTTTTCTAAAATTCTAATCTTTTTACAAAGCTCTTGCATTCTTGAAATTGAGCACTATAAGATACTCAAAAAAGTAGTTAGCAGCATTTCACAAGTCAAACATTTTAATATCGCACGTTTACTTTTCTATATCTCTTTTAAATTGCACTTAAGTTGTATATAATTTTGCATGACATGAAAAATAATTATCATGTTTTCGAAAAGAAAGAAAAAGTTTGAAACAAATATGAAGATCTGGCACTCAAAATATAGCAATGTGACTTTTTTTTGGGATAAACCGAGACAGAAAGTGTGACTATTTTTCTCGGACAGATGGAGTAACTTTTAAATTTAGGTTTAAGTTGGTATGTATGGAAGGTTTAAGCTTTATGTTAGAAAATGGATGCTCTCAATTGGACAACCAAGAATGAGAAAAAAATGACTCTTCTAGTGGCATGGAAGGAGTACATGTTTATGCTTGTATCGACTATGATGTGGGTTGGGTTAAATGTATCAGTCTACTTAGAATTGCATTTTGCAAACAGAATAGTTCATAAATTCTGACGTAGCCCTGGAAACCGGAAGGTACTGCTTAGTGCTGATCTAGGACTCAGATTTTTCTGCCTATTTATGATTGGATGTCTTTTGCTTAGTCATATAGTGTCTAATGGTGTTTAAACTTCAATTTTTTTAATTGGAAATGTGTGTTTGAATCCATGATGTTCGATGAAGTAACTTGTTAAGCTTTGTGCTGATGTTGACTGTTGCGAGTGAGGAACACTAAGGAAATAGTAGGTCAGTATTCGACTTTAACACATTGGTGTGATTGTGTATGCAATAAGCTTGAACCTATAGTCACTCTCATAGTCTTGTCTCATGCGCTTGTGTTTGAGGTGTGAAATGTTTAACGTTGTCAATTTTTGATTTCCAAAACTCTTCCTCTTTCTCATCTCCCCTTCTCTCCACCCTAGTTAAAAGTTGTTTTGAACATGAGACTTATGAACCCTCCTCATTGTCCTTTACCTATTCTTTGGTAACTTTTGTTATTTTTCTCATCGAGTTGGAATGGGCTTGAGTATCACTTTTCCTTTTGACTAGCAGTTTTTTAATCTGTATGAGCACTTGAAATAGGCTTAGATTGACTACTTATGTTGATCAGTAATGTTTCAGTAGAACAAGAAGACAATAAAGGAAAAAAATGAAATGGCAAAAAAGAAGAAAAATGGAAAATCTGTTACCAGTAACAAAACAAAACTAAATGTTACAAACCTTTGAAAAGTGGAAGTGGCAAGGTAAGAAAGTGTATGCTATTTTTATTTTGTTGATCAGTGAAATAGGTATGTAAAGAAGCGCGAGAAAGAGGGAAATCCTATGTAAGAACTCTAATTGCAAAGTTACTGGCAACCGCCCCTAAACTTTATACAAGGAAAGGCTTCTCGATGGACAAAAATAACTCTGACATAAATGGCCATACAGCCGTCTGTGAATTGTATATTTGAAGCCAGTCAAGTTGTGGCTCTTAATTGGTTCTCAATTTCTGTATTGCCACTAAGGGTGATTGCACACTAAAACGTGCAGGCAATGATGGCATGATGTTGGTGGACTAAATTATGTGGTTCCTTTGGAAAATGTCAACGAGTTTATTCAGAGATGAAGTATAGTATCTCACTTGTTCGAAAAGTTAAAGACACAACTTAGTTATCAGTTTCCCTGTGCTCCATGTCTGGTGTCATAAATGACCGTGATGGAGCAACACTTGTGGGTTTGCAGAGGGTTACAGGGGACTGGAGAGAGTGTTTTGTTGTGTCAGCCACCATTAAATTACCTAGACATCTCAAAATAAAACGATTTCTATATCCATATGGCAGTGATTTTCTTTTTCCTTGTTGAATAGGTTTCAAACTTTATAATCTTGGTGGTCAATGTTTTGCATATGCCGGAATAGTTCTTGGCTGTATCAGGTTTTTTTGGAATCAATTGTTCAGTGGTTAAACTTTTCAGAGTGAGCCTTGTGGGTAGTGCTTGACCCTGCTTTTACTCTTGCAGACTTTGGTGGACAATTATCATGGCTTGAGCTTGTGTGATCTGTTCAAGCTATGGAGATTTTGTCTCTCAATAAGAATTTACTGAAAATCTTAAACACTCTAGATTTAAAAACGATGTTCCTGTATACATTACATTCAGTCAGTTTCAATGGTACATTATTATTTTAAACACCGTCTCCTCACGAGTTTATCCCCTCTTTGAACTATGATTAGGTTTTTATTGATTCATTTAGTTTAAAAACTAGTGAAAAGTGTCTTTCTATCGGTTTTACTGACAACTTTTCTGAATTTGTGTAGGAAGGAACATAACATCCTTGTGCTGGCGTCCAGATGGTAAAGCAATCGCCGTCGGGCTTGAAGATGGGACCATTTCATTGCATGATGTAGAAGTGAGTGTTTGAAACTTTTCATCACCTTTTTCTGCTGAGTTTTGATAATCTTTAATGTAAGCATATATTGTTTTTCTACTGTATTGAAATGTTGAAAGAAAACAAAATCAGTTTTGTCAGTTATATAAAAGATAATCTCTGTTTCTTGCCTTATAGCTAAATATAAAGATCAAAATTTTATCATTGGTGTTTCGCATAGGAAAATATAGTTGTGTATCAAAAACTTTTGTTGTGTAAGTTTATATGAGAGAGCTAGTTTGTACATCAGATCCAATTGCCACATGCTGAGCTTATTTTCAAGGAAGAATTACGGCATCCACTTTACATATATTCTCTTGATTCTGTCTAACCTCAAGCAAATTTCGTCATGTGATTCTTACATCTCTCATGCTTAATGCATTTGTGATTTATTCTCTTTTGACAACAAAATGCATAGCAAATTAATCTCTGTGCATGTCTTTTATATGAAGCAGAATGGAAAACTTTTGCGAAGCATTAAGTCCCACACTGTTGCTGTGGTGTGTCTGAACTGGGAGGACGATGAACAACAGCTAGCAGTACGATTTCTCTCACATCCTTATTCATGTACCTCTCACAGGCCATATCCATTATCCTGTTCTCTATTCTGATGTTCTATCATAAGTATATAGTTCTGCTACTTATTTACAGGAACTATATAGCTGAGATGAAGGGTTGGTCTGGTAAATAAGGTTTCATAAACTTACTGGTGGTCGTAGGTTCTCGACTCTCTTTCGAGAGGGAGGGATTTTCCAGCAGGGAAGGCTACTCCCCATTGTGTAGCCTACCATCACTATCAAGAAAAAGGAAAAGTTTACCTAGCTACATGTGACAAAGTTTTTAGCCCATTCTTGTTTCTGCTCATACTAAGATTTTATATACCCTTGTAGTGTCTAATTTAGGTTACAATTAAAATAGAAAGTCTCCATTATTTTCATGGAGCTCATAGATTATTAAGATCACAGAGCGAAGTCTGGCATATGATGTGGTTGCACTGGAATAGAAAGTGAATTTCGGTCAATATCAAAATGTTTGACAACACTATAAGGGAATACAAAATATCAACCAATATCTTGGAGTTATTTTCTCAGCTGTTCATTTATATATATATATATATATATATATATATTTATTTATTTATATTTTTGTCGCCTAAGACTCTAAATCAATGGGACTCAATATGAAGATTCGTGCATGGGCATATGTGTATGCAACTTACAAGACGAAATCAGGATAATTTGAAATAATAACCACGAAGAAAAACTATATCATATCCTTGTGAATAGCTACCTGGAGCTGGCTAGGGGCCATTGCTTTATGCAGTGAAAAAAGCTTGAGCTGAAAACTGCAATGTTTTAAGTTAGCTGTACTTACCAGAAACACCACTATGCTAGGGAGTAATGTTAGTTCATTATTGATTGTGCAGAAATTGGTACACTTAAATTCTCTGCTCAACACATTTTTCTATCTTCTCCATCAGTATTGCAAATCTCTGTAGTTTAACTTAATATATGATATTTCACTTTCAGATTTTCTTTTACGTGATTGTTTCTTCAAACAATAAATTTGGACCAGTAATTACATACTTCTTATACAAAACTTTCTAACTATATTATCTATGTAAATGGTACCCTAGCGTACTGCGCTTTGACTAGGATTCGTATTGTGTTCCCTATCTTGTTCAATGTTTAGAAACTAGGAAGAATGGATATCGATATAGAACTTGATTCAAACAAGCAGACTCAAAAGTTTCTGAAAGCATGACATAAGACATGTTATTCACACAGAGAGACATTGATAGTAGCAGAACCTTGGTTAGAAAGATGATAGTTCTTCCCTCGAAGAGGAAATGTATTTCTTATTTGATGGCTTAAGCAGGGTCTTAATGTAATTCCACAAAATTAATTTTCTGTAGATGTACCCAGTGTTGAAAATTCTCAGGAACTGATTGGTACTTCTTTTTCATGATATTTAGAAGTCTAGATAACTTTTTCTTCATTTCATTTCATAACCATTCCTCTCCATCTCATTCAGGATGAGGGCCTTAAAGTCTCACCATACGAGGACCGTACTTCTCGTTTCTTTCCTCCTCCCCCTAGAGTTCCTCGGATGCCTGGAGTAGTGCCAGGGGAAACTGGCTTCATGGATGATGGCGAAGATTCACTACGAGAGTTATCAAATTCTTCACATCAACGATTTAACATCCTTTGCAGTGGGGACAAAGATGGAATCATATGCTTTAGTATATTCGGCATATTTCCAATTGCAAAAATTGTAAGCTGAGTAAACTATGAAATGAAATGACCTATATACATGTATATTAGCTTTTCCCAAACCTTTACTGATATACATAATGTATATATCTGAATATGTATTTGACTTATATATTTTTGCTTTTGGTATGTAAATTACATCTAGTGGTTTATGTGCCAGGATATACACAATTTCTCTGTTTGTTGTCCACTTAAAGACAACCATACTACGTACAGACTGCAGAATGCTTCCATTTCGAAGGTATGTTCATCATGAGGATGACGTTTCGTAGAAACATTATTACTCACCTCCCCTGACTTCGCTGAAATGTGTACGGAGCACTCCTTAACGTCTATTAATTGTATAAACTACCCTTTTAGAACTAGAAGTACTCTTTAAATGATTTAAATGCCCTTCTATAAAAATCTTCCTAGATAAATCCACATTAAGAATATAATTTCACAATAATTGTCTATAAATATCTATTGCAAAAGTGATATTATAAATTATTAATTAGATAATAACAAAAGAATATATGTATGTAAGGATAATTAGAAATGAGTCTATTTAACCATGTCCTGAGTACAATTTATTTTTTTGTACACAACCATCTTATGAACCTCCAATGCTGTTTGAAATATTTTAAAAATCTAACTTGAACGATATCATACATTATGCTATGTTATTTTATTTCTTTTAAGATATGAAAATGTATCTATGAGTTTCTACATTTAATATTGCTATAACTAATTTAAATGCCTTGAAATAAAAGTGGTATTTAACACTAACAATTGGAGACCAATTTTTTTTTGAATTTGTTTCTATAAACTCTTAGACATATATTACACGTGATAATGAAGTAGGGGTAACAAATTATTGTTTTCCTAGTGTTCGATATCCAGTTGAATGAATATTTTACTGCTTACGTGAAAAAGAGATGAAATTTAGCACCGTGTGTCTATATATATGTGTGGAAAAAATAAAGAATATAATATATGTGAACATATGTATATTTATTTGATCTTTTATATATAGAAAGAGAAAGAATGAGAATTATAGTTACGTGTTTAAGAAGTAATTTTCTAAGCAAGGGTACTAGAGTCATTCAATGAGGCTTACTAGTATTTAAGGGGTAGTGCCTACAATTAGAAAAAGATAAAGGGCACTATGTATACAATCCAAAAAAATCATGGGAGGTAATTGAAATTATCCCCTCAACTACTACTTACTAGCAATTATGTGTGTGTGTGGGGTAGGGGGGTGGGTGCTCAATGCAAATTTCTTCATTGAATCAACATATTTATTCTTTTTTCCAGCCCTAGACTTAAATTAATCATATATGACTACTAGAACAAAATTACTCTAACTGCACTAAACTGTTTCTTAAACAAAGTACTTGACTTGCATAACCTTGTGGAGGAATTTAACTTTGATTCCTGGGAAGCAATATTTTACATTCAACTTGGTTAGATGGTTGGACGAATCATATTTTTCTTGAGGCTTTTGATTGTTTCATTAATAGCACCGAATGAAAGACAACTTTTGTAAATTCTTCCAAAGCATCTGATTTCCTAAAGTTCTTTACACCTTCACAGAAGAAGTTGCAAAATATCCAACTCAAATTTCTTAAATAAGAGTGAACATCATCTCTTAATTTTGAGGCAGTATGTATTGAAACTTGACCCTCCTTGGAACATAGCTGAAAGCATGTAATTCTGAAAGTGTTTATGCATTTATGGCCCAAAGAAAGAGTAATATGCATTTTATGTCAAAGTTATTTAAATACCCAACTCAAGACCCTCAAATTTAATTGAAGTTCCATTTTCAAATTAAACTGTGGGGGAAGAGGGAATAGAAGTCTGAGCTAGCCTAGGAATACCTCTTTTTAAATAAATTATAGATATGTGCTCACAGCTTTTTATGATATGCTTGGAAGGACGTGCGTTGGGGCCAAGTAGTGGCGACGGTCGGAAGGACTAGGCAATGTTAGAAAACAAAAAATAGCAGTCACAATAAGCTACTTTGTGAAGGCTCCATAGATTGATGTTTCCTTCATTGTAATAGTGTCTCCAACATAGTAACGTACACTGAATTTATTACTCCTTCCATCCCAAAATAAGTGTCCCCTATTCCTTTTTGGGACGTCCCAAAATAATTGCCCCCTTTCCTCTATTGGAATGTTTTTTCAGGTCAATTGTCTATTGTGCTTGTTTGTGAGATAGAAAAGTAAGTGGTCCCATTGATTTGACACCACTAGTGATAAATTGGGGGAGGGGGGCAAAGGAAAATGACAAAGTCATACACTTTCTTAAAATCCGTGTATAGTCAATAGGGGACACATATTTTGGGACGGAGCGAGTAGATAAAATGTGGGCGTAAACTGTAAAGTAGCATGTTTCAGAAGCACTGAGGGTATCCTGGATGTCTCAGTGAGTTAGAATAAATTCTCACAAGGCTAGTGATGTGGACTTCGGTGAGTAGAGCTGTTAGGGGTGTCATTAGAAGCTTGAAAGATGACTGCACCACCTCAAGAACTTTGAATGTGGAAAAAGGTCTCAGCCAGGAAACTTACAGATGATCTGACATTTTTTATTTCATGTAAATCGACCTCCAAACAATCTAATCACTTGTATACAACATAAGAGGCCGATATTGTTGTAAGCTGTTGATACATTTCTCTGTTACTGTCATTTCCATTAAATTTTTTTGGGTTCACCTCTTTGATGATATTATAAACTATTGCAAGTCTTTTTGTTTTGTTTTGTTTTCTTTTAATTTGACTTTCTATTACCAACTCCAAAAAAACAATTAGTTGTGTAACTAGTCCCTTAATCTGAAGCAGAGGCATTATCAGTCTCTGCATTCAGAATCTAGTTCCTTTGGATTAAAATTTTTTTTTTCTGGAAAAGAAGTTATGGTGTCACAAAGATAGGAACTGCACTGTCTTTTACACCACACTGCCCAGCCATTCTCTGGAAGTTTTCTGATGTGTTTTTTGCGTCCTGTCTTCAGGTGGCTTTATCAAAAGATCTGTGTCATTTAATAGTCCTTTGTTCTGGGGAACTTCTTGTTCATGCGGTGGAATCAAGCGATATACACAAGTCAGAACATGGTTTACTTGGTTTCCACAGCTTAATGCTTGATACGTCAATATTCTGGAAGAGGTGACTTTAGGCACTTTACTAGCTCTAGAACTTTGTATTTTGAGAAACATGTTTTTTTTAACTCTTTTTGGCTAGTTTGTGTTCTTTTTCAAGAAGTATTTAAACTCCATTCTTATGTCTCTTGTTTTTACCTGTCATTCATTGGGATCATGAAATCTCCCTTAATTTTCAAATCAAATATAACTGGAACTGTTAATAAACTTCTGGTGACATCTCTAATTTGTACCTAGTTGAATACAGCACAATGCCAAGGGGGTAAGTGGGGCACCACTATTAATCCTCTTTCTAAAGATAAAAATAAATAAATGCAGCACAATGATATCTACATCAGTTACAACTTGGTATCAGAGTGACATGAGTTCTGGGTTCCAAGTTATTCCGTTGCACTTCTTTCCTATGATATTATTAGTGCACAAGTTGTGTCCATGTTTGCTATTTTTATGGACCTTGTGATCCACCTAAACTTATCTTTGTAGCTGTGAGATGAGGTCACATGTGAGGGGGAGTGTAAATGCGTGACTTAAATTTTTGGTCCCTATTCTAATAGCTTGACCTTTTAGAGCAGTTGGTTACTGAACTTGGTACTGGTTATGCAGAGTCTCAGTCTCAATACTGTTAGTGCACAAGTTGGCCCTTGTTTGGCTTGTGAAGCACTTATTGGTTCACCTTGAATTGTCCCTCTGTGTGAGTCAGACATGAGCAGTATTAAAGCATCGATATAAATTGTTGTACCCTCTCTCTAGTAGCTTAAGCTTTTGGATAAACTGTATTCTTTACAACCACCATTATTCAGAGTGATATTGAGTTATTGATAATCATAAATTACACTCTATGACAATCCTAGAGATAGCGAACCTCATAAAGTTATTTGTTTATACTTCTAGTTATTTCCTTTTGAGAGGTGAAGCATGGAAATTACAGTACCTGCGTAAGGTCCCCCATGCAGTTTGCCCTTGTTTTTTTTAACTTGGTCCAACCCTCTCTGGTTGTGTGCCTTTCTAGTAAGAAAACTTTCTAACTTCTAAGTGAATGTGAAGAGCGTTTTATTGGTTCTGCAGTCTGCACTCAGTCTGTCTTTGATATTTCTGACTTTGTTTTGAGCGAGTGTTTATGTCCTCTTCTGTTATTATAAGTGAATACCCAAAATCTTTGCATCTACTCACTTTGGCCTCCTTTCATTGATCTTCTGGAAATTTTCTGTTTACTTTCATCAACTTCTCTCTCAGCCCATCTGTTCTGCTTTCAATGTGCCCTTGAAAAGGTCGTTTTCATAGTCTTACATGTTGCTTTTATCCAAGTATTTTAAAGAGCTAGAGACATGAGTTGTATTTAACTGAGAAATTGATAAAAGTTCTCTGCATAAACAGAATGACTTTATTCCTGAATCAAGTTGAGGCCCTCATATTTATATGTTGGCTTTTGTTTACCATAATCATCAAAGTTGACAATACTGTTATTCATTTTGTTACACTGCAATCGTATAGGAAAAACGAACTTCACCAGGTGGCTCAGCAAGCTTCTAACATCGAGGATTTAACTGAAGTCATTCAGACATCGTTATCAGTCATGTGTAAGCAGTGGTCTGATGCCATGCACACATTTCATGAGAAATTCGATTCGCTTTCTACACTGATTGTTGACCATGGTAACTGCTAAAATGATAACTATATAATGTTGCGGTTCTATATGCTGCCTGTTCACCTTTCTTGATCATTCATGTATAGGAATGGATTCAACTCCTCAAGAGGAGTTTCTTAGCCTTTTAGGTGGTGCTCGTACAAGTCCACCTGTTCACCAATTTCTTGTGAACTCTCTTGGCGAACCGGTATATCTTCCTTCCTATGAACTGGTCAGATCATGTAACTGATTAGAATATATATATATATATATATATATATATATATATATGACTAAGATAGTTCATTATTGGATAGGGTCTCAAGCGGGTAGCAAAGGTAGTCTGTGGTACTGGAAAAGAACTTCAGCTTATTGTTCTTGAGCATCTACAGGTAATATCATTTTGCAACTGGTATGTTGTACTCCATATGTCCCAGTCCCACAATAGTATTCCTACT
The DNA here is from genome assembly GCA_016624345.1 of Platycodon grandiflorus. Classification (NCBI taxonomy): domain Eukaryota; kingdom Viridiplantae; phylum Streptophyta; class Magnoliopsida; order Asterales; family Campanulaceae; genus Platycodon; species Platycodon grandiflorus. The sequence continues at coordinate 86,224,854 of CM028361.1, read as the reverse complement.
TTAAAGAATCATTTCAAGGAAGAAGTCATGTTTCGATGAGAGCATAGATTTTTAAAGTTTTGATGTTGTTTACCCTGAAAAAGTAACAGCTCCTCGACAAGAGGGGTGAAAGCATTCTTATATGGGTTTGATTACCTCATGTTAAATCAAGTTCAATGCTTATTAAATGTCATCTAACAGCACCAGCATCTCTTCCAATTACTATGATTTATTTCTTTCCAAAAGGCCACTCACCATGTTGTAGACATTAAAGTAGATTATATCATCTACTTGAGACAAGTGGTTAGAGTTAGAAGGTCTACGTCCTATTTGTTCGGATATCATGGTTGTTTCTATGTTCATTACTGTTAACATTTGCTTAAATGTGTTGTTTTGAGTTGATCCAATTCCAACACTGGATTCGCCTTCTAGTGAATCAGATATCCCTTAATTTTTGTCACGAATCCTAAAAGCACAAATTATAAGAAACGGTAGGCTATTCAGCCTAGTAATTCAGTTGAATGAATCAATTTAGCCTAGCAAGGACACTCATTTAGGGACAAAATAGAAGTCAAAAGTGAGACTCGTTTAGGGATGGAGAGGTTTAATATTTTAATACCTCAACTATAGACATGAAAATATCGAAAAACAAGTATCTGGGTTGATGAACGTGTTCATGTGTACTTCGGTATGGACTTCCTGTCACAGGAGTGAGAGTGGTTCGATATGCGCAGCTGGAACATGTGAAGTCGTTATGTTGGAGTCTGAATGTCAGAATGAAAACGTGACGCTTGCATTTAACGCCATGGTGTCCTTTAAATATTGATGCAGTTTAAAGTTAAGCAGAGTGAAATAGCCATTTTGCATTCAAGGAAAGTTGAGTAACTCCATATCTTTATCTCAACTGTTGAAGCAAGCTGCCTTACATCGGAATTAAATCTTTTCGATAACAATGAATACAGGCATATCCAGCTTATCCATCAGTTTATTTGTAAATGTTGAACTTATACAATCATCATCGTCTCTGCCTCGGAACTTTTTGCATCCCTCCTTTTAACTGCAACTTCCAATTTTCCCATTATATACTTGTGTATCCGCGAGTTGTTTTATCTTCATCTTTACCGCAATGGAATTGTGTGAAGATCTGAATACCTGAATCGCTGCTTTCAGCCTGCTGCAGAAATTATTGTATTTAGAATGGGAGAGCTGAGAGGTCTTTCAAAGTGGCGTGCACGTTTTCAAGGTATCGGTTTGGATGAGACATTAATTGAGAATGCCACAGAAAGGGCTGGCATGTTGCTCATACAAGTTGAACGATTTATGAGGGTTTTATCCTCTGCAGTGCAGGAGGTGTGCTCTTCTTCTGTGTTTTAAGGTTTCTCATCTTTTATCATTCTCTACTTACAATAATCAAAGTGTTTTTTTTTTTTAATATAGTCCTTTCAATTTTCCTGGGCTGCAGCAGGTCTCCATTTCTTGCAATAATCAAAGTTCACCTTTATTGTGTTCTCGTTATTGTTGTTCCAAAGTACTATTTTCTCTTCGTTTCTATTATTTGTACAAGGGATAGTAGTATGAGTAAAAGTAGGGACCCCAATTGCATCTCAGCCATAAGGTGTTCCTTTACGAACTCATGTTAAGTAACTCTGTCAAGTGTAGCTCTATGTGATTCTGTTACTGCATTGAGTGGGGTAAAGGTCCCTGTGAGTGGCCTGATTTCCTCTATTTGGTAAGTTAACTATTTACAGTGAATAATGGTAGTGATGAGCATGTCAAAGAATCTTCCAATTGCAGTTATCATTGGCTAGCATATGAGCCCTTGAAGTTTCCTGTCGAGTCCCTTTACAGCTCTCTCTCCTCGGCGAAGCAACTGTCTTGACCTTGACGTCTTTTGATCACAACCCCGGTGGATCACATGGCACTGCAATCACCGAGTATTTATACCGAGCATGAAGCCCAGTGCACTTAAGGGATGCTTCCCACCAATACAATGTCTCTGTAAATTTTGGTGTTGAAGTGCATACCTTCTATCGTATGTGAGGTCCTACAGGAACATTGTTCCTTACCTTGAACTCTTAAGTTCGGATGTCCTTTTGGTGATTACACTGATATCCCCTACTTCAAGTAGTACACCAAACTAATGTGTCCTCTAGTGAGGTCTTCCTGAGGAATGTCCCCTTATCCAGGGTCATTGGTGCACAGGGTAGTGCCAGCTGGCCTTTGGCCATCCACTTCATGTGATACGTGATGTCGCAATTATTGTTGGTCCTACTCCACACCCATCTTATCATTTGTGCCTTTATATGTGATTTGTACTCCTAGAACTGTTAATGTTTAAATTTCTTTTGGATCCATTATAGTCTATAGATTTGTTCTTGCAGTTTTCGAACTTCTTCAACTGGCTTCTCAAATCTGTGAAGACACTCATGACAGAACCAAGTGATCAGCTTCTACCTTTCAGTAGGTTTGGCTTTATTGGTTTTCTTCCAAGTTCTCCTCCTTATAGCTGTATTTCTGAACTTATAAACGTATTGCCTACCACTTGTTTTCGGCAGTGAACTGGTTGTTTTATTCTTGAAGTTTCTGTATGATCAAGATCCCATAAGGCAGCTGCTGGAACTATCCGAAGTTGATCAGAGTATTGAAGTTGATTTGTAAGTAACTTTATCCTATATTAACTTGTTTCCTGAAAAATATCTTGGTGAATATTATGTGGTTTTTGGTAGATGTTATGCTTATCTGTAGCCTTTAGCATATCTTTTACTGCTGGATATATCTACACTTTCTGAAGTTTTTTGCCAGATGGAGCTTTCTAGTGTGTATGATTTTTTTTTTTCTAAATATGAATAGTTAATTTTGAATGTGACTATTGTAGTGCGTCCTGTCGTATTGCTGGTGGAGGAAAGAGGTTGCATACTTTTCTGTCAATTCTGTAAACCTGCATTGCATACTGTTCTGTCAAAGATGTAAACATGCATATGGACAGTAGAGTAGGCTAGATACACTAGTCTGTGAGGGATGTGCCAGACATCAAAAGAGTTTTTTTCCAACTGAAATTGATTGGTCTAGTAGGTCAGGACCTCAACTAGCTAGTGACACCCACCAGCTTGCCAATCCAATTCATTTAAGGAAGCAGTTTCTTTGGTAGCATATTCCATTCAAGCCATAAACGAGTATAATGTGTCGATACAACAAAGTATTTTAGTACATCTATGTTTGGGTCAAGGTTCTTTTTTCATTTGTAGAATTCAGGTTTAGAACAGCAAATCCAGCTTTGAAAACTTCTCTCCTTAGAGCTTGGTCAAGATGTATTCCTGTGGCTATCATCTTGCGAAGCTTTTTATTGGCCATATGTGAAGGACCGAATTCTGGTTTGACATGTCTGTGCGATCTAAATTGTTGCAAGCAAACTCTTCAGTTTAAGTGCGGTTTGCAGTTTGGAATTTTTTGAGGCTCAGTTTAAAGCATAAATTAGTACAAATATTTCCCAGTAATACTTCCAGGTTACTCCCAGCATTAGAAGTATTAAGGAGTTACGAGCTAACTTTGAGCTCATAGACCTCACTTTGATTCTCGATGTATTGAGATTTATTAAGCCACACGTGGAGCGATAAACAAACATGCCTTACCAAAGCATCACAAACCAAACAGAGTGCCAACACATACGCTCACAGTACTTTGGGTAACAAATGCAAGTGGGGTGACTTGAACACAAGACCTTGCCAAACCAGAGCTACGATACCATGTTAAGTTACCAACTCATCTAAAAGCTTAAGCTGTTAAAGAGGGACCGAACAATGTATATCAAGCCTAACGATTATTATTATTATTGTTATGTATTTTGTGTGTTGGGGGGGGGGGAGGGGAGGGATGCTAGGAATCTCAAATTTTCATCTTTATCTATGTCGCAAGCACGTGATTGTAGTTTGTGGCCCCACGAGTCAAGTGGTGTGATGCCTGAAATCACATGTTTGACACAAATCGGCATAGAAAGTTGGAATGAAAAAGTTGGGATCCCTAGAGCATTACTCCTTATAAATACAAAATTGCAGTAGCACACCAACCCACGAGATTAAAAGCCTTGAGAAGCAAATCTTGACAAGCTTTATATTTAGATTCTTAGCTTTTGAATAATTACCATAATTCTCTTGTTTCTATTCAATTTATCATTATTACTCAATTTAGCCAAGTTGATTATAAATAGTAATGATTGCCCTAATATACATGCTAATAAATATTGAGAATTGCTGTCTACAGTACTATTAAGTCTCTGGGATTGGAATTGATATTGATCCTAGATTTCTCACTGATACGTACAGAAGTAACTTTTCATTGACTTTTCTTGGAACAATGATTGAGCTCTAAATTTTGCTATTCGCTAGCTTCTCTCTTTTTCTTTCCATATGAGTGGGTATGGTGTTAAGATTTTTGCTATAGATTAGGCATGCCTGTTACTTCTTATATAATTTGTGATACCTAATTTTTCAGAGAAACGTTGGAAAGAGTTCGTGAATTGGCACTTTTTGGGGGATTTGTTGATTGTGATTACTTGCGGAGAACTTTGGCAAAAGAATTTCAACAAATGGAGTCTTGGTATTCCTTCTTTCCTTGTTACTCAGTATAATAGTTGAAAATAACCATGTATAGTCGAGCCCAAACCCGTATATCTGGAACTTGTGATGTAGAGAAATTATTGATCGAAAGACGAAGGGCTGCCAGATTAGCCAAATATTTAACATTAAGATTTGGAAAAATTGAAAATCCCAGGTATAACTCACCTTTCCTGTTATAAAGTTTGGAATTGGCACATCTTGGAGGATTGAGAGCCAGAAAAGTCTTATCATAAAGAGTACAATAACATTCCAGGCCAAGTATCTTCCCCATAGTGAACCCAAGAACCCTCCCCAACCAAGAATCTTACATGCGGGATGAACAAGTCAAGCCCCATACAGATAAATTTGCAGGGACTGACATGTTATATATTCATTTAATCAGCTAAACTCTGCCATGACTTTGCTACTCCACAGTATCTGCCCTGTGTTGGCTGCGTGAGCAGCATGACTCTTGTTTCTCCCATCCTGGTGGCACTTTTTATGATTTCAGAACTCATGATTTAAAGTGTTTAAGAAATTTTATGTTGGCTTTGACCTATTAATTCTCCCATCTCCTTTTCCTACTATAGGCAGCATCTGAATATAATATCCTAAGCACAAAAAAGGGAATTGAAATTACATGCTGTCTTGTAGATGATGTTTCGACCTACATCTAATTAGTTATCATGGCATAACTTATGATATCCTCTCGGAAATAGAAATCCTGCTTTCATTATGTTGAATAACCATAGCATATTGCAATCTTATCCGAAGGTAGTAATGTCTTTTTCCAATGACTTCATAATTGCAGTTTCAAAGAGTCCTTTCAGATGCCTTTCACTACAATATCCACAAAGATACTTTGTAAAGATTTGTTGCCTTTGTTTCCTATTGCATCTTCTCCAAAACCCGCTTTGTCCAGTGTGCCTTCATCAATATCATTCTACAAGGTATCTTCAATTATTGCAAATGTTGGCTTTTCAAACTTATCTACTTGTGATGTGCATCCCCCTCTACTGTTTTCTTAGTGGTCTTCTGTCGTACTTCCTCCGTTCCTAAATAATTGTCCATTAAGAAAAACTAATTGACTCGATTATAAATATTGGTATAATATGTAATTTCCTGTAAAACCCATGTGCATGTGGGACAATCATTAAAGTAGGAAGAAAATGTAAGGGTAAAATGGTGAAAGTATTTTCCTAAAAAGGAAAGTTTAGAAACAAGACAATTTTTTAGAACGGACAAAAAAGGAAAGCAAGACAATTGTTTAGGAAAAGGAGGGAGTACTTTGTAGAATTTACTTGAAAATTTTATCCCATTTTCTTTAGTAAGCTTTATCGATATTTCCTCTTTTATTTTTCACTCTGGAAAATAGTAAATATGATTTATGTCTGATTAAAATAAAATGAAATTGTTTGGAATAAAAGGATGTCAACACAATGCCGGGTATTAGTGAAAATTGATCTGTTTTATATTGTTGCTCGAAAGGGCTTGTATATGGAATAAAGTTCCAGTTCTTTGTGAGGCAAGCTTGTCCTGGAAGAGAGGCAGGACAGCTAGCATTTTTTTCACGGGTGCACGGAAACTTGGACCACTCTGTTAAAGGTGATCTAATCAGGGCTGTCACTGTTGCCATGTGCTAAGCAGGGCTGTAACTGTTGCCAAAAACAATTTATACAGATGATAAATTGATGACGTCATACATGAAGACATAACTAGCTATCCTTGCAGGTCCATTTTACATTTTGATGATATATGGGTATAGAGCAATTTTTCTGGCTAGCTTGTCTTTTGTAGTTCCAAGATGAATTAGATCACACAAAATTGAAGTTTAGAAGTAGGCTCCAAGATGAATTATATTATGACATAAACTAAATTATACTTATGTTTTCTTTCCATATGTGTAGGAAGCTTCACAGGGTGTTTCTATCTACGGGAAACCTCAACAGAGGTTTATCGATTATGTATCTTTCAGAATACCCGACAAGTCTTTGTCAGATTTTGGAAATTGCATAGGCATAGCGAGGGGGTTTATGCATGACTTAGACAATTTGGATAAGGGCTATACTTCGTTGGAAGCTGTCTTATTATGTGTACCCGATGGCTATCACTGCGTTGATCTGTCTCTATATAAGGTAGGATAAAGAGTTTTCATATTATTTCCTATTGCTTTCTATAATTGGACTGTTGTGTAACCAGTCATCACTGAAAACAGGAAAGTCAAATTGTTCTGTTACTGAACAGCACGTCTACGGCTTCTGAAAGCTCTGGAAATGCTTGTATGATGATTGTACAAGCTAGTGATCTTCCATTTTCATCTGTTCCGAGAGCCCCTAGTCTGAGCTGTTGGAAATTGCATGAACTTAAGGTATTTAGTATATAGTAGCACTTTTTGTATCAGAACATTTCAAGCTCGAGTACGCCTAATTCATCTCTTTGCTTGGTTCTGTACTTTTACTATCCCAATCATTGTACATCTCTAAGAGACGTTCATTCCAGGACTCTATTGTATACCTGCATATGGAGAGTGAGAAGGTTCGAGGTATTCCTCACTCCACAATTTCTCCCTTGGCTGTTAGTGGTAAGTGCTTCTCTTTATAGTAGGGCCTTGTTTTTCAAAGTTGTTAATGAACAACTGATATAAGCAATACTCCCATTGTTCAACTCCAGTAGTTTTTACCTATGCATATGTTTTCACATTGTATTTAAATTTGCTGTGTCAGCATCGAGAGGTGTTGCTTGTGTCTTTGCTGCAAGAAAGCGTGCCTTGGTCTATATCCTGGATGAAGATGAAGATGATATCTCAGATATGGAATAACTACATTTTTCTCTATTTATTTCTGTTCTTTCGTGCTCTAGTTTGTTTATGTTATGCATGGAATTAGCTTACCTGTAGCTTGCACTTATTTCTCTCTCCCTCTCTAGTTCGTCAATCTTCGCTCTATAAGGCAAGGGTAATAACAATTCGCTAATCAATTTTTGCAAATGTACCATAACAGTTCCTCCAATTAGGGGTAACAAAGTGTTGTTTCCTGGTTAAATACAGGTTTCTGTTGCTTACCTTCTGTCCTCATAAAATGTTCTCCATACCTATCCCCATTCCTTCATCTCCTTGCCCCAGCCGCCACCCCACATCCCTGCCTCACCTGCCTCCCAAACCCAAGTAGAAGGTTAATGAGCAATAAGGCACTGTAATGAGTTACTCCCTCCGTTCCATGTGAAGAGTCCAAAAGTTTGACCGATAATTTACATAGATTTATTTGTTTTTACAAAGTTATGTAAGTTGTAATCTATAATATTTTTAATGTAGTTTTTAATTAATGAAATTTTATTTCCTAAAATATAAATAAAGTATGTAAAATTTTGATTTGATTAAGTCACGTGTTGACCTTTATAAAATAAAAGTGAACTTTTGGCTGGAACGGATGGAGTATATTACAACCGGGGATGTCACTTCCATTGAGCTTCAAGAGAGATGTTGACAAGGCTTCTGCACTTGGAATGAATAGATACAGAAGCGTTGGATCCCTCGTCATTTATTTTGACGTTACTCTTCAAAATGTGGAACTTCTTCAATAAAAGCCCTCCATTCCCAAGTGTCAGTAATCTTTTTGGAAAAATTTCTATTTGAACAATTAGCTACATGTCAAATTGCTTTATAGTCTTGGGAATGTACAACACCCGCAAGCAATTCATAATAGAACTTCCATTTGTACGGTCTGAGCATGCCATTTACCCCTAATTTAATGTACAAACTCAAATTCAGTATGTACATTTCATAATAGAACTTCCATTTGTACAATTCATAGTAGTTTCAGAGATGTTCAACAAACTCAAATTCAGTATGTACATTTTCCTTTCCATTTGCCTGCCAAATGTTTGATGAGCAATGCCACAGTAAAACATGATACTCCCTATGTTCCAGGCAAATAGTTCACTATACTATTTTGGGATGTTTTACTTTAAGAGTCCATTTTAAAAAAAATTGTTTACAATCTTCATAAACATTTACATTTTACCCTTCACATATGTTATAACATTTTGGTTATGCACAAACATTTTTTGTAATTACGACCAATTTCAATATTACTATATATATCCCTTAATTTTCAAACGTGAACTCTTTGAATGGAACGGAGGGAGTATAATACAATCATTTTATGATGTTGCTTTCTCTTTATAGCATTTTAACGCATGCATGCCACTGCAAATATACAACAAGGTCAATGAAAATTTATTCACTCTATATGAAGTACCAAGTCACAACAAAAACTGCTGGTGTTACATCTCCAGTAACACTACAAAATCTGAAAATCACGGTATAGTATAACAAAAACTGTCCGTCTTACATCTCATGTCAAACTTTCTGGCTTTTAGATGAGGTTCCTTCTGATGCAACCCAAGTCTGCCTTCAGCAAGCGTCTTCATTTATTCTGGTATTGACGGAAGAATCTTCACAGGGTGCATTGAGATATCCATTTCAAAAATAATTTTTTCATTTTTGTCCGTCTAAAACATATAGCTCGTGCTATGTCTAAGATGGTCTTTCTGACCTGTTATAGATGAGATGATTAATTTAACTATCCACGGTGACAGAGTCGTCTCTTACACAGACCAAACTCAATTTCAAGATGGAAAAAAATGATTTTTTTTTTTTTTTTTTTTTTTTGTGTTTTTGAAAAAGGTGACCAATGTACCGATAGTCCATATGGGCAGGGCGGCTTGAACATGTAACATCACGCCCAGATACTTGCTTATGACCCAAGGATGAATAGCCCAAACCTCAGTGAGATATCTTGGCTTGGCTCATACTGCAGAAAAGGGTTCAGGAGGAAGCCTCTATGTACCAGAGCGGAGGACGCAACTATACATCATCCAATTCAACAATCTGTGCTCTTCTTTCAGCAGCTTGTTTCCTGATGAAGATGCCCCATCTTAGCGCTGCCTTAAGTTTGAGCCATCCCACCACAGCTTTTCCAGATGAACGTGTTCTATCCTCATCAAAACCGTAACCATAGTTTGGAGTAGGGTTGGGCACGTAACTGGACGAATATGGGTAGCCATCTTCAGTGCCATTAATGGGGGCACCGTGGCCGTAGCTGCCACCCATGTTGAAAATACGAAGCAGATGCTGCATGTCATCATTTTCAAGCATCTCGTGACTTCTCAAGCGAATCTCTTCTTCTGGAAAGTAGTCCTCAAATCCCCTAAAAGAAGAAGCAAGATTTGGCGTGCCTCCTGACAGAAAATTTGTCGTGGACGTTTGTGGGGTACCGAGGGCCAGCATATTCTCATTTGTAGTTGACGGCTGGGGTTGTTCAGAAGTGTTGATTAATTGGTTATGATGAGTGAATGAAGTGCCATCAAAATGAATAGGAGTGTTCAGATTCATCTTCTGAGATTGTAATGGATATCTGGTACCAACATTATCATCATACCCTAAGGAAAGAGAGAATAATGACGTCAGTGTGCCTGAAACAAGCGTACAAAACAAATTATCTAGTCACTTAAAAAACTGAGAAGCAACTTCGTGAAGCATGGGTTTATGATTATGCATATGCATAACCATAGACCAAATAAATCAAAAAGAACACTCGCATAAACTTCCAGCCATATCACAGTGCAAAAGAAGGCGATTGAAGTTGTTGCCTTAACCCTCCATGCAGAGAGGCTATTCACATACTTTGAACATCTGAAGCCAGGTCCGATGGATCAAATTTGATTGAGGTGATTACAGTGACTATTTTCTACTATGCTAGTTATGCAAAAATTTGGTAAATTTGACTTGAGACTCTTTCTTATGCATAACATAATGACTTATGGAGCTATTTTAAGGATATCCCAAGTCACTGCTAACTTGACGCTGAAACAGAAAAAAATGCCTAATAACTTTAAACTGGCTATTTTCAAGTCTGATTGATTTCAAAGGAACATACTAGTATTGGCATTGCTTGTGCAAGATCTCGTTATCATAACAAATCAAAGAGAAATTATGGGGCACAATAGCACAGCAGTCGATTCACTGATATAACCCAAAACTTAAAAATGCAATGAGAGAAGGATCTACTTAATGAGGGTGGAAAAGCAAGGGGGCCAACACCATAAAATGAGCCCAAACTTAGCAATATCAAGAGTCTAGTAGTTACATCTTCAATTGTGGGAGAAAAGTAATGAATTATTACGTTATGGTGGATGCCGAGAGTTACTCACATCAAGGAATTCTATGTTTAATACTAATCTTAGAATATTGTAATCCAATGATGTTACAAGAATCTTGATCTAACCACCCAATGGTTATGCCATGTCAAAATCCAAGTAAACAAAAGTTCATACTGAGGACTTGTATGTCGGGAGCATAAGAAAATTAGAGTGGAAGTCCTTCTCCTATCACCTAAAAGCTATGATTTGTAGACATAGACAACTGATGTCAGGGCAACTTTCAAAATTAAGACATGAGGACCATATAGATAATACTCCTTCCATACCAAAAAAGAAGTCTAACTTGAAAAGCAAATCTTTTTAATATCATACTTTTACTCCTCTATTTCTTCTAAGTTGTAGTAAATTAATGGATATTTTTGTATGACATGTCAGATGAACATCATGTTTTTCAGATGAAAGAACAATTTGAAAAAAGATGGAGATTTGTAGCTAAAGTTTTTGAAATGACACTATTTTTTCGGGACAACAAAAAAGGAAACTAGGACTATTTTTTTGGGATGGGGGGATTATCTAAAGTAGATATAGAAAACATACATGAATAAAAATACTCTAAAACCTCTAGTAAGTATGTTCCATACTATATTTTCCAACCATATCTTGCTTTCATTTTTTGTTTTTTGATCGGAAAAATTAAGTTAAATTAAATATATTAATTAAAGTTACTCCAAATTCTCCAAATTCCATACTTCAAACTCCAAACTCCAAAATTAAGCTAACTCGCCTTCCATTATGGAAATCCTACAGGCAAACTAAAACCCCTAATTTCCTGTCACGACGTGTCCTGTATACACGTACAGGACACGTAAAAACATGTCCAAGTAGACTCAGGTTGACATGGCTGTTGTATAAAGTTTTTTGCGCCCCAGCTCACAGCCCAAATTAATACTAATACTACTAATTCAAATGGACCTACAAATATTTCTCTGATTGCTTTGCTGTCAATAATTTTTCGCGTTAATAATAAATAAAATGAAAACCGATCTACAAATATTGGTGGAGCCATGCAAAGACCAAGGGGGAACATGGCCTGCCTCTAAGTTATGAAATTTGCCATTTAACCCCTTACTTTAACTACTAATTTCAGAAGAAACCTTGAGGAGGCAACCTCTTGTAGATGGAAAAAGTTTTGTAGAACCACTTCACTCTTGTTACGTGTTCTCAATTTTAGTAGCATTAGATCTGCCAATCTTAAAAACTATTGCATGAGTTTCTACTTAAACATGCTTTTACCTCCAATAGTTAGGCCCGCATTCATAGAAGGTTGCGCTGGAGGAACTGCAGCTGGCAGAGTTGATAGACTGAGTTGATTGCCAAATGTGTTGGTATAGTTTTGTTGACCCACTGTCATGTCACTTTGACGAGCACCTAAACCCCAGTCCTGCTCAGAGCCTAAAAGAGATTTTCCATCATATTCTACGACATGCATCCAGTTATCATATGCCTTCTTTACCATGGTATCCACATAGACCTGCAAGAACCAAATGATTTGGATGTAAACATCCCTTCTTCTTTCCTACATCTTCTACATTGGTCAACTGAGCATCATGAACTCTAGGCAAAATTAAATGTTAAGTAAAAAAATAATGCATCATAAATAACAGAGCTCATTTCGCGAAAAGAATTTCTATACATACCGCAAAAACTGCTTGTTACAGATTTTTCAAATGGGAAAAACAGAACAAAATATATTATTATTATTATTATTATTATTATTATTATTATCATTATTATTATTATTATTATTATTATTATTTTGGTCTTTCACGAGGTGTGCCCAAACCACATTTGGTTTGAGACTAATCCCCACTCACGATACTCGCGGTACATTTGGTTTGAGACTAATCCCCACTCGCGATACTGAACATGCCGCTTGCCCAAGGAAATTTGGACCTGGTGAGAGTCGAACACGGGACATCTCGCTTCATAAATCGCTCAACACTAGAACTCGGCGGTGAGCACAGCTTTCACATTTCTCATTTTGCACTATTGAAATTTGAAATTAAAAAAGAAACTAAGAAATATGAATGTGATAAAAGCTTGGCACTAACTAACTTCCCCGTGAGATGATCATATTATATAGAATGCGGAAGTGTCCACAAGAAAATGGTGGCGCGGTAGAGAAATAAGTAGGGGAAGGAATTGAAAGGAAAAAACATGGCTGAGATCAGCTATAATGGTTGACTTATTTTTTATTAATTCAAAGAGTATGGCAGCAGCTAATAAAAGGGAAACATTATATTCAGAAAGAAAAGCCAGAAATAAGAAAGACGATGGAAAAAAAGATGCACGATCACCTACCTTCTGACTGTCCGAAAGAGAGTCTGCTGACTGATACTGTCCATCAGCAATTAAGCCACTTAGTTCATATATGTTGTTGAAAACAACACCAACGTTTCTCATGTCATCAGGATAGAACACATACAGTTTCTGGCTCAGAATACAAGTTTTTGCATGTTCCACAAGAACATCCCACATCTTATTTGACATGCCACTCCCCAGTACCTGCAACACATCCCGGATAACAAGATTTAATCTCTGTGGTAATACGCGAACTGGAAACCAATTCTATAACAAAAGGATAAATCTCACATTTCGCAGTCTCTGTGAATCTCTCACAACAAGGCGCAGAAAGTCTTCAACAGTGTATATGCCAGATTTATTAAGCCTCTTATGAAATGAACCATCTTTGCCAATCTTCTCCAATCTCCACACCTCGTCACTTAGAGCAGGAGGATAGTGCTTCTTGTACACTGTGGAACCAAAAGTAGAATTTACAATCAGTATCCAAAAGACAAAATAATATGTACACACACACATGTGATCTAGCGGAGATGCTTTTGACTGAGCATAAACTCACATTCTCCTCTGTGATCCTTGACAGTGAAGGCATCTGTTTTAGCCTCACGAACACGAATACCTTCAGAAGTACTAGAGGCAACCTTCAGACCTAGTCTGAACTTCCTGCTCCTTATCCAGCTAGAATTGTCAGTAAAAGTTAGCTCCCCTAGTGTTCCTACACCTTCCTTCAATAGTACTTGCAAGTCCCCAGTCAGAAGCGGGCGTTTTCCTTCACGCTCCTTCACCACATGAGTCTCGAATTCTTCTTGAGTCCAACCCTCATCATCCTCATTGTTGAAATCACCTTCGAGCACAACGATATCTAGTTTTGCTGAGGACTCTGGTCCTGATGTCACAACATGACCTGTGTTTGCATCAAGCAACACAACATGGACTGCAGCACCCTTCTCCCCTTCTACTTTCCCTCCTGTGAAGAGAGGGAGGGACAACTTGGATCTGAACTGCAGCTGTAAATTTCTTCCATCAGGCCCTCCTATTTGTTTTGGAGAAACTCTGCAATATTCCAAAAAAGTTCAAGACTCACGCATAAGGCAACACCATAGTCTAAGAGAACAAGGAACATATAGAACAAGTATGGCAATACGGTGAAAGCTCAAAATATGAAACTTTCTAATAGTCTCTTAGACAATAATAGCAAATGCAAAACAAGAATGAGTCTGCAACTCAAGAGGAACCAACAGATTGGTATCTCTTAGCATCTGTGAGGTATCGGGAACATCATCTTGAGAACAAGAAAAAACAAATAGACAATGCATGCAAACCATACATATAGGAGGTTTTCAGATCATCAAGCCAATAAAATGGCATTCCAAACAAATACAATGTCAAAGTGAGGTTAAATAATTAGCCATTTAAGTCTGGCCTATTCAGCTCCAGCCAAAACCTTAAGTTTGTTTACTCGGAATGCCCCACCTTTCTGTTTATGTTTTAGCTAACTATCCACAGGACTATCAGAGAACCTCAAAAAGATGGAACAAACAGAATTAACTCAATAGAGTCCATAAACATGCCAAAGGGGAATAAAAGTTTTTTTTTTTGTTTTTGTTTTGCAAGATTTAATCTTCTGATAACTTGGATTAACCGGCAAGGAATGACATACCTCCCAGAAACTGAAAGTTTAGCAGGGCCTAACTTTGCCAAAGCACGCTCAACTTCTTCGCTAACCTGCTCCACAGAAAGTTGAATGGATGATAAATATAAAGAAAACCTCACCATATGCATAAATATATGAAGAACAGATAGAGTACATGTCAAACTAACACATTTGAAGGCGAGATACTTGTCGTGCATTACTCCAAAAAAAAAAAAACAGATACATAACAAGACAGCAAATTTCATGGCAAGTGGAGGGCTTTAATTCAGTTATTTGACAAAGAGTAGCCGTTAGTTTAAGAACAGGGTTGTCAATCCCCCTGATTGGTTGGTCACTCAAGCTGTGTTAGATAGGTCTTAATGAGGCTCTGAATGAGCTTGTTGCTGACTCTGACATCAATAAGTATATTCCGCCCATTTGATGACATCCGCTGAATTAGTCTAAAGACCTCTAACCAAATAAGGCCCAAAGTGGCCGCTTAATGGGTCAGGGCTATGCTGAATGAAAATAGGACAAGTTTTTTCCTTGGTAGCGCTGCTCTGCGAGTAAACAAAAACTAGTTGGCAGTAATCTTAAAGTTTGTTTTGTTTAGATTTTTATATGCTTGCGCATTGCAATTATAGTACTCCCTTTGTTCCAAAAAATAGTTCTATTTGATATTGTACTTATACTTCTCTATGCTTTCTTTAGATTGTACTAATTATGGATTTTTTGAATGACATGCTAGATATACATCAAGTTTTTCAAATAGAAAAAAATAATAATAATTGTAGTTTCAATTTTTTACATGAGACTATTTCTTTGGGACAAACAAACATGAAAAGTAGTACTAATTATTTGAAATTCAACTTATATCAATAGTTTATTACGATCATGACAAAAAAAAATCTCATTTATTAAGATATTACTGACATTTATAGTACGCTTATCCGTCCGGAAATTTAGATGGTCATTACAGGAAAATTACATTTAATCAGTTGTCACTGACATTTAGTTACCAAACAAATTTACTTATTCAGCATTCAGTATTCAGAGACCGGCTCTTAATAGATTCAAACCATTTAGAGAATAGTATTCAACATTCAGCTCTTGATGCTATCAAAAACACTCTTAACCTATGCTATTTCTTCCAATCATATAATTAGGAAACATGAATTTGAAAGCCAGTTTTTCAAATTCTTCATGTAAGTGCACAACATTTTCCAATAGGCTTTGTATATCTTACAACTTTCCGAAGGATAGGCTCCAGCGACGAGCAAAGTCTCTGCAAACTGTCCACCTTGAGAGCTTCAACAATCACACTGCACAAAAATGTTTTCTTAAATAAATAAGTTCTGATGGACCCATCAGCAACTAATCAAAAGATGAAAGAAAATAGAACATCAATTCCAGCTTAACATCAATTCCTTAGCATAGCATAGCAAGACAAAAAAAAAAAAAAAAAAAACAACAACAACAACAACAACAACAAACACACACACACACACATACAAAAAAGAAAAACCCAAATTTTCAAATTTTTTTGAGGAAAAAGAAAAAGAAATTGAGAGCAAATACCTAGCAAGAGCAGGACGTTTCTTGTCAGGCTGACCTTCTTCACCAGTACAAGGATCTAAACCCCGTTTTTCCCTCGCCATACTGTTTGATCTTTCCATATACCTCGTTTGCATTTTCTCAGCTCCCAAACACTCTTTCAGTTCAGATCTAAGACCTAAACTGGACTTTCAGTTATCCTAACATAATTTTTTCTTTTTTCGTAGATTCCAATCCAAACGAAAAGAAAAGGAAAAGTAATACTATCAGAAAGCGGGAAAATTGAAAGCAAAAAAATTGAAGCTTTAAGCTTTAGGCTCTTTTGAGGAGGTTTCCCGGAAAGTTCAATGAAGCATCTCTCTTTGTTACCTCCACTGACCGCTAAAAAGGGTTTCCATTAAGATGGCTCATAGAAGAGCAGTGCTATTCCCAACCCCCATTTTGCTAAGTATACCCCTTATTATTATTATAAAATTGTCATAATTTTAAAAGATTAAATTATTCTTAAAATTTTTAAGAACTCTAAGATACTGTGCGACACCCTCGGCCGCATGCCCTAAGGTATGTGCGGCGGACAGCCGTACGCCCTAAGGTATGTGCGACAGACCAGTGCCGCACATTCCTTAGGGTGTGCGGCCGGGGGGTGTCGCACACTACGTTCGCAGTTTCCTCCAAAAAATTCAAAAAATTATTAAAAAATTTAACCAAAATGTGTGTTTCAAGATTAAGTAGTGGCTTGACTTTGTGTAATTTTTAGAAAGCTAAATCGAAGTGGATGAAGTTTCAAAACAAATTAAGATGATAGAGATTAGATGATAGAGAGAGAAATGGAGAGTATTTTAATTTTGGGAGGGAGGTGGGTTGAGTAGATAGTGTTTTAATTTGGGTGGGTGAGAATTGGGGGTTTATTGTTAAAGGGTAAAATAGGAAAAAAAATGGGGGTATACTTAGTAATATAGATGGTATAATGTTTAAAGGGGGGTGAACTAAGTAAATGGGTATACTTAGCATTTTTGGGGGTTGGAATAACAATTCCCCTCAAAGAATTTATGTATGGGACTTGCTATTTCAACCCCTAAAATTGCTAAGTATACTCATTTATTTAGTTCACTCACCCTTTAAATATTATACCACCTATATTACTAAGTATACCTCCACTTATTTTTCTATTTTACCCTTGAACAATAAACCCCCAATTCTCACCTACCCAAATTAAAACACTATCTACCCAACTCACTTCCCTCCCAAAATTAAAATACTCTCCATTTTTCTCTCTATCATTTGCTCTCTATCCTCTCCATTTGTTTTGAAGTTTCATCTACTTCGACTTAGCTTCCTAAAAATTGTACAAAGTCAAGCCACTACTTAGGCTTGAAACACGCATTTTAGTTAAATTTTTTAATGATTTTTTGAATTTTTTTGAAGAAACTGCGAATGGAGTGTGCAGCACCCCCTGACCGCACGCCCTAAGGAATGTGCGGCAGTGGTCTGCCGCACATACCTTAGGGCGTGTGGCCGAGGGTGCCGCACATACCATTAAGCGTGCGGTAAGGGGTACCACACATATCTTAGGGTTCTCAAAAATTTTAAGGGTAATATAGTCTTTTAAAATTGTGACAATTTTGTAATAATGGTAAAGGGGGTATACTTAGCAATTTTGGGGGTGGAAATAGCACTGCTCTTTATGTATGGGTTTGTGTCATGTCAGTCCATGTAAGTTTAATTTTCTATAATCAACCTCCTTAGTATATGGAAAAGTATCATATGTGCCCCTTGTTGTATCATGGGGAGAAATTAACCACTTAGGGGCCGTTTGGTAGCCAGACAAAGATAAGCATTATTATTAATCCTGGAACTATTAGTGCCCTCACTATTATGCATCAGGATTAATAATCCTGTTTCTTATAAGAAGCTGACGTTTGGTAGCACCAGGATTAGATGTTTTAATCCTGTGCTTAATCTAATCTGACGTTTGGTAGCAATAGGATATGACTCAGTATTAATTTTTTTTTCCAATAATAACCTTAAGATTTCATCATCTAACTTATATATATATATATATATATATATTGAGTATTTTTCAATTAAAAAAAATTTAAGAAGTATAAAACAAGGGTTATTATTGGAAAATAAATATGAACCATTAGGGTCGAAAAATTAAACATCAACAATTGAGGAAAAGTTAAAAAAAAAAAAAAAAGGTCAACAGCTCCATCAAAATTTTAACAATCCAAAAGCAAAACATGTTTTACCTATAACATGAATAATATAATAGAAGTTCTATTCTACTAAATAATCGAAATATTTGAAGCACTTCCCATAAAACACCAACTTTAATTTTTAAAAAGAACCAGCATATACTAAAATTGTCAATATTAAGTATTAACATAGTCTTAAATAAAAAAAAAATTGCTGACATACTCATATAGTATCAACGTTATCCAAAAAAGATACTCAAATAATCCAAAAATACAAAAATAATTCATCATAAGCATTGTTTGGGCGAAGGGAGTTAAAATTTAGTTATCATTATTTTTAAGGATCAATTTCACCATTTCCATGCGAGCTTCATTACTCTTAAAGCCACGAAACGCATCGAGTAGGCGAGGCTTTAAAGCCAACTGCACCGCTACACTCACCCGTTCTGTAAGAGACAATCCAAGAGGTTCAAGTAGTTCATCAAGTTGCTCTCTCTTATCACTTTGGTCTTTTTCATGCCCGAGACGACCAACCATTGCTTCTAATGAATTTGCAACTCGTTCCATTGCTTTTGAGCCATTCTCCAAATTTTTGTTCAATCCCTTGCCTATTTCTTCGTTCATCCTTCGACGCTTCCTTGGGTCTGGTCCAGAACTCTTGGGTAACTTATTTTGATTAGCAGATATAGAAGCATCGACGTCCTCAAGTCCCACCTCAGGAGCATCCAAATCATGAACGTGAGTACTTGTACCAACTCTAGTTTGCTGTAAGTCCTCGACAGCATCAGTAGGAGTCTCAGAAAACTCTCCTGTCACCCTATCGTTGCTCCAAATTTTACACCAATCAGGGTAGAACGGAAAAGATTTTGTTCTAAGTTTTCTTACAGCTATATCTTTCTATAAACATAAAAATAAGAATTAGTTTGGTGAGTATCAATATCATTATAGAGTTGTAAGTTCAGTAGGGTAGTAGTATCCTGACTAGAGAAGATGGCTCAGTTCTGATGCTGATTGGAGAAGGATTTGTGGCATCCAGTATAGTCAGTGGTAGTTTGTTCTTATAGGGGTATAACTAGCTAAGCCTTTTTACAAAAATTGTGAATGCTGTCAAGAACATGTTCTTGAATCGCAATAAATCTGAATGCTGTCAAATAAACTAACAGACGTGGGGTTCTTGAAATTACAAAACATGTGAATACTGTCAAGTAAACTAACAGAGGTGTCAATCTAGATTGACATATCATCAGTGTAGTTAGTTATTTTTTGCAAACATCCGCATTTTTTCCTAATTTGAAAAACTCCATTGAAAGAACGCTATCTTTTCTAAAAGAAAGCTGATCCCCTGACTGAAAGCAGGTTACCTTTAAAAAATACGTATACAAATGTGTAAATATTCTAACAATACGCCATTTTTTCCGAAATGTGCCTAAGTAGTATGCCAGACACTTCGCCTATTGCCACTTCAACTAATCTTCTCATCCAACTCAGACTTTAGGTCCGTCTCTCACAATGTTCAGTTCACTACCCAAACAACTTGAAACCTAAAGGTCCAACGCAAAAGAGAAGATTCTGAAATTATGCTTAACACCTTTCTTCGTGGATACTTAGCACTGAAATCGTGGCATCTTGATATAGAAAAGTGACTTTTAACGAACCCATTGGCATCCTGACAGTGTTGGGCTCATAGAAAAGAGTCGAGATAACTCCCATCCTTACATATAGACAGATTGAACAGGGGAGTGAAAATCACTACGCCATTATTCCCCCAGCCTGTAACAGCCAAAATTAAACTACTCTGGAATACCATGCTTTCCATAGTCAGATCTCCCATTTGAATATAGAAAATCATTGCTAGTACACCTTCAAAGCCAACGGCAACTTCATTTTGGAGGCAATTCAGCCAGTTTTATAGAACCATCAAAATGATTATGGGAAACAGCAAGGGCCTAGACTAAAAATAAAGTCAAACGAATCTAATTGAGCCCATAACCAAGTCAG
This sequence comes from Platycodon grandiflorus, assembly GCA_016624345.1. Taxonomy (NCBI): domain Eukaryota; kingdom Viridiplantae; phylum Streptophyta; class Magnoliopsida; order Asterales; family Campanulaceae; genus Platycodon; species Platycodon grandiflorus. The sequence continues at coordinate 86,204,380 of CM028361.1, read as the reverse complement.
TTTAGGTCAAAACAGAAGTTCAAAAAACTGAACCAATTTGGACTCTCTCTCTCTCTCTCTCTCTCTCTCTCTCTCTCAGGTGTTGTGTATAAGTGATGTTGGAAGTTCAATTTGAAGAGTTAAAGTTTAGCTCAGCAGTTTATATGGTGCTTTGTAATTTAATTTACTCATTATATACGAAATGGTTACATTGTGGCCCTGTTTAAGCAGCAGCAGTATATAATTTCTCACAGCAGCATCGAACTAATTAGAATAACAAAAAGAAATTTCAGTACTACAAACAAAAATAAGCAAGAATGGAAAGTTGAGATATGCAAGTACTCGTACCAACAGGAAAAGATCAACATCTGTACAACCAAAATATATAAAATTATTTACATACAAAGATCAAGTCATAACAGTGTTTGGCACAAAGTATCCCTCAACAGAAGACATAATTTGATTAATTCAAGGCATATCAATAACATTACCAATTGGAGACGAGTATTTAAATATCCCAAGTCAATCAAACATGCAACTTGCTTCCCAAAATTTTTAGAAGAATACTAAAGGAAAGTTAACAGGGAGGCTTTTTGGAATATACTTGGGGGCAAATTACAGATTTTGAATATACTAATTATGAATGCTTAAAACAGACAATACATGAATAATCACTAACCCGATTGAATTCATATTTCAACCGTGAGAAGATATTATATGTATGAATACTAGTGAAAAAAAAAATTAGAATTACTAGCAATCACGAATTTTATGCAAAAATAGGGTAAGAGAGATAGAGAGACAAGAAATTGATTGAAAGAGAGAAGAAGAAGAAAGAGAGAAAGAAATCACTAACCCGATTGAGACTCCCACTGATGATTGCCGATTGTCGATTGCCGATTGTCGTTACCTTCGAGAGAGAGAGAGAGAGAAACAACCGTCTTCAAACAAGCAAACGATTGCCGATTGCCTGGTTCAGTGTGTTTGAGTATATATACGAGGGTATTTTTTGGGATTAAAAAAATTAGTGTCGCGTCGTTCTAATCCGGTCTACAATAATACCACCCCCAACCCCAGGATAAATAACGAGGAAAAAGACTTCTTATCCGGGTAACTCCTCTTATTAAGCCCGATACTTAAAAACCTACCAAACATCACTCTTAATTATTATTAGTCCTATCCAGCCTCTTATACGGCTACCAAACGACCCCTCTATGTTGTTTCAAGCTATGAATATATCCGTTAAGTGGAAGGTTGGATGATCATATTTTTCAAGATCAATCCCTACTACTTAACGTATATGTGGATTATTATGTTGCTTTAGGAATAGTGGGATGGTATCATGCTATTCAAGTAACATAGTTAAAAGAGTAAACTATACAAATAGTCCCTGTACTATACCTTTTTTTTGAGATTGGTCCTTACCCCACGCCATTGGTCCTTGTAGTGGTATGGATTACACCGTTGGTCCTTTCGTTAAATTTTTGTCGTTAAGTATAGACACGTGCACCTTAAGTAATTTCAGTTAGGGGTAAAATAGTCTTTTCATAATAAAATGTACAGGGACCAAGTACCAAAATTTTTCTTTCTCTCTCCTCCTTCAACCTTTCCTTTCCCCTTTTTCCCTCTCATTTTTCTCCTCCTTCAACCAATTGCACCCTGTTACAAATGAGGCATGTTCTCCAGAAACTTATGATGTAGAATGCTCCGCTTTGTCTTGAGAATGCCCTTCTCCTTCTTTCTCGGATTCATGGCTACGCCAACTATAGAAGGATGGATCTCAGCCTCTTTTTATTAGGATAGGAAAAGTAGGGGCACCTCTTATAAAGACTTTAAGGACTTTTGCCCATGATCGACTGCGTCAGCAACTCCTGTGGTCTCCCTTTCTTGTGAAGGTATGGTCTGCCCCCCTCCCCTATGAGCGTCCAATAAAAGGGGCCCGTTCCTCCTCCGATTTTTTGAGCCCTTTCACTTTTCAATCTATAGCTCAATTTTGCTATGGCGACAAAATTTTCACTGGATTTGGGCAAAAGCGAAAGTCTCAAAGTATATGTACACTTCACTTCTCTCTCTAAAATTTAAAGAGATGTTTCTCTCTAAAACCAAGTGTTGCTGCCAATTTAAGCACATGGGCGAAGAAAGTGTTGTTGCCATCGCTACAAACGAAGCCAACCATCCAATCCAAAGAATTGAATCGGCCTAGTAAGACTTTGAGGTGGGAGCGGCCATGGCGGAACTAGAAAAGGGAAATGACAATCACCTTCAATTTTTAATTTTTATTTTTGAACAAGAGAGATCTCCTTTCCGTTTTGAATATTTCTGGGTTTTCTTGTTTTGGATTTTGTGTTCGTCGGCAACGGTAGTGGCGGTGGCAGCCATGGTGGTACCGGCAGCCATGGTAGAACCGAAGGAGAAGGGCCTAAGGGGTTGGGGTGAGGAAGAAAGGGGTTTAAAAATTAGATTTAGCTAATTACGAAAATACCCTCAATTAAGTTTTAAAAAACAAAAATATTACGGACATTTTTGTCCATTCAAAATAAAAGAATGCATGAAACATTTTACCCTTGGACAAAGGCATGAGAGTTGCACGTGAGCAGACTTAATGGAAAAAAATTAACGAAATTAGACGGAAGGACCAATTGCATAAAAAATTTCAGTACAAGGACTTAATTTTTTTGAATTTCAGTCCCATGACCAATCCCATAAAAAGGGTATAGCACGGGGACTATTTGTGTAGTTTGCTCTAGTTAAAAAGAAACATAATTAAAATCTTACACAATATAAATAAATTGGTGTGTGAGAATATTACTTAGTTTCCATTCACATAAATTAAATTGACAATTTTCAGGTATTACACTCGGTTAGTATCTATAAGTAAATTATTGGCTAAATAAATATTACCAAAAATATTTTATCATTTCTCCCCTTTTAAAACTATGACTGGAAAGTAAAGTGTTTATAGAATGAAATGGTATTCTTCGTAACGATTTGTTATCATATATAAGCCATATTGGATGAAGCAGAACATTTACAATGGCTTAGAAATACCTTAGATTTCCACTCAGCTAAAAATTTTATGGTTAACTTTTTATTTTTATATTTTGAAAATCTCAATCTTTAGTATCATGTGTCATTTGTGTGATGAGAAGGATTCAACTCACTAAACAACCAAAAAATGGGCAATTGCCCTTCTTCAACTTCAGAAAATTTATTCTCCTCGTAATAATATTAGCTTTTAAGATTTTCTAGTTGTTGCAAAATGAGTCAAAAGAGTTTAGAAAAGGGGAAGCACGTTAATTTAATCTTCTTTTTTTCCTTACAAAATGACAAACTAGCAAAACTCTACAAGACCATAAAGAATCTCGTCAAACATCCTTGGTTTTACGAGCTGCATTATGAGCTTATTTAATTCTTTATCTAGTGGAGTATAGTTAATTAACATGGTATCCTAGCACGATGGCGCACAAGTAAAATTTGTCGCACACAACAACGCATTTGCATGTATCTCTAACATGCTTTCAGCTAATAAATGAAGCACATTTTTGGGTTCATCTATTTTTCTTATACAATATGTTAGTACAACTTACAACACTGTGGTCCAAAAAAATACAAGGAGGTCAAGATGCCATTCCAAGCATATCAAGGACTAGAAACTGAAATCTCTCAAACAATAGAGGTAGTAAAATGTAAATGGAGGTGTGAACACAAAAGTTTGTATGTAGACAATGTACGTATAGGATGGGCCCGATGGGGGGACAGGGACGAGAATGGAGTGATCAGGATCGTTGATTTGGAGAAACAATGTCTTAACTACTTTTCCTCGAAGTTCCAGAAATTCGCACGTGAGGCTGATTCGGCATTGAACGAACCCATGCTTAGGTGTTAAGGTGACGTCATATTATACTGTGGTGGTGCGGCCGTCTATCGCTTACTGCGGCTTGCGTGATTAAAATTATTAATCCGTTTTTTTATTAAAAATTGTTTATTATCTAATCAAATCCAATGATCGTGATGTTAATTTAAAGAAGAAATATTAAAGTTGACCGACCCTAATGATAGTGAGTGATGTCATTTTACCTAATATTTTTATTATTAATAACTCACACATCCGTCCATCAATATATAGTGGGTCAATGAGATCCATCTTACAAAAAAAACCTTGAAAGACCGTTTTTTTTTTAATTTGTCTTTCATTATTAGTACTTTTTTTGGCATAATGGTAAGAATATCATTATTATTCTACATAAATTCATAAATTTCTTTCAGTCAAAAATTATCAAACATCTTTATTGTTCAACGTAAACTCATAAACTTGTTCTAGTTAAAATTAGCTAGTTTGACGGTCTCCATTACATTATTTTGCTTATCAGCTTATGTAATATGGCGTGATTCCTGGTCCCCATTACATTATTTTACTTATCAACTTATGTAATGTGACGTGATTCCTGCTCGTAGTTCGCCACATAAAAAATTTTCAATCAATAATTTTAAATTTAGTGTAATTATAGAACAACCACAACCACTAAGTCAAGTATCGACATACGATTTGTAACACCGCATTACTTTAAGTAACAAGACTAGTCATCCCTTTTAGCTTATATTTTGTCTAGGGTCTTACTTATTGTTCCCACATTACGCATTATCTATGCGGAGAAGTGTACATTGTTCTACTAAATAGATGTGTGGCCTTAGTTAGGGTTTGCACGAGTCGAGTAGTTTATAACTTAATATAACTAGACAAATAAACTAAACACAACCTTAGAAGTGATAAGATACATAAACGAGTTTAACCAACTCGAATAAACTTGATTAGAGTCGAATCCAAGTTTGCCTGAAGATCAATTTTAAATTTTTAGTGGATTTGGCTTGCATACAGCTCCAATTATTAGAGATAAGTCTTATGTAATCCTTAACCTCACTCAAAGGATCCTCATTTTTATATTTATTTTGGAGACTTTTGTTTAAAGAGTCTCACTTTAAATATAATTTATTTATATGATCTGATCTCCATAATGTTCCAGATTTTGGATAAACCAAAGAATAATTTTACAAAGACTAGTTCCAGATGCATCATATATGATTCCTAAATTTTGACCTTACCAAGTTGTGAGCTCAATGACTAGTCCCAAATGCATTTTGTTCTTAAACTTTGACTTGTCCAAATTGTGAGCTCTTTAAGCAGAAAGAATGGAATTTATATCATTAGGCAAAAAGTTAGTGTGCAAGTACATAAGAATAAGCTCTTATCACACGTCACTCGCAGTTGGGTTGGCAAAAATCAAACTCATACCAACCATCCTAGCAGCCAGACTTGACCAAAAAACAAACTCGGACATATTAGACATCCATCAAGTCTGCTGAGAACTCACTGTAACATAATAAGCATAATATGCAGCTCAACATCACTGTGAATGCAGGAAGTGTATTTGGAAACTTTCATTAACTAGTTGTACAAGATGCCATATTAACGGCATAAGTTCCAGAAGAACTGCACGGTCCAAGACCAGCATTACAGAACGGTTGTTTGTCAATGAATATTTGATCAAAAAGTTAAATAAATCTCCTCGACATCATATTCTCTAAAAGCATGTTACAGCTGTGGTATCAGAATTAACCAAGTCCTTCAATAGGAGTAACAGACCACCTGCCTCAACGTTGTTGTGCTAGATGCTACTCCTTGCTCTTTTTATTTCCCTTCCTTTTGTCTCTTTTGGTTTGCTGTTTTGGGCGAGATCTCCTCTTCACTACTTTCTTGATTTGCTTCTTCTTAACCACAGGTACACTATGCCTCTTTTCGGACCCTGTGGTCAGCCTGGGTACTGCAACCCGAAGATTTTCAGTCAAGTGCTCTTCCTCGCGAGATATCTCGCTTGTTGTCACCATGACTTTCACGTCACCATTATCATATGTCGTTGTTCCTTTCACCAATGAACAATGCTACTGTTAGTTCAGGCCTGAAGCCTGTGAAGTACTCACAGAATGAAAATCTTAAAGGGGAAATTTTTGGATATCTTGTTTAGTTCTATTGAGTAAAATCTATTTCACTGAAGTGTTCCTGATTTTTGACTCATCATTTTCCAAAAATGCTACTCCCTCCGTTCCATGCAAAGAGTCCACTTTCCTTTTTTAGAAGTCAACATGCGACTAAATCAAATTAAAATTTTACATACTTTACTTATGTTTTAGGAAATAAAATTTTATTAATTAAAAACTACCTTAAAAATACAATGGATTACAACTTTCATAAGTTTGTAAAAATAACTAAATTTATGTAAATTATTGGTCAAACTTTAACTAAGTTGACCCAAAAAAGGCAAAAGTGGACTCTTTGCCTGGAACGGAGAGAGTATCAAATTTATATTGTTACCACCAGACAGTGAGTTATAAATAGTTTGAACTTTTCTAGAAACTTCAGAAACTCGAAAGCCCCCAATCAAATTTGTTGAATAATTCCAAGACCACACTAAATAAAAGGGGCTCAATTGGCAGTATTTAACTCGTCATACCAGAAACTGATGCTAGAGGCTCCACTTCGTCGTCTTCTTCATCATCGTCCTCACCATTTTCATTTGGTCCTGCATCTGCGTCAGCTGGAGCTCCACCATCACCATATATAACATATTCTCTTTCCAGTTTTCTCTGCAGAATTAGTTAAAAACCAAGTCAGTTCACACGTGTATGCTTGAGAAATAAATTCTTAGCTCCAATCATTATTATTGCAGAAGATATACTAAAAGTTCAAAAGATTACGAAGTAGGAAACCAAAAGCCGGCAGTGTAAACATGGCCTAGACAGTTCAGCATTTTTTTCCTTCCACTACTTCCTAAACATTCTCTCTCTGTTCTGAACCCAAAACAAATTTTGAATATCAAACACGCATTGTTTTCGCATTATTAGGTTTACAGATCTCCACCTAAACATTTAATCAAATGAAAAAATATATATAAACAGTTGATGTTCTTCTGGCAGTATAAACAAGGACACTAGAAATGAAACTCTCACAATCTTTTCACCCAGCTTAGAAATTGGCAAGAGCAACAAGTAGTACAAAGTTGTACATCCACAAGATAAAGTGTCACTTAATAAATCTGTAAGAGGAAGTACAGCATTTACACGTTGACAAAAGGAAGTTCATAGGTAAGAGCATGAAACAATCCATAGCTTCAAAAGCAAGCATGAATCATCAAATTTTTATTTGTCAACCTCCACTATGCAATACTATTGGGCAGCAGAAAGGTTGATTTCTAATAGATCTCCATAATAACAAGGTTTGAATAAAAGCAGCAATACAAAAGTGATAAGAAAATCAGATTGACGTCCGAAGATAGTACACTCAATTTTGCTACAACAAGAAGAGATATTGCTGAAAGCATTGACATTTTCTTGTACTTACAAATTTTTGAAGGAGGGCAAGATGGAAAGAACTAGAAGCGTATAGTTTTAGGCCTTATGTCTACCCCTAGCGAGTATTAGTTAAGATGCCTTATAATTTTCACAGGTGAAGTAGAGCTGGAAGGACTACTATTATGGAAGTAAACAATGTTGACTTGCAGAAACAAGTTAACTTTAGGAAACTAGATCATTCATTATGCTACAAAAGAATGTACGTGATTAGATCATCCTGCCTTGCTACACATCCACATGGGCTATTTGATTGCTTCCTCAAGTAGTCGCTAATGCGAGAACAAGATGGTGATAGCAGCTTGATTTCAGTGATACTATATTTATTAAAATGTGTTGACAACTTCATACATGATCCAAGATTTAGGCGTGACCTGCCAATTGACAACTACACATTTTCAGACTCTTCGTGCTGTCTTGGATTAAAATGATCAATGTAAATTTAATACAACGTTAAAGGGTTTTGAGTTTCTACACGACTATAATTAACAAAGATCACCTATCCATAACCCACATCTATAATTATAATTATAATTCCACTAGATGGACAACTTTATTGAAGAACTCAAAACAAGGCTTCTTTGGATAAACAGCAATACAGCAACTTCACAATGCTTAGGAATCCAACAATGACTTTACTCATTCCTTTATGTACAAAAAATGAAGGGTGGGGGTGAACGTTGGAGTACAATTTCAAGAAATGGAATTATTCTTATAAACAAAGTTTCATTGTAATGCAGGAGGTAGCGCGAGCGGGCGTGAGGGTACTTCGATACACGTCAAAGCCCGTGTTTCTTAGGGTGAAACAAAGGGAGAAAACCACAAACTGTTTGCTTTTAGCAAATCCGAATGTTCTCAAAGGAACACTATAAAACATACAAATCTGAAATTTATTCAAGGCAAGGCTGCCCTTTGCAGATTGCAGCAAAGCTATTTATAGTATGTACAAATAGATCAGCCAGGGGCTTAGTACATGAATTTAAATTCCTAATGTGATAATCAGACTTGACTAGGGACTTTTAAACAACTATGACTCTTACAGAAAACCAAAACACCAAGACTTTTTAGACTATCAAGACTTGTAGAACAAAAAAAATGCAGAGAATCTAGTACTGAGTTCTTCAGTAAAATGGAAGAACATTCTTACAACTTCAAGAAACAACGTACATTTTACATCATGAACAATAACAGCTATAAATTTGAGAATACCTGAACACCCTATTCCTAATTATTAAGAGTAGTACTAGGCATCTGAAAACCATAATCCAACTTTGAGTTCAAACTGTTATGCCTAACGTATAGTTAGGCCAAGCCTCAACCACTTGTAGAGCTTGAGCTCATAGGCTGACCAACCAATGCTTAACACCTCAGTTTCCGGGATAAACGAAAAAGAGTCATACTTTCCATTTTGGTTAATCCCAAAAATAGAGTCGCATTTGTAAAATTTAAACTTCAAATATTCATATTCTTTTAACTTTCTTTTTTCTTCTCAAAGATGATATTTATCTAATGTGCCATACAAAAAAATAGATATAACTTCAATGCAATTTTAAGGAAATATGGTGAAGCAAAAGTACAATATTAAAATATTTGACTTGTAAAATGCGTCTCTTTCTTCGGGATGGAGAGTCTACTTAGCATCATTGTATTATAATCAATCTAATAAAAGCAAAACAACATAACCTCATCAAACACTATAACAATGAACTCATGGAAATGAAACTAAAATCAAATTCATACATGAATCTAAAAGAGCCTAAAATTGATACCTTTTTGCGCAGCTCGATGCGCTTACGGCGTTCAGCTTCCTGTTGTAGATGCTGCGCTTCTTTTCTCCTCTTCTTCTTCCGCTTGTGAAAACCAGTCACAAAGTCCCTAATTCACCCCCCCAGACCATAAAGCAGAGCAATTAGAGAATGATCCAGACCACAAATTTTACAGAAAAGTTCAAATTTATCACATATAAACAATTTTTACAGCAAACAGATACAAACAGTGTGTGTGTGTGTGGTGTTGGAGAGTGTGAAGTCAGGAAATACTGGAGGTCTTTTTCGTTGAAAGAGACGGAGAGGGATTTGTTCTTGAGGGCTCTCTTCTTGATATGACGAGCTCTTACGTGTGGGGTAAGTCCGCCTTCCTCCATCGCTTCTTCTTCCATCGCTAGCGACTCTCCTAAACCCTTCCCCAGACAAACCCGCCCACAAGTACGGGTGGCTTTGATACCTAGACGCGGCTACTCCCGCTTGTTAACGGTACTAAGAGCATCCAAAAAAAAAAAAAAAAAGAGGATTGCTATTAACACCACCCAATCCTCTTAATACACCCCCAATTTAATTACAAAAATGCCATTATATTATTAGACATAAATATCCTTCTTTTACTAAATACACCACCCTAAATATTAAAACACCACACAAACCTCTAAATACACCACCAAAACACCACCACCTAAATTTCTAAATACACCACCAACCAATTCATCAATACACCCTCTACCATAACAAGCGGCTATAACGTTTACGCTGAGAACTCAAACTTCAAACCCAGGAAAGAGACCAAGCCAAACACTCTCAAAAACTCAAGAACTTCAAACCCAGTTTAGCATCCAAAGCCAAACTCACAACATCCATACTTCCAAACTCAACTACAACTTCAACTTACCATCTCATATCAAACTCCCATTACCCACGAACGACGTAAAGCAACCACATTGCAACAAAAATCAGACATGGATACTAAAGAAGTAAAGTAGACCATTGATGTAAGTATTCTATACCGTTTTCAAGTTTTCAATCCATTTTTTTTTAAATTTCGGACATACTGGGACGTAGTTTGTGTTCGGGACTGGTCCATGGAACACCACAGTGGTGTTCGGTGACCACCCACCGAACATACTTGATATGTTCCATCGCACAGGCCGAACACCACTGGGATGTTCATGAGCTAGGACCGAACACCACAGGGATGTTCGTTAGGTGGTTCCCGAACACCTCTATGGTGTTCTAAAGCTTGTCCCGAACACCACTCATTTGTTCCAGCATCTGTCCCGAACACCACTATGGTGTTCCTTAATTCCTTACCGAACAGAAACTTTTCAGGTTATGTTTTGTTGAAATTTTTGTTTTGTTGTAAACAGGATTCAAACACATTGTCTGAGGGTAGTGTTGCGCCGGTTGTTAAGGAGATTGAACCGGTTCAAGATATCGTTATGGATTACACCAATGTTTTCACGACGTATGAAATGTTTACATCTCGTGATGCATTGTTTGATTGGGTGCGTGTGACGGGAAAGGAACACGGGATGGTGATTGTAATTATCAGATCCGATAGTGGGTCGTGTAAAAAAAGAGCTCGGTTAGTTTTGGCATGTGAACGTAGTGGGAATTACCGGGAATTCAAGAAGCCTGGAAAGTTCTCTGAAGTAAATACCGAAGAAGCTACCATGGAAAAGGACGTTGTGAGCAAATCAAAGAGGAAAAGGGAAAGCTGAACGAAGAAGTGTGGTTGTCCATTTCGGTTGAGGGTAGACAAATATCGGTGATGGACCTTGGGCATTGGATGTTCAATGTGGTGTCCACAATCATCCAACTGAGACTATTTGGAGGGCCACTCATATGTTGGTCGATTATCGCCCAAGGAGAAAGACTTTGTCATTAATTTGTCTCACACAAATAGTAAACCCAAGGACATTTTGTTTGGGTTAAAAGAAAATTTTGTAGATAATAAGTCCACAATAAGGACTATCTACAATGCTCGGTTGCAAAATAGAGTTGTAGAGCGTCAGGGTCGATCTCAAATGCAGCAGCTTATGTTCAAGTTGAATGAGCATGGATATTTATATCATCACATTCGCTGTGAGAAGACCGACGTTGTCAAGAATATTTTCTTCGCTCACCCAACGAGCGTTGATTTATTGCGATGTTTTCCGAGAGTCCTATTTATGGATTGTACATACAAGACAAACAGGTCCAAGTTACCTTTGTTGGAAATTGTTGGTGTCACCTCGACGCAAATGACATTTCATATTGCCGCCGCGTATTTGGAGTTTGAGCGGGAAGAGAACTATACGTGGGCGCTGACAGTCTTAAAAGGATTGATGGACCAATTCTCTCTACCCCACGTGATTGTTACGGACAGAGAACTTGGTCTAATGAATGCAATTCAGAAAACATTTTCCGACTCGAGACATTTCCTTTGTCGGTGGCACATTAACAAGAATATTTTGGCAAATTGCAAAAAATTATTCCGTGTGAAGGATAAATGGGATTGTTTTTCTATGCAATGGAATACGTTAGTTCTCGCTGATACTGCGGCAAATTATGATGCCTTGCTACAAAGACTCCAATCGGACTTCAAAGATTATCCACTAGCCGTTAAATATGTCATGGAGCAATGGTTGATGCCATACAAGGAAAGATTTGTGTCTTTATGGACGGATACAGTCATGCATTTTGACAATACCACAACAAATAGGTATCTATCATTTTAATATCGGCGTATATTTGATTGTTTTATATATTTTGTTAGATATATACTTAATAAGGTTGTAACTTGTATTTCAGGGTGGAGAGTCAACATGCATTGTTGAAAAGACACTTGGCTCGAGCCGGGTAACTTTGAGACTTGTTGGCGGATTCACACCCTCATTGAGACTTCACACACAGCAATCAAACAGTCTTTTGAGAAGAGCAAAAATGTTGTCCAAAGATAAATACAAATCTATTGTATTTAGAGAGCTGCGAGGATGGTTTCGATGCATGGATTGAACTTGATCTATGATGAATTGAGCGCTATTGGTGAACATGGTGTAGACCCTCTTGTGTGGGTGTATCGAGAAAGAGATGCGGGCTGCCTTGTGGTCATGAGATTGACGAATATAAGAGATCGGACATGCCAATTCCACTTGATAAGGTTGACGCCTTTTGGAGAAAATTAGATATCATACCTCCAAAGGTAGAAGATCTGGAATTGTCGAAGAAATGGGCAGCCGATTTAAACAAGAAATTGTTGAGCTATCGTCCAAGTGGGAACAAGCACACGAGACCGAGAGGTTGTTAATCTTAAAGAGATTGATCGAAATAAATCAACCTCCAACGACATCACTTACTCATCCCGTTGAAAAACGAAAGTGTTGACTCGTGGTCGTCCTAAGTCCGTAAAGACTAAAAAGACAAGTCAACCAAACGGGATCCGAGTAAGTTTGAGTATGTCCAATCCATAGAAGATAGCGTTCACCATGCGAAGAGATTGCATACGAGGTTGGTCCGTCCATTAAACAACCTCTTACCCTCGGTTCGACACGGCACTTAAGCCAAAGAAGAAACAGGTATTTTTCTTTTTATAACCTTTTTAAGATAGAAAAAACCTGGTTATACGCTTTCGAAATATTTATGGATTGATACATCTTTTTCAATAGGTTGTCCAAGAAAGGACTCGAATCGCGACTACGAGTGGTTTTATCCAACAACTACCATCACATTTGCACAATTGGATTGTAGAGACAAAAATGTTAAAAGTGATGGTCATTGTGGATTCCGTGCCGCGTGCACCAACTTGGCTTCACAGAGGACTCGTGGGGTAGGATTAGAGGAGCACTTCTTCACGAGTTGACTACCAACCAAGAGTTATACAACAATGTGTTCATTGAACATGGTCGCGTTGAAGAAGTGTTGCATATTCTAGACTACTACAAGGAGCCGCACCTAAGGAACACCGGTTTTGTTTGCCGAAATGGGTCATTTGGTCGCATCGGCTTTCAATGTTGCGCTCGTGTGTTTGGATTTACAAATTCGATGACGTATTTGCCCTTAAGAACCCCAATCCCAAGTGATCCACGGATGATATGTATTGGATTTGTGAATAATGATCATTATATTCGGTACACACCATATCAAGGATATTATCGATGTTATTTATGTTATATATATCCATGATATTGATATGTCGTATATTTTGTAGGTGTTCTTGCGAGGAGTCCATTACCACCGTTGCAGATAAATGGAATACATACCGACTTCAATGTGCATTTCGGAAAAATTAGATTGGCGACCGACTTAATTTGTATAGTGACGTGGGAACCCGCTATCGGTCGAAGCGCCGCGACTATCTCTTTAGATTAGCTTCATTGTAAACCACTATGTTCATTACTTTTATAAATCAACATGTATTGTAAATCAAATTGTGAATCAATTTGTGTTGTAAATCAATATTTTGCTTTTATGTCATTTAACTTATAAGTAATTCTGAGTTAATACAAAATGCATACCATCAAAGAAATAATAGTAACACATGACTACCAATGTGCATAATACTATAACATCGTCTTTAAATACAACAATATCCAAATTGAAATACATAATACAATAGTCAACTTCAACTAACACTTCTCCTCCTACGACTAGACGCAGGCGAAGGTCCCGCCCGATGTGGTCCCTCATCATCCGGACCTCCTAATGCATCATATGCTCGTAGGATCACCGACTCAAACTCTTCCCGGAGATAGATCGGTCTCCGCTCTCAATCGTTGCACCATCGGTTGCATTAAACCCCGTGCGATCCGACAATGTCCCAAGCATCTAGCGGAGCGATATGCGCGTTGCGACGTAGGCGGACCGACGGTCGGGGTCTTGAACGATGGGATGTGAATGTGTGTAATACCATTCAAGATATGAAGGGTCACACTGTCTGCTGGTCGGGCGGTCGACCAAGTCTCTCGTCGATAACACATGACTATCCCATTGTACAAAGTACTTGACAAGTACCCCATATATCGCGCCTGTTGGGTTTCCTTTCGGGGACACCGGAGCAATAGGGACGTATGGAATTGTCGTACATATCCAAACTGTCTCGACTCGATCGGGATGATATGGCTCCACAATGGTGTTTCTGAGATGCATCCATGGTAATACGAGATCGTGGAACGGAAAATGTTGTCTCACCGTCTCGGTATATGGCTTCCAAATAACCCGTACCAATTTAAAAACAGATTAATACTACATGTATATTTGACACGAGATTTTCACGTATATAAAAACAGTAATACTCACTTCACTGGGTTTCATGGAGTCAAGAACCTCACGCACCGACATTAATCTTTCGATAGAAGTTCCTTGTCCACCCTTTGGTAGCCACCTCTTTGCAAGAGGATTTTCCTCCATCGCACGTTATGTGGAGGCCTAAACACCGGGAATCGTTCATATATCCATGCCTACGTGAAATGCAATAAGAAGACACAATAATCAGTTCATAATCTATTAAATATTTAACACAACATATTGAAAATAAGTAAAAATATGAACTTCTTACCTCCAACAACGTGGAATATCCAGCCATTTGTTTGGTTGTAATCCTAGACGCTTGCCCTAGTGTCTATACGGATAAGCAAGAGTGGCAGCTCCCCATGCATATGTATGAACACTATCAAGCTCAACCAAGAACTCCAGGTAAGAAGTATTTACCCGAGTGCCACTCTTATCAGCAAAAATTGTACAACCTAAGGTGTACAATAAATATGCCCTAGCCGAGAAGGCGCGCCTTTCTGGATCATCGACATAGCATCTTCACTAAACCTCTCCCTAAGCCACTCTAGCCTAGATGATCCTCGCACCGCGCATTCCTTCTATGGCTTCGTATGAAACTCCCAACCACCGCTCAACATCAAAAGTAGATCTTTGGTGTACTACTCCGTCTTGATAAAGCTGAGTCCCTGTGATCGGAAGACCAGTAAGGCAAAATACATCATCCAATGTGATTGTGTTAGGTCCAAGGTTGCTCTATATAGGCTAGAAGGGGGGGTTGAATAGCCTATGTCCAATTTTTGAAATAGATTCAAAAATCTTACTTCACTAGGGTTTTATAAATTTTGCAGGCGGAAGACTTGTGAAACACAGGACAAGTTGAGAATGGCCGATCTTGACAGACAAGATCGCGGTTCTTTGATTGGAAATCTGGAAATTTTAAAGCAACACAATCAAATCACAATCACACAAAAAGAGAGAATATTTAATATGGTTCACACTTATAAATAAGTGCTACGTCCACAACCAAAGTGGTCAACTTTGGATTTGAAAATCGTGTACTAGGTTTTTCCACTAGATATTTTACAAACTAAATCTCTAATGGATTGTGTACAAAAATTTTGTTGACCAAGTGTTTGTGTGGAAGAATTGATATCAATAAGATACAATTCTCGTGAGCTATGAACAGCTAGGTGTTGCAATCAATGAAGAGCTTTAATGGACTGATCGTCTTAGAGTGAGGCTCTTCAATGAAGGATGTACAGATAGGACGTTTAAGCTTTTAATGCACTTGAAGAAGATGAAGAAGATTCAGAGTTGTAGTTGTTGAAGTATGTTCAATGCAGCAATGGAGTCTCCTTTTATATGCAGGAGGAAGCTTGGAGCCGTTGGAGATCTTCTAATTTGAATTTAAGAGCAATTAATGCTCTAGTATGGTTGTTGACTCGATAGGCCGACCGTAGCTTGCCTGTTTCGACACTTTGCTAAAAATAGGCGGTGCTTGCAGGAGGAATGTCCTTTTCGAGTGTATGCCAAGAATGGAAACCTTCATTGAATGCTTTGCAGTTAACGTTGCATCGAAGTCAATGAAAGCCTCAAATCGGACATGTCTTCGGCAGTTCTCTTATCGGACGTTCTTAAGGTTCTTCATTGCCGATGAAGCTTGGCCGACATGAACTTGTCCGATATTCAAACGAAAGCTGCGATGCATTGTTTGCCTATGTGAGGACGTCCGATGTCCTATAGGCTATCTTCTTCAAGGCTATATACAATAAGCAATCCTAGGCTATTCAAGCTATGCCTAAGTACAAGTTGCCACTCTAACACACGCAGCCCATTAGTCACCTTGTCTTAGACTTAGGTTATGGATTCAAGCAAATCTAGGCTAATATGCAACAATCTCCTCCTATTTGCTTGAGTCCATGACCCTACGAATACAATATCACCGACCGTGTTCAAGTCTAGTAATAACATGCTTGTAAGATTGATATATTAAATAAGCATGCCCTAGATGAACTTACATAAAGGTCATTGTATTCAAGAATTACAAAGTGTTTACAAAAAGGAAATTAAGCAGACACTTGTAATTAGACCGAATTTAAAGACATGCGAGATAGGCGAATAGGCAATATAGGACATGTCTTTAAACCGGTGGTTTAAATTTCATGCAATCACATAATAAGTTCATAATAAACATGAAAGTTTTAAAATATAGACATTGTTAATTAAACAAGTTGTTTAATTACAAAGTTTAGTAAAAGATTATACAAAATATTATCTTGGTTCTAGAGGATGACCGAGATGATGCACGACCTTTGCCTTTGCTCGATGAAGATTGCCCATATGCCCTTGATGCCCATTTAGAGTCAACAGGCCTTAAGTCTTGCAATTTCTTCGTTTCGCCGCTAGCTCTTCTTTAGTATCGGCCAATTCAGAGGAGAGCTCTTTGTTCTTCGTTTGAGCGAGCATTATGCTCAATGAGCTTGGTCTCGATCATTGTTGAGTCCGGCCATCTCCTCCTTCATGGACGCAAGCGAGGCATCAATAAAGCCGAGGCGGTGCTCGTAGTTCGCGCTCCTTGCGGTAGTAAGCCAAGTGCTTGGCCGTGAGATTACGCGTTGCTCGCACGGAGTGAACAGAGCGATTGGCTGGCGTTGAGAGTGAAGCACAAGCTTGTAGCCGCCTTCAACCATGTCGACGACTGCATCGGCTTAGTTGCTATGTTGTCCCGTTGGTTTCGAAGTTGGCGACGTCCCGGATGAAGTGGCGAGATCGGTGGCAAGGGCACTTAGGCCGAGATGGATCGTAGGCAGCATCAAAGCGGCCTTTGCACCTTTGGAAATCTCCATCACTTGGGTCATGCGTCGGCTGCACATGGGTGATGTGAGACGATCGAGAGTTGGTGCGGGGCCTTGGTCGTCAACAGAGATGACCTCAAAATCTTGCAAAAATTTGTGGATAGCCTCAGCAGGATAGTAATCAGACGAGTCAGGATGACTGGCTGATGGTCCTGCTGAGGGGGAAGGATGGCTGGTGGCTTGGGTAGGTGAGGGTGGAGGATGGCTGGTGGGAGACAGGGATTGGCTAGAGGATGAGGGAGAATGGATGGTGGAGGAGATTTCAATAGAGGGAGAAGGAAGGCTAGAAAAGATGCGAGGAACAGGGAAGAGCCTTTCTATGTAGATGACATAGGAAAGGGGTGAATGAAGAAAGGAGGAGAAAAGAAAGGGGAAAGGCTAGGAGAAAGGAAGAGAAGAGGGATGAGAGGGTTGAAGCCAAGGAAAGTTGTGACTACATCAATGTAGACCACGGGGTGAAAAAGGATGGAAGGATGGCCGATAATGGTGAAGACGGGGTTTAGGCGAGAGAGAGAAAGGGGAGATGTCCGATTTGGTGGGAAGGGGAAGGCCTAGGTCCTTATGGATTGCAACCCATTGGTTGAAGATCATAAGATCTTGAACCCGAGTTGTGGGAGAAGAAGAGTTGGGACCAGCGGGAGGAAGAGGGTCATAGTAGGCACCCCATTGAAAGATGATTTCACCGGACATAGGCCGGAAATCTCTTGGGGTAGTCAAGGGTGGCCAAGAAGGGGTCGAGTCGGCAGGTTGGGTTTAGGCTGTGTCTCGAAGGACAGAGCTGCACCTCGGGGTGTAGGTGGTTATAGGAGTAGGTTTGAGGCGTTTGGGAGTAGGCGGGTCGGAAGAGGAGAGATAGGTCGTTTGGAGGATGGGGTTGAGAAGAGGTGGCAGAGAAAGATGGCTTTGTGTGGTGGTTGTTTGGATGGGAGCAGATGGAGGAGGTGAGGAAGTAGGTGAGGTGGTAGGGGAAGTAGGCAGAGGTGGTGAAGGTGGAGAAGGTGGAGGAGAGGAGGTTGCATGGCGGTTCCACAAAATGGACCTTCTTCTTTGCACTCTTTTTAAAGCGTTTGCCATGCTTGGACTTAGTAGGAGTGGAAGAGGCAGAAGTTGGTGAATGAGATGTTGTGGTGGGAACTGCTGGTGGAGGAACGGCCATGGAGGAACGGCTGGTGTGGATGAGACCTTAGGAAGGCCAAATGATTCGTCTCGTGGGTAGGAGGGTTTGTTTGGTTTGGGTTTGGAGGATTGGGAGGTAGGTTGAGAGGGTTTGGAGAGGTCACCGGTTGGAAGGATGATGTGTCCTTCTCAACAGCGCTTTGAGCGAGCTTTGGATTGTTTGAGTTTAGGAGTGAGAGAGGAGAGTGTTTGGGCTTTTGGTAGGAGGCTCAAGGGCTCATAGGATCGTGGTCTAGCTCGCCGAGGTCAAAGTGTTCAGCGGCTCGGCCAGATGGGTGTAGGCTCCTCCTCCTCGGGTAACCCAATATAGGTGACCTTCCTCTTACCCTTGCGGCTTGGGTAGAGGGCCACCGTAGCGATAGCAGCAGCGAAGTGCAAAGCGGAAGCGTAGCAAGGCGGCAGCCACCACGCGTTGGTTGTCCTTTGGCCATATCATCCCTATAGCGGGTGATGTTGTTGACCGTGAAGACGTAGGTGTTGGACACCTTGATGAGGTCGTCGAAGCGACCACTCATCAATCTCCTCATAATAACGGAGGATGACATTGATAACCCCGACAAAGGGCCTCTTCATGGACGGGTGAGCTTGGACTTGCAACGCCGGGATAGCATTGAGAAGATGATCTTCGCCCGGTTGAGTTGCTTGCGAAGGACCACGCCTTGGTCCACATCACCGTTGGGAGGTGAAGATGTCCCTCGAGCCATTTTTGAATAAAATGCTCTTGTCGAGCGATGGCCGATATGGTAGGGGTTTTCGGGAAGAGGTTCCTAGACATCTCGGAAAACCTCTCTCGGCGGACCCTCATCATCTCCAGGCAAGTGCCGATTCGGCATCGGTCAAGTCCAATTTGCCTTCAACAGCGGTCAAGGATTTCTCCAACATCCTTGTAGGTCAACTTGATGTAGTGGCCCCTGATGTAGCCCTTGATGTAGCTTAAATTGACTGGCTCAGAGGCACTAGCTGGAGGAGGTGGCAGAATCATCCTTGTATAGAATTCCTCAGCTAGAGAGATGCTGTAGTGGGTGTCGTTGAGTTGGAACAGGGGGAGGAGTCCACACTCAGTTAAATCTTTGAGCAAGGCATCACTGGCAGATGTGCAAATGATTGAGTCTATGTCGATAGTCATCCCTGGGTGATAGCTTGACCTGGGAAGGGTCCTTATAGGGAGCTCGGCGCCAATGCACTGGTTGGCTTTGCAGAGGCAGAAGATGAAGTGGTGGCGGCAGCCTTTGATGATTTAGACTTTCCCTACATAATCGGCGATGTGAGAACAGATATATGAATCGCAGATATGCAAGAAACAGCAGATAATCATGCAATCGAGATAATAACATAAACAGTGCATTCGGATCAAAACCCAAAATATAGACAAATTGAACCAAAATATAAGAACAGTTCATTATCTGGGTTTCAAAATATCTTCTGAGTTTGTCATTTTTGAACCAACAAAGTGGTATAAAACGAAAACAAAGTATCACATAAAGCTCAAAAACACATTCACACCCAAACAAACAAGATTCAAGCAACAATCGCAAGAATCCGATATTCATCAATGGCGGACAGTTTAAAGACGCACATTAGGTCAAGACAAGACCACAAAACCGGATTTAAACGAATTGAAAAGGTGTGGAAACTCTTACCATTGATGATTTTAAGTGAAAACTTAGAGATTTTGAAGATTTGAAGGCTTTTGGAGGGATTTGATTGGAAGACTAAGGTTTTGAAAGTTAGAAAATGGCGGTTGTTGAGAATTGTGAAGAGTTACTGTACATTTTACCCTTTTATACCTCTGACAGGCCACTAAATGGAATTTGATAAAATTTGAAGTCCGCATTTATTACCTGATGAGTTACTGTACGTATGGCGCCCTTAAGTCTGCCTATTGTATCAAAGTCTGCCTATTTTATTGAAGATTGCCGATGTGGAGATAGACACTTACCCAAGGTTGTCTATTTACTCGGCAGAGTTGAGATCGGCTGATCACATAGGCAGTTTAATAACAGCAGATTATGAAATAACTTAAAGAATTAGCTAGAAAGGATTAAGGATTGAGGTCAAGCATACCAAGCTCTCCTCTTAAATATGCAAACCTGGTTGAATCAAGTGGTTTTGTGAAGATGTCTGCTACCTGATTCTCTGTAGGCACATATTGCATGCCGATGTTACCTTTTTCAACATGATCTTTAAGAAAGTGATATCTCACATCAATGTGCTTTGTTTTGGAGTGCATGACAGATTTTGAGAGCGAAATTGCGATGTGTTATCACACATTATAGGACAATCATCGCTTTGATCTCATAGTCCACTAGTTCTGTTTGATCCACAGCGTTGTGAGCAGCTACCACGGCTATGTATTCGCTTCATTGTTGAAGTTGAAACAGAGGTTTGCTTCTTGCTGGCCCATGAGACAAGTCTATTTCCTAAGAATTGACATGTCCCACTTGTGCTTTTCCTGTCAACTTTACATGCAGCAAAATCAGCATCAGAATAGCCTATAAGATTAAAAGATGAATCTCTAGGATACCAGATTCCCAAATTGGGAGTATCTATCAGATATCTGATGATTCTTTTGACTGCTTGTAGGTGAGACTCCTTTGGATCAGCTTGAAACCTAGCACAAACACAAACAGCAAACATGATATCAGGCCTACTAGCAGTTAAGTATAAAAGTGAACCAATCATGCCTCTGTAGAGAGTCATGTCCACTTTCTTGCCCTTCTCATCTTTGTCAAGATGGCAGTTAGTAGCCATAGGAGTGCTGAAGCTGTTTGCATTCTCAAGACCAAATTTCTTGATGACATCCTTTGCATATTTGGCTTGATTGATGAAGATACCATTTGAACTTTGTTGAATTTGAAGACCAAGGAAAAAATTGAGCTCTCCCATCATGCTCATCTCAAATTTACTGCATAAGCTTTTCAAACCTTTTGCAAAGATTTTCATTAGTAGAACCAAATATAATATCATCAACATATATTTGAACAAGTAAGGAATGACCTTTATGTTTCATAATGAAAAGAGTAGTGTCAATTTGACCTCTTACAAAGCCTTGAGATATCAAGAACTTTGAAAGGGTCTCATACCAGGCTCTTGGAGCTTGTTTGAGTCCATAAAGGGCTTTCCTCAGCTTGTAGACATCCTCTCTTCTTGAGCAGTCTATGAACCCAGGTGGTTGCTCAACATAGACTTCTTCTTGAAGTTCTCCATTCAGAAATGCACTCTTTACATCCATTTGATAAACTTTGAAGTCTTTGTAAGAGGCATAGGCCAAGAATAATCGATAGCCTCTAATCTTGCAACAGAGCAAATGTCTCATCATAGTCAATACCCTCCTCTGTCGTATCCTTGGGCTACCAGTCTTGCCTTGTTTCTTGTAATGTTGCCGTTTTCATCCATTTTGTTTCTGAAAACCCACTTTGTGCCAATAACTGCTTGTCCTTTAGGCCTAGGGACTAGTGACCAGACTTGGCATCTGTCAAATTGGTTTAGCTCTTCTTGCATAGCTTCCACCCAGCTTGGATCTTCCATAGCTTCATCAATCTTTTTGGGTTCAATGTTAGATACAAATGCAGTAGAATACATGCATTCGTTTCTTGAAGCTTGTCTAGTTTGAACACCAGCATTAAGATCTCCAATGATTTGAGTGATAGGATGATCTTTTACTTCCCTAACTTCGCAGTTGAACTTGTCCTATTGTATCGGCGAGTTGGATTCTTGAGAAGTAGAAGTAATCAAGCTTGGTTTTCTAAAGGGTAGGTTAATTCCAAGGTAGGTTGTATGACTTACGGTGTGGAAGGCAAAGGGGATTCAGGGTTTTGAGTGTTCATTTGATGGTTCGTTTGAGGATTCTAACAGGTTGACTCTTGGAAGATCTTGTGAAGAAGGAGGATCGCAGATCTAGGATTAGGCCGTTCGTACTGTCTCATATTCATCGAATCATTAGTAACCTTAGGAGCCAAATGTGGCCCAATGAAATCAAATTCATCAAAAGAAACATGTACGATTCAACAACTCTAAGTGAAGTTTTATTGTAAACTCGTATGCTTTTGAAAACTTGGCATATCCCGAAAAATTCCTTCATCACTTTTGGATTCAAACTTACCTCTATGTTCTCTACCATTGTAAAGAACATAGCATTTACAACCAAATATTTTAAAGAATCCAATGTTGGGAGCTGCCTCTCCATATTTCATATGGAGTTTTGTTATGAAATTTATTTATGATGGACTGTTTTGTGTGAAGCAAGTGTTCACGCCACGCCCGAAATACATAGGTAGTTTGGCTTCGGCAATCATTGTCTTTCTGCTTCAATGAGAGTTGTTCTTCCTTTCAAAGAACTCCATTTTGTTGAGGTGTGCCAACCGCAGAGAAATTGTGACCAATTCCATGGTCATCACAATATTTGGCTACACCATTGTTCTTGAACTCTGTTCCATACGATCGACATCGAGATATCATCCGGCTTCCGAGTGTAGTCTTCAAGAGTTCAAGAATGATGTCATATGCTTCATCTTTGGAGGACATCATTTCTACCCAAGTAAATCTTGAGTAATCATCAACTACCACAAGAGTATACTTGCCGCCACCAAGACTTGTAGTAGTTACAGTCCAAACAGATCCATGTGCAAGAGCGTAGAGTGCAGTTGTTGATAGGCAAGGCTTGCTTTTGAAGGAAGATTTGTGTAGTTTGCCTAGTTGACATGCTCTGCGAGACCGTGTGATTCACCGATATTTTAGGCAAACCAACAACTAGATTGTCTTTTGATAGCTTCTCCAGGTATTTGAAATTGAGATGACTAAGCCTTTTGTGCCACAACCGTGGGTTGATGACCTAGCAACCAAGCAAAGATTTGATTTTCTTCCAACGGCATTTAGGTCAACAAAGATAGACATTCCCTTTTCGAATCCGTCAGATAGTTGAACATGTCTCATTGTCCTTTATGAGACATTGACTAGAGGAAAACCGACATGTTAGCCCTTTATCACGTAATTGTGATATGCTTAGCAGATTGTGCTTTAAACCTTCAACTAGAGAGACTTTGTTGATGGAGAGATTGCCTCGATTATACTTCCATAACCAATGGTCTTCCTTTTGAGTTATCTCCAAATATGACCGAGGGACCCTTTGCTTCAACAATGCTTGAGAGAAGATTTGGATCAGTCATATGCTTTGAGCATCCACTGTCTAGATACCATAGATCTTTCTCTTCTTCATTGACACCATGAAGCATTCTGAAATATAGACATTTAAGAATATGGTCCCCTTTTATTTTTGGGTCCTCAAGGTTAGCAACCTTTTGGGATCCACACTGTTTAACCTTTGGAGGAGTAAATCCTCTAGATTTAGGTGTGAATCTCGAAGGCATTCATGAATCTCATGACCATGGCATTTGAAAGAGCATTTGTGAAATCCTTCAACATGAGTAATGATTTCTTTTGAGGCTTCTTAATATCGCGTCTTTGGAATGATCTTTCGATAATTGGCCTATAGGACTTAGGCCGAAAATGCCTTTTCTTGTTGATGTTAGGTTTACCATAGGTAGACCTTTTATCAAAAGATTTTGTATTTACAGCACATGTCCTTTAAGCTTTTTATCTGCAGAATTCACTTCTTTTACCCTTTTATAGGCGGTGTTGGGATCGGCAGCCTTGCCTTTGACAAATTTAATAGGTTTGAGCCGAGAATTCCTAGACTTGCTATTAGTCATCCCTGTTTTCTTAGGGTGACTAATGGCAGTTTTAGTTGCTCGACTCACTATTAGCGAGTCAATCTTTGCGCATTGCTTTCTTTGGACTTGTCTTTTGTGTCCTTGGGATAAACAAAAGGAACTTTGTTAAAGCCAAGTCCTTGCCTTTTGGGAGACTGCTGGTCATAAGAACTTCACACCAATTCTTCAAAGAATCACTTGGTGTCTCATCCTTTTGAGAACTAGAAGAACTACCTACTTTGAACTCACTTTGGAAACCAATGCCGCTTTGTCATCTAAAGTTTTCGGTTTGAAAGAATGGCATCAAAGTTTCCTTTAGAGTTATTCCAAGTATTGACAACCTTTTGAAGGTCATCTTTCTCGAATTTATCTTCTTGATGTGTTCAAGTAGGAAATCCACTTTTTCGATCAAAGCTTTGTTCTCTTTTTGCAATTTGATACTTTCACTTGTCGTCTATCAAGATCTTTGATCTTAGACATCAAGGTTGATTTCTCGAGACAACTAGTTCATGCTTCTTGGCTAATTTCACATAGGCACTTTGAATTTTGAAAATTCTTCCAAAGATGTCTTTGTTAGCTTTGATGAGCTCTCCTTTGATGGTTCATTAAGCTCATCATCATCATCATGTCATCTTGTTGAAATGGTAATGACCTCACCGAATCATGTGGTGACTCCTGGCCATAAGGCATATGTTGGCTTCTTCGGCAAAGTCACAAGAGTCATCCTCATCGGTGTCGTGTCACACCATGTAGGCGATTGCTTTCATCAATGTCTTCACCACCATCCCTTTTTGTTTTTGAAATTTAGTTTCGGACGTTTCTTATAAAATTCATATTTTGGCTTTGGACATTTAGAGGCAAAATGGCCTGGTTTCCTACAGTTAAAACAAACTAGCTCATTATCCTTTTGATGGTGCCGATTTATAAGGAGCGAATTTTTGGTTGGCGTTGTTTTATAAGGAACAGTTTTGTGAGAAGACCGCCTATGTGATGATGGTTTATTAAACCTTTTGAAACGTTGATATTTCTTTACAAACATAGCAAAGGCGTCGTAAAGAATATCATCATCTTCCGGAAGTAGAAGGTGTTTCATCGTTTTGAACAGAAGGTTCAAGAGACATGGTGGTAAGGACAAGTTTTTAAAACTCTTTTCCATTTCTTGAGCTTGTTGGATTTCAAGCTCATAAACCGAAAGACTAGCATAAAGGTTTCTAAGAGTCAATTTGTTTAAATCTTTTGACTCTTTCATGGCGATGATCTTAACATGCCATAGGCCTAGTGCATTTAGAAATCTCATGTTTATTTCTTTCTTTTCATACTTCTTTCCTAATGAATAGCAAGAGTTGACTACCTCATAGAATCATAGGCACGCAGAGACTCTTTGGGATCCTTTTGAAGGAGTCAAACTTCGGATGCAGTATATAATTTGTTGTTCTTTGTCTCGCCATCACCTTCAAGATATTCAAGGATGGCTTCCCACATCTCCTTTCTTTGTGTCCAAGTTGATAATCTGGCGATAAGTACTTATATCAACACGGGTAATGATGTTGATGGCCTTTCCATCCGAGCATCATTCTTCTGTCTTCATCATCCCACTCTTCTTCGGCTTTGGTACTTCGTGCAGCTTGGATCTACCGCGGCCGTGTATTAGGCTTCATTGGAATTCGGGTCCATCGTGACACATTTCCACAAACGTTTATCAATTGAATTCATATGTCTTTTGACTTTATCTTTCCAGATGTCAAAGTGAACTTCATCCAAGACAGACAATGGTTCACGTTTGAGGTTTCCAACATTTGGTGAGCAGCCATGATCTTTAATCTCTCAAGAGGTTAATCTTGGAAAAACTAGTTTTCAAAGAGTTAAGCTCGATACCAATTGTTAGGTCCAAGGTTGCTCTATATAGGCTAGAAGGGGGTTGAATAGCCTATGTCCAATTTTTGAAATTGATTCAAAAATCTTACTTCACTAGGGTTTTATAAATTTTGCGGCGGAAGACTTGTGAAACACAGACAAGTTGAGAATGGCCGATCTTGACAGACAAGATCAGTTCTAATGATTGGAAATGAAATTTAAAGCAACACAATCAAATCACAATCACACAAAAGAGACGAATATTTAATATGGTTCACACTTATAAATAAGTGCTACGTCCACAACCAAAGTGGTCAACTTTGGATTTGAAAATCGTGTACTAAGTTTTTCCACTAGATATTTTACAAACTAAATCTCTAATGGATTGTGTACAAAAATTTTGTTGACCAAGTGTTTGTGTGGGAGAATTGATATCAATAAGATACAATTCTCGTGAGCTATGAAAAGCTAGGTGTTGCAATCAATGAAGAGCTTTAATGGACTGATCGTCTTAGAGTGAGGCTCTTCAATGAAGGATGTACAGATAGGACGTTTAAGCTTTTAATGCACTTGAAGAAGATGAAGAAGATTCAGAGTTGTAGTTGTTGAAGTATGTTCAATGCAGCAATGGAGTCTCCTTTTATATGCAGGAGGAAGCTTGGAGCCGTTGGAGATCTTCTAATTTGAATTTAAGAGCAATTAATGCTCTAGTATGGTTGTTGACTCGATAGGTGACTGTAGCTTGCGATCTGTTTCCGACACTTTGCTAAAAATAGGCGGTGCAGTGCTTGCAGGAGGAATGTCCTTTTCTGAGTGTATGCCAAGAATGGAAACCTTCATTGAATGCTCTTTGCAGGTTAACGTTTCATCGAAGTCAATGAAAGCCTCAAATCAGGACATGTCTTCGGCAGTTCTCTTATCGGACGTTCTTAAGGTTCTTCAGCATTGCTGATGAAGTCTTGGCCGACATCAACTTGTCCGATATTCAAACGAAAGACTGCTGATGCATTGTCTGCCTATGTGCAGAGGACGTCCGATGTCCTATAGGCTATCTTCTTCAAGGCTATATACAATAAGCAATCCTAGGCTATTCAAGCTATGCCTAAGTACAAGTTGCCACTCTAACAGACACGCAGGCCCATTAGTCACCTTGTCTTAGACTTAGGTTATGGATTCAAGCAAATCTAGGCTAATATGCAACAGATTGTCATTTCGCCAAAGGGTAGATGAAAGCTATTGGTCTCAGGGTGCCAGCGTTCCACAAATGCACTGACCAATACTTTGTCAACTTCAAAGTAAGAGGTTCGCCTTAATCGAAACAACGTGGACGCTTTGACAATGTCCAACCACAAAGGGTGACATACATCTCTGCGACAACTCCACTGAACTAATTTTTCAGTATGGTTATTGCACTTGAGAAGCTCTCTCTCTTCCCCCTGCCATATTAACCGTGCTACGTGCGACTCATACGTAGTCAGTAGAGATGGATTAACAGGACCACCAGGAAATAGAGTATATGTCTCGTCTGCCAAATCCTCCCTAACATTTTCTTCTCCTACATCTCCAACATTTTTCTCTCTATTATCTCCAAAACCAGCATCTCTTTCAAAACTATAGTCAGTCATGTGTACGGGAGAGTGTTGTTGTTCGGTGAGACGTGTGGGGATCCTCGGGCGGTTGTTGTTCACGCGAGCTCTTTCTCTGTTTGAAGCGGTGGGTCTTCTTCTTTCGTAGATATTTGCTAATTTACCTACAATAATCACAAAATATATCAGCAGAGGTTGAAGAATATAACATATAGAAGAAATTGAGAAGGTATGAAGATCATCCACACACTGTTCGGGAAGCACACTAGAACACCTCGGTAGTGTTCGGGCAAGAGTCGTAACACCTTAGTGGTGTTCGGTGCCTTATGGAACACCGCGGTGTTCGGTCTATGCTGATGGAACAGTTCAGCCTTGTTCGGTCGACTTATGGAACACGGGCGTGTGTTCGGATTGATCCTAGGAACACCTGCGTGGTGTCGGGAGTCACCCCCCGAACACCACTGCTATGTTCCGAGGACCAGTCCCGAACAGCTCATTTTTGTTCGAAGAACCAGGCCCGAATTCCCTTCGATCAGTTAGGACTTATAACACAAATTAAAACCCAGCATACAAATTGAAATCGTTTGAACTTAAAAAGTAGAAGAATTTCATACCTAGGGCTTTCTTCATTGTTTGAATTTGATCCTCTTCTACTTCGTGAAATGAAGGTGAAGCTTCTTCTTCTTCTTCTTCTTCTTCTTCTTCTTTCTTCTTGGCTTCCTTCTTCCTTGCACAAAGCTGGGTTGTCAATGGTGTTGTTGGTGTTGTGTTTATTTCTGGAGGATGTTAACAACGGTGTAGGAGGTGTAGGAAGACGTTTGAAATTGAAATTGGGTTTGAATTGGGTGGTGTATTGAGTAATAGGGTTGGGGTGTGATGATATATGGTGGGTGTATTGGGAAAGAAATAATGAGATAAGTGAGAGGGGTAAAATAGGAAATGTTGGGTGGTGTATTTAGAAATTTTGTTGGTGTAAAATTAGTGGGGTGGGTGTATTAAGTAAATGGGTGTATTAAGAGGAAATGGTGGTGTTAATAGCAATGCTCAAAAAAAAAACCGAAAATTATACCCAATCTATTTTCATAATTGTTTTTTCTCTAAAGTTTAATTTTTTTTTAAACCGTTAAAGTATATTTTGATAGTTTTCTTTCTAAAATGCTCACAGAAATATTGTTGCTTCAGATTTAAGATTCAAATTGATGTATAAATGATTTTATGTTGTTAATATAGTCTTCTCTTATGTTTGGGGATTAATTTTTATGCCTAGAACACGAATTTGATCACAATTTGATCAAATTCAAAATTTCTGAGTTCATCCCGTTTTTCTTTGTTCTTGGGCTGTTTTGACCACTTTAATCTTTGTTTTAAAAGCTTCGAATTTGTTTAAAATCATTCTCATATTGTTATCCTAACTTAGTACTCCTTCCGTCCCTTAATTATTGTCTTGTTTGACGCGGCACACGGATTAAGAAAGAATAATTGACTTGATAATTAATATTGATATAATGTGTAATTTTCTTTAATGTCCATGTGTATGTAGCTCATAATTAAAGTAGGGGAAAAAGTAAGGGTAAAATGGTAAAAGTGATGTCCTAAAAATGAAAGTTTTCAAACAAGATAATTATTTTAGGACGGATAAAAAAGGAAAGGAAGACAATAATTTAGGGACGAAGAGAGTACTACATTTGTGCATAATTTTTTTTACCAAAAAACACTAATTTCGAGCTTCAAATTGAGCTTAGCAGTGTGCTGTCTGAAAATAAAGGGAGATGTTCTTGAACTGATTTTGAAACTTTAATCAATGATTTGAGTTTGAATTTTGTATAATATCAATATCATACTGTTATAGGAAGTCAATATCATGTTTGTATGTAAATTTTTCAACCAAAAATAATCATTTTGATCGATTTTGATCTTGCCAAAATTTTCTAGATTCATGTTAGTATTTCGAGTTATAATTATTTAGTAAATGGGCATCGGGATGCATAATTTTGGGCATCAGGATGCCTGGATGCTGAATTTTGAGAATCAAAATTTGGGCATCGGGATGCATAATTTGGGCATCGAGATGCCTGAGTATTTAAGGGCCAGAATTTTAGGCATCGGGATGCATAATTTTGAGCATCGAAATGCCTGGATGCAAGGCCAGTTCTGACATTTTGAAGGCCCTGTCTAAAATTTAAAAATTAGTCCCCAAAATCGATAAACTATATTTACCAAAAGATGAAATTAAATTACATAGTTTATAACATTATAATTTTAAAATTATTTTCTTACAAATGAAGTACCAATATAACTAAAATAAAGGAGAACATATTGGAAATAAAATTAGGATTTAATATTTAGGACTCATCGAATGTAGGAGTGGGAATCGTCATTGGAAGAGAAGACGAAGGATTTTAGGTTGGTTCGTAGGCAATTCCAGATTCGAAATGATGTTTGAGTCCAGGTAGCACCGTGGCTGTTCAATTCGAAGTGGAATTGATGGAGAAGTGAAGACAATTTGTCAATTTGACAATCGCAGAGAGGGCTCGAAGGATTGCAACTTTATTTGCTAGTTTGATTATTGCTTATGATGAATTACTCAATTGAATATATAATTGATAGAGCAAATTTGTCTGTTGGGCGTTGGCGTTGCTGAAGCGAGATTAATGGAGGCGGAGCCGCGGAAGGAAAGTTGAGCCGTCGGTCTCGGGACGATGAGAAGAACTGAAGGAGTAATTGTCGGGGCATAGGGAGAGAAACAGTGAATTTGTGAGATATTTTTGAGAAATAAAGATTAAAAAAATTATATATATATATATTATTACATGGACTTAAAAATTGATCCCCTAAAATTTTTGGGCCCTGTGCGGTCGATCTGCTGGATCATACCAAGAACCGGGCTTGCCTGGATGCTGAATTTTGGGCATCGGGATGCCTTATTGGGCATCCTTTAATTGGGCATTGGGATGCCTTAATTTGGGCATCGGAATGACTTTAGGTTACTGATGTGCCCGTATTTTTCTTTCATTAATGGCATAATCGTCTTTTCGCCTCAAAAATAATTTTTTTCGGTTAAAAATATATAAGGTACTGTAACGAATTCAAATTGTTCAAAAGAGACCGGCCTGTAATTCACCCAAAAATAAACTCATCAAAAGTTTATCCCTCCTGCCACGTCATCAGCTTATAAACATTTTCTCAATAAACCTATTCTCTACTATACATAAACCCATAAAAATTTTATAGAATGGACCCACTATTAAATATTTTATTCTTTCCCAATATACATTTAAAAGTAATAAATTTATTTTCAAAAATAAATATATCATTATAAAACATAAAAAAATTATTAAAAAAATATATTATGTCCAATGAATAATTTATTCATTTCTTAGTTTATCTTTCCAAAAATATATTTTTTTATTTATTAATATTTATTAGTAATTCAAAATACTGATGCAACAATATAATATGAAATTTTGGATAATGAACAAATTTGGCGGAGTTGGAAAATTTGGTGGAGTTCGGGCATTGGCAAATTCTTCAACATTCGAATAGTTCAATAAATTCGTAAAGTAATTACTATACATAACAAATGAAGTAAAATAAATAATTTGTGTAGTTTAATGAGAAGGTATAAAAAAATAAATATGTTTGAGAGAATGTAATGAAAAAACAAATTTAGAATCCTATTTATAGAAAAAAAATTATATTTAAAATAATACTTTGTTTTTTCAATTAGCTGTTTTGTTGCAACGTTTTTTTTTTTTTTCTTGGAGAAGGAAGGAGCTAGTAGTACTGCATTGGATAAAAAGAAGTGTTTGAATTTTGAGCCTGCCATTGTGGAAATGAGGAATAAAAAATACTCCCTTCGTTTCTAAATTATTGTCTTTCTTTTTTTTATCCGTTTTAAAATAATTATTTTGTTTAAAAAATTTCTTTTTTAGGATATCACTTTTACTATTTTACCCTTACTTTTTCCATTACTTTAATTATGAACCACATACACATGAATATTAAAAAAATTACACATTATACCAATATTAATAATTAAATTAATTATTTTTTTTCTTAATCAATGTACCGGATCAAATGAGACATTAATTAAGAGACGGAGGGAGTAATTTTTTTTTTTGATGATTCAGGCTTCAACCAGTTCATATTTATGAACCTATTCCATCCTAGTCAAATTTTGTATTTTCACTCCAATGATTTAAAGCTTTTGATAGCTTTTGATAAAGCTTTATCATCTTTTACAAACCTCCTATTGGAGGTGCTCTAAGGGTAAAGCATTGTTATTAACACCGATAATACATCTAAGTACCCCTTCATATATTACAAAAATGTCATTATAAATTTTAACTTAAATGTCCTTATGTATTTTTCATTTTTTAGGTTGAAAAAAAGATTTTAATTACTGTTCGGCAGCCCCCAGCAAACACAAATAAGGTTGTTCAGTAAAGGGTGTCAAACACCCATAGTGATGTTCAGTTAGGGAACATCACTATGGGTGTTCGGTTACACAGTACCAAACGGCTTAAATATATATTGTCACGCCCCGACCCGAAATTCTATACGGACTCCCGAGTTGGTGCGTGGTGTCTAAATTCTATAACAATAATTAGTAGTGAAAGTTCTGCTAAAAATCGGAGCTCATCTATATTCTCAAGCCAACATCTTATATATTACTGTTTCGAGTCATTGATCTCGAAACATCTTATACACAATTTGATCAGAGTTACACAGCTGGGTGTGATGGCACGATAACTTGTGCCAACTACTAATTATATATACGTAGCTATGCCACGTAACCTTAACAAACGTATTTATCTCATCGCTACATAACTCTATAGAGCTATTGTCCTGAACAGCATCTCAACAAATCTCTTCTAGTATATCCCACAGTGTCTGCTCTATCTGCTTACCAACCTCAGGAAAACAAACAAACACAGAGTGAGTCAAAGACTCAACAAGTTACTAAATGCAATTACATGGCATGTGATCATGCAACAAGTCAACACAAGATATAACAATGATTTACATCTAATCTCAGTTAAAAGCAATATATCACAATAGCAGATAATTCCATATACATGATAGGCTCAGCTACCGCCAACCGTCCCATACCAGTTGGAGACCGCGATCACCTCATACATATGAAAGCACATTATAATACCATGCAATATCAGAGGCTCAGCAGCTGTCAACCGTCCCATACCAGTTGGAGACCACGACCAACCGACATACATGGCTAACATATTACAGATAACTTACAGTACTCTTATCAATGTCGAGATATGCCTCACATCCTTCTTTACTTTCCATCTTTACTTTTCTTGACTGTACATGTGCTGCTATTGCAGTGCAAATTCCTGAATGAAAACCTTTACTTGTTTCATGGGCGGCTCCACCTCTACGAGTAGCTCTTTCCTCATGACTGGTAACATGGGTGGCTCCACCTCAACGGGCAGCCCTTTCCCCTGCATCTAATTATCGTTATTTACTGACAACAATCAGGATTACAATATGCCAGTGCCGCCCTATTGGTTACGACGGTGGGACTACCTTCTACCATGGCCAGTGGTTGGACCATTACTTGTACACGGTTTTCACCGTGCATCATAATTTTCATCATGTATAACTTGTCCACGATTTTCACCGTGCATCATGATTTTCATCATGTATAACTTGTCCACGATTTTCACCGTGCATCATGATTTTCATCATGTATAACTTGTCCACGGTTTTCACCGCGCATCATGATTTTCATCATGTATTTCATGCATCAATACATTTCCCAGTAATTACTGCTGGTTCTCATTACCATAAACAAGTAGATGTTTACTTGCTATCATGCTTTAATTTTATGAACAAGTAGGTGTTTACTTGTATTAATCTCATGCTCACATATACAAAATATTTACTTCTAGCACATGTTAACATATCAACTTATCACATATCATTATGATCAAGATGTTTACTTGCCATTAATTACTTTGAGCACATTCCTGGTCTCATATACATGTCATTTACTCTTTACACATATCACTATGGTCAAATAGATGTTTACCTGCCATTAATTAGTCTGTCGTAGTGCTTGTAAATACTAAGCACATTACTAGTCACCTACACATGCTATTATTCTCTGCATATACCATATCATATGTCATAGCCCTTAACATTTATCTGTAAGCAGCTATCATTACTTTACTAAACTATCTTTGTTCCTGTTTTACAATAGATCCCATTACTATCATCATATTAACCATTATTCGTGACGTGATACTTTGTATCTCGTACTCATTTCATGTCCACTTCTTTTTGTCATAGTATTTATAACATCATAACTTTATTAATGTGTCTCATTAATATTTTAGGGGCACTTCATATAATACCCACTAATCATATCACTTGCTAATAACTAGTACACATATGATCATGGCATGAGAGTATCTTTAGTTTATCATGCATATACTTTAAAATAGGAGGGGGTTAGTAATTTACCTCCCTTTTTGAAAGGGTTCTCTTATTAAATATATCGCTCCCACAGAGTTGATTTGTCCAGACTTTTGAGCAACCATTTATCCCAAGCACGTGTTACTTTTACGAATAGTATATGAACTATTTGTCTTTTATAGCATGAGAACTATTTTTAGTCTATCATGCAATATTTAAAAATGAGGGTTTAGTAACTTACCTCTAGCACTTTTCCTTAATTAAACTTTATCCGAAAATGATCTACTCGTCGAACACATCGCTTCTACGGAAATCGGTTTATCCAAATTCTAAGTAGTTGAGCATCGAACGAGCCTCGTCGAAATGATCTATTTGTCGAACACGTCGCTTCTACGAAAATTAGTTTATCCAAATTATGAATACCCGTGCACTAAATGAGCCTCACATCGAGAGAAGTGAAAGAAGTGTGTGTTTTAGTGTGTGGTGTGTGAAAAGTATATGAACTATGAAGATTTCCAAGCCCTTTATATAGGCCTAAGGTAGGGTGAGTCATCACCCTTTTTCCCAGGTTGCGACACGTGGCAGCAAGGTGTCACACGTGTAAGTAATGACTCATCGCGAAGGAAGAACGAGGTGTCGCGAAGATAGGCAACGACTCATCAAATCATAGTACGAGGTGTCGTAACAAGAGAAATCCTT
Organism: Platycodon grandiflorus; assembly: GCA_016624345.1. Lineage (NCBI taxonomy): Eukaryota > Viridiplantae > Streptophyta > Magnoliopsida > Asterales > Campanulaceae > Platycodon > Platycodon grandiflorus. The sequence continues at coordinate 86,169,662 of CM028361.1, read as the reverse complement.
AAATGATGACTCATCATTCTTGTTGATGAGTCAATACTTAAGCATGAGGTGTCATCACAAGAAAAAATTTTAACATGATGACTTATCTAGCCAAGCACGAGGTGTTAAATTTATCTGATTTCATCTTTATCCACTTGTTTGATCTTATCTTGTTTTGATCTTATCCTTTTATTCTTTCTTATCCTTTTGTGATACTTATCCAACTTCCAATCTTATCTAAATTTTATGTCTTCTAGCGCCCAAGACATATCCAAATGAATTTAAAAAATCCCAAAGGACTCTAGAATGATTCTAATAACCGATATAAGATAAAATAAAGTCGGGGTCTTACATATATATATATATATCAATCAGGACAATGAAGACATGAATTCATATATTTTCGGAAGTGAATTTTATTAATTACATGTTTGTTTCTTTAATAAAAGCTATGATTTGATTTTTGTGTAATTAATTTAGGTTGAAGAAAATAATGGATACATGAACACGATGAGAAATGAGGAAGGAGGAAGAAGAGAGGAAGGAGGGAGGAGGAAGGAAGAAGGAAGGAGACTCGACATGGACAGAGATAGAGGGGGAGGCGGGATAGGGGAGAGATGGGAAGGAGGAGGGAAGGGTTAGGTTAATTTTAGAAAAATGTTAGGAGGACAAAATAGGAAAATATGGGGTGTACTTAGATTTTTTGGAGGTTGAAAATTTTAGGGGGTGATGTACTTAATAAAGTGAAGTAGAGCATTTAGGGGTGTTAATAGCAATGTTCTAACGACAATACAAGTCTTTGAGTATGTCATGTAGTCCTTTAAAAGAGTTCTTATCATTCTATCTATATGTGGCAATTTTTGTCAATATTCTTACGCCCGTTCAGACCGCTTACAAATTAATAGGTATGGACACATGTATTTTTTAACTGGACACAAATGGGCAAGCCCATATTTGCACATTAATTTACATGGGCTTATGTGAGCATAAATGAGCGCCCATATAGTCCATTACATCCTGCCCTCGATAGCTTTCTGCGCCCACCACCACCTCCGGTGACAACCTTCAGCGGCCTCCACCACCACCGACTACAACCCTCGGTGGCCACCATTACCACCGTTGACAACTTCTCGCGATCGCAACCACCACCAGCGACAACCTCCGACCACACAACCTCCGATGAAGACCACCGCCGTCGGCGACAACCTTTGGCAATAACCACTGACGTGTGTCATTATAAATTTTAACTTAATTGCCCTTATGTATTCTTCATTTTTTAGGTTGGAAAAAAAAATTAATTACTATTCGGCAACCCCCACCAAACACAAATAAGGTTGTTCGGTAAGGGGTGCCGAATAGTCGAACACCCATAGTGATGTTCAGTTAGGGGGTGTCGAACACCACTATGGGTGTTCGGTTACACAGTACTGAAGGACTAAAAAAATATATATATATATATATATATATATCAATCAAGGCAATGAAGACATGAATCCATATATTTTCGGAAGTGGATTCTATTAATTACATGTTTGTTTCTTTAATAAAAGTTATTATTTGATTTTTGTGTAATTAATTTAGGTTGTATGAAATAATGAAGACATGAACACGATGAAGAATGAGGAAGGATGAAGAAGGGAGGAAGGAGGGAGGAGGAAGGAGGGAGGGAGGAGGAAGAAGACTCGACATGGACATAGATTGAGAGGGAGGCGGGACAAGAGAGAGATGGGAAGGAGGAGGAAGGAGAAAGAGATTGAAGGGACGAGGGAAGGGTTAGGTTAATTTTAGGAAAAATGTTAAGAGGGCAAAATAGGAAAATAGGGAGTGCAATTAGATTTTGGGGAGGTTTGATAATTTTAAGGGGTGATATACTTAGTAAAGTGGTATACTTAGAGCATTTGGGGGTGTTAATAGCAATACTCTAACGACAATACAAGTCCTTGAGTATGACATATAGTCCTTTAAAAGAATTCTTATCATTGTATCTAGATGTGACAATATTTGCCAATATTCATACACTCGTCCAGACCGCCTACAAATTAATAGGTATGAACACATGTAATTTTTAACTGGACACAAATGAACATGCCCATATTTGCCCATTAATTTACATGGGCTTATGTGGGCATAAATGAGCGCTCATATAGTCTATTACCTCCTCCCTCGACAACTTTTGGCGCCTACCACCACCTCCGGCGACAACCTTCAGCGGTCTCCACCACCACTGACAAGTGACAACAACTGTCAGTGGCTACCATCACCATCGTTGACAACTTCTCACTATCGCAACCACCACTAGCGACAACCTCCGGCCAGCACCCCGCGACAACCTCCGGCGAAGACCACCGTCGCTGACGACAACCTTTGGCGATCACCACCGATGTCGGCCACCACCCCCTTTAGGGACAACCTCCGGCGACTACCACCACCACCGATGACAACCTCTGATAATTACCATCACATTAACCTCTGATAGTCACCACCACGACTACCAATAACCTCCCGCCACCACCACCACCTTCGTCGACAAACCTTCGACATCTACCACAACAATCGGCGACCCGCCACCACCACCACCCGCGAACACCACCACCCCCCTGACCACCACTATCACCATCGGCGACAACCTCCGGTGATCCTTATTTATTTTTTTAAATTACAAATTTTCGAAGAAAAAAATTAGTGTGTTTATTGTAAATTAAACTTATAAAATAATATTTTTGTTTTTTAGAAAATTAATTATGAAATTTTTATTATTTATTTAAAATGAATATTTTTAAAAATAACTTAGAAATAAGTGTTGAATTTGATTTGGTGTGTATATTGTAAATAAAACTCATAATAACTTTTAGAAATTTTAATTTTAGAAAATTAATTACTAATTTTTATTATTTATTTAAAATAAATACTTTAAAAAATACTTATGATTTTCACAATTTTTGAGAATTTAATAATATAAAAATAAATATTTTTGAAATTACTAATTTCTAAATAAAAATTTGTTGAAAATCATGAGTATTTTCAAAAAATATTTATTTAAATACCTTAAATTTCAATTAATACCTTAAACTTTCAATTTATACAACTTCATTCTTCTAATCTCATTTAACGGACCAGACTCCAACGACGTCCAACGCAAGAACTTCTGACGTGCAAAAACATCTTACTTTGATCAATAACGTGAGACTATCTTCAAACTTTTTGATAGTACGATATCGCAGGTAACCCTTAAAAATAATAATATAAAAATTAAAGATAATTGAAATTTCAACCTCTTTTTCCGTGTAAACAAATACGACTAACCACGTAATTAGTTCAAATGGTAATTAAACTTGTTCTAAAAAACATTCCATTTCATTCAATTAGAAGCTGGTTCGAATAGAATTTGTTTTAAATTATTGTTTTATTTGACATTTTTTTTTGCTAAATATGATATTTTTTAAATATAAATTTATTGTATACTTTTTTATTTTTTCTAAAATTATAAAATACGTAATTCGTAATATTTTAAAAGAACTTCAAATAATGTATTTTATAATTTTTGAATATGTTAAATTTGTATTTGAAAAATATTCTATTTGATAAAAAAAAAAATATGTTAAAAGAGAACAACACTAATTTAGGAACGGTGGAGTATAACTAACTTCTGTTGGAGTACAAGTCAAAGCAAGCTTAATAAAGTCCGTCATACAGTACGTCCAATCCCAGCCGCAACGAACTTCTAAACAACCTGATATACACAAAAAAAAGGCTATCTAATGAAAACAATTCGTTAGATAAAACAAAGGACGAGAATGGATCAGACCGAGACCGGAGATTTCGTCCTCTCCGATCGGATTCTGGTCAACGGCACACGAACGGCGGTCACCCTCACGACCGACGGTATACTCCGGTGGGAGGATCATGGAATTTTCAAGAGCTTGATTATCGAGAAACATGTCCTCGGTTTCTCCACCGAAGGCTCTCAGATCAAAATTAGAGCTTTGGTTGAGAGTGGAGGCGGAATTTGCTTCGGCAGCAAAGGCAATTTGGTCAGAAAAAGCATCGTTTTCGAGCCATTATCGCCGGAATCTGTTGAGCTTTGGTCTCAAAAGCTACAAGAATACGTTGATTCTTTAGGTAATTTTGATCATTTGGCTTTATTTACATATGTGTTTGTGTTAGAACATTTGCTCTGTTCTTCGTTTTCTTACCCTGCAATTGCCATGGACGTATATAGAAAGAAACAAATGCTATTTTTGTGTAATGTGTAATTAATGGATTTGAAGTAAAATCTTTAGTTCATTTATGAGTGAATTCTTATAGTTTTATTTATTGCCATCAGTTTTTTTATTTTTCAATTGCCATGCTGGGTATGTCCTTACATTAGTGATAATGTTATATTTTGTTATAGTTTTACTTCATTTTCCAATTTTTAAATAGAAAATATTTGTGGTTTTTTCCCCATTTTGATTATTATTTCTTTGTCATTAGTCTTGTAAAGTGCCACATCATATAAGTAATTAAGTGTGTAAATGGTCTATTTAAAATGGATATTGGACGGTTGGATATATCCAATTCGATATAGGATGTTAATACCCTAACAGTCCAGATATGGCTTAGGAATATTATGTACTATCCATGATGATTGAATATATTTGAGTCTTTATCTCGTACATTTTAAATGGATTTGGATTTCCTTTGTCGTTTCTAATTTTCGATAATATAATGCACCTGCTACAGAAGCTGGTTCATTTAGCTTCTATCGCCACCTCTACCCTCAAGGATAGCAGTGCATTTCTAAAATTATTTTGACATTCAAACATTTAGTATAATGTACTACCATTAATACTTTCATTAATGTTAGATACTTTGAGCTTATTTTTTCGGGTGTAGAATTCTTAGTAGTCTGGAGTCTAACCCAAAAAAAGGAAAACAAATAGTCACCCTTGCATTTCTGAGTGTGGTTTGGGCAGGAGGGCTTTAAATTAACATGTTATTTGAAATAAGTAGTTTCTTTTCATGTGTTTGGCTCCATATGCTCCCAAATATTCTATGCAAGTGAATATATGTATTTCAGCTTAAGCCAGTGCACGAGAAGGCTAGGCTGTAATGAATTAATGCCTTATCTAGTACTCCATTTCTTTTTTGGCTTGTTTCAACAGGTCGACCAAAGAGGTTGTTTATATTTGTTAATCCGTATGGAGGGATGAAAGCTGCTTCAAAGATTTTTCTTGATGATGTAAAACCCTTACTTGAGGATGCTAACATTGAGTATACACTGCAAGGTTTGTTGCATTTACATCTATCAAAGCATGTCACCCACTAATCCGTTATATTGTAGGATTGTTAACCTTTCTTCTTGAATTTGATTCTTTACATCAGAAACTAAACATCAGCTTCACGCGAAGGAAGTTGCTAAAACTTTGGATCTATCAAAGCATGATGGAATTATTTGTGTTAGTGGAGACGGCATATTGGTTGAGGTTGGTTGGTTATGCATGTTTGCCACATAGATAAAATATTTTCATTTACATCACAGTAAGTTTGGGACATATCATTGTGCAGTTTGATAGCATTTTTCCCCTGGGAACGCATTTGTGTTGTCACTAGAATAATGTATAAGGGTTGGTTTATAGAAACATGGTGTGCTTGCATGAACATATTGAATAAGTGCAACTACATATACTTTGCAAAGTGGTATGATTTTAGAATATGAATCAGAACCGTCGCTGCCAAATTGTTTCAACTATGAAACTTCTTGAAAAATGATCTAAAACAGAAGATACCAAGACTACCTAGAAATCATTTTGCATCCTGATTCCTGATTCAAAATTTTTGGTTCAGAAGATGTCCCCTACCTTTATTCAAGTATCTAGGTGATAAAGGTTTTGTGGGTTGTCAAAAGGGAAACTAGAATTTATTATGGCTTGGGATCATCAATCACGAGCCAATATATCATGTAATATGAACTTGTCTTCGTTCTACATCTATATGGTCTATAGCGCATAGCGCAAAGATTATATATATGCTCAAATCATGTATGGTATATAATGTCCAATTTATTTAATTTATAGTGATTTGTTCCTTTGTTTCTGTCCGCACATGTATGTACTGCAATTTAATTGCTAAATATTAACAAGAGTTGTGACCTCCATTCTTTTTCCTCCATGGGTTGCCTATTTTAGTAGGTAGTGAATGGACTACTTGAAAGAGAGGATTGGGAAACTGCGTTAAGGACTCCCCTTGGACTAGTACCTGCAGGTGTGTTCATCTAGTTCCTTATAGTACTTTCTCTTTTCCTTTTGGCTTGCAACAGGTGATAAATACATTCAGTTCTCATCTGATGAATCGATTTTTATCATGATGATGATGGGTATATATAAAATCTAATTACCGATGATTTCAAGAAATGATTGGTAGTAATTATGAGATCATATGCAAGTGTGATAGATGTACTAGTAAGATAGTTCTGATACAGTTGGTAGTAAGTAAGTCTACTGCTATTGGTGGGTGCAGACTGGAACTAACATGGAGACAAATTAGAAATACATCACTTGTGCTTTGGCAAGGATATAGCCCTAGACAGAATGATGGCATAAGACGTTTCTCGTTATCAATGCCAAATTGCCAAGTATTTGGAACAAATCTTTCTTCAGTTAAATTGTCATAGGTGAATATTCTTGTTAAATGGTTTGGCATCATGATAAAAAGGTGTAGTCTCATGTTCAATTTGATTTGAAACCTAAACATGAAATGTTTATGGTTGCAGGTACTGGGAATGGCATGATAAAATCACTTCTAGATTCTGTTGGTGATCCCTGTACAGCTGCTCATGCTGTTCTTGCTGCTATTCGAGGTTACAATGCTTTTATTTTTTTAAAGTTCAAATATGTTAGGTTGCTTTTCAGAACCTGCAGTTCATTTTGTCTAACAAAAGAATTTCTGCTGCATTGTCAACTTTTGGCAGGGCATACGCGCCAACTGGATGTAGCTACAATTTCGCAAGGAGAGACCAGATTTTTTAGTGTTTTGATGCTCGCTTGGGGTATGATGAAATGACATACCATCTGTATTCTGTGGTGTTCTAGAGTTTTGCATTTGGTTCTTGGTAGACCATGTTTTGAATTTATAAATATTAGTTAGAACGTGACATTTAATTAATAACAACTTCTTTTATTTCAGGACTGGTAGCAGATATAGACATCGAGTCTGAGAAGTATAGGTGGATGGGGGTTGCTCGAATAGATTTATATGTAAGTTCTGATACCTCCTTTTTGCATGCATTACTGTCAAGGAAGGAGCATTCAATCTTCTACTGGGTGTTCAATAGGTCACGTAAATCCCAAGCAATAGCTATTGTAACCAATTTAAAAAGTAAATGGGTATATGATGTGGCACGGAAACTCAACAGTCATGGATTCCAAAGGGTTGCTTAGTTTATATCTATGTACAGCTAGATTGATTTAAGTTTTTATGTAACATATTAATCTTCTCAGATTAGTAAAGTCATTTGGTTCTAATTATGATCTAGAGTTGTCCTAGTAGTAGTATGCAATTGCTCCCTTCTCTTCTTCGTCCATCTTCGCGACTTGTTGGATTTGGGACATGTTTCCGTTACTGAGTCAATGGTACATGTACGCATATATTTGGTTCATAAAGATTATCTGTCTAAATTCAAAAAAGGATTATATGAAAGCCTCTAACGTAATTGATTGATCCTATGATTAAAAGGATGAAAATGAAAATTTTCAAAATAAAAATAAAAATTGAGGTGCTTCTTAGAAAGAATATTAAGAATATTTAAAAACAGGAGCAGTCAGCCAGTGACAAACAACAAGAAGTTTTTTGTTGTTAGAAGCACTAAGACATTCTTCTTTTTCACTCATGAACCCCCCTATCTCGAGCATTGACTTCGATATTGATATTATCACTCTTTCTAATCGATACACTTCTATGTCTGAGTTGTATGTGTGCAAACCATTTATATACTGTTTTTTGCCAAGTAAAATAATATTGGAACACTTCAAAGGGAGTTAGAGTGCGATATTCATTGTTGGGCCTCTTTCTAATAAATTACCTTTTATGTTAGTTGGTTACTTTACATGATATAAGAGCTCTCTCTTCAAAGTCGTGGGTGTGGTCCGTCTTTTTTCTTGCATTTGCTTCCCCGCATTGTTAGTCGACAAATTGGCACCTTCTTTATTCTGTGAGGCACCTAGGAATGTTCCTCGGTTTCTCTCTCCGCAACCACACGTGTTGGGGAGGGGGGATGTCACATGTGAGGATTGTTAAAGCATGATATATATATATATATATATATATATATATATATGGGCTCTGTCTATTAGCAGCGTAAGCTTTTGGTTGAGGTGATTCACAAAGGGAACTCGATTCATGTACACCAGCTGCCAGGAGTGTACAAAAGACTCTAAACAAAAGCATTGACCACCCCCAAAAAAAAAATACATAACCAGGAAGAGCCATTAGTTTTTTAGTTGTAAGCAGTAAATTTGGTTACTTTGATAATATTGGTGCCAGCGTGATATCAGTAACCTCACCTACTGTGTTCATACATTCTTCACATGTTATTAAATGCCGATCAGAAAATACGTCAAGCTAGTTGCTTAATTCAAGATTAACTCTCTTATTGTGAATGCTATGAATATTCAGGCTCTTCAACGAATATTTCGGCTGAGGAAATATAATGGCTGTATTTCTTTTGTGCCCGCACCTGGCTTTGAAGATATTGGAGAGCCAAGCAGCCAATTATTGGATCCTGTTAAGCTTCAGCCGGGCTACCGGGGTCCTAAGGTTGACGTAGAAACTTTAAATTGGAGAAAGCTCGAGGGTCCATTTGTTTCGGTTTGGCTTCATAATGTACCATGGGGTGCTGAAGGTACCAAGGCAGCACCTGATGCTCAGGTTGATTTCTCTTCTTGTTAGAGTACATGAGTTACTTACTTCTGCCATCATCCTCTTGATTTGTGAATGAACATGGATGTTAAATGGAAATTATGCAAGACATTTGAGCTGTGATTTTAAAGCAATTTACTTCTTTTACAAGATATTGCCAACTGGTACTGGTGCTCTTGTTATTGGAGGCCAAAAAGTCTCACCTTTCATTAGCCTCAGTACCTTCTCCTGCAATGGAGAGACTGCAAAATCTATTGAAACGATTTCTACTTTGTTAATTTTGGGTATATTGTACTTCTTGTTGATTCTTTTTTCGTTGTAATGCAGTTCTCAGATGGTTATTTGGACTTGGTCATAATAAAGGATTGCCCAAAGTTGGCCTTGCTATCTTTGATGAGTGAAGTGAGCAACGGGGGTCATGTCAAATCACCACATGTCTTGTACATTAAGGTGAAGGCATTTATACTGGAGCCTGGTTCACGAACTGAAGACCCAACAAAGGAAGGGATCATAGATTCAGATGGTGAGGTCATCGCAAGAGGGAAAGGGACATACAACTGTGACCAAAAGTCCCTGATGGCATACGACAAGCTTCAAATCACAGTCGATCAAGGTTTAGCTACTCTGTTCTCTCCTATTTAAATTTGTAGTGGTTGGTGTTTCTGCATCGAGTTTTGTACTTCCGCAGCTGTTTACAGAAGTAGAAAGTAATCTCTTAGGTGATGTGAAATCAGCTTTGTATAGAGCCACGAAAGGAGAAAAGAAAGTAATAAAAAAAGGAAGATGTTTTATATATGTGATCTGTTGAAAGGAAATTGCATAGCACCACTTCCATGAAATGCTTTCATTTGTTAGCTTCTGATGTTGAAAATTTTCCCTTTTATGTTGACCTGGAAATGTTGGTTTATCTAATCTTCTTCATTCCGTAGCTTCTTTTTCTCTTTTCACATTTTCTCATTTATTTGAGATGATATAGAAAACCATCTTATATTAGTATTAAATAAAAGATAATTTTTTAAAAACCTGAGCATAAACTACTTTATGACGTGTGCATCCTTATGAGATCAAGCATGTGAATACTATCATCCCTCTGGGACATTGAGCTTCAACAATGTTTCTTTCTGTCTTTTTTCCTTATTCATATATTCTGTTGCTATTCGTAAATGCTTCGCAAGAAATTTATGAAGCCATTAGCTGGGAGCCTAGGGATTTACACTTTTTCTTTCACCTGCATTTCTATGTAATGGAGGCAACTCTTCTGTTTCTTAAATGTGATATTGAAAATGTGTGATACTAAGATAATCTAAAGAGAAAGCGTGACGCCTAGTTCCAAATCGAGAAAGTAAATTTGTTTTCAGTTATGAAATGTTTAAGGGATACATTTCATTTTACTTGGAGGGCGTAAGGTTTAATTTTTCAATGTTTTATCTAACACCACCTTGATATAACAGTCGCAGACCTAAAAAAATAAAGGGGGGGGGAGGAGTTTTTGTTTTTTTTGAGGGTCACAAATTATATGGTAAATTTATATCTGAAAATGGAAATAGAGCAGAATTATACATTTGATATCTTCTCTAGAATGGCTCTGGAAACAACTTAGCGTGGATGGTGGCAGGGGATTTCTGGGAAGTTCTTAGCCAAAATGAGAAACAGAGGAGGGGGGGGGGTAGAAGGACGAAGAATAGAAGATGTGTGTGGTTCAATAATAAGATTAACGAGTGTGGTCTTAAAATATGAACTTGGCACACTTGGATCATTAAACGATGGTGCTGGAGGGGAATTAAGGTGAGACTTGATAGAGTTTTAGTCAATGTAGTGGAGAGTTCTGTTCCCTGAGGCCATAGTCACTCATCTAGCAGAAGTTCTTCGAATCACTCTCCTTTGCTGTTGGATACAGCAGGAGCTTCAGTCCCTACTCGGTTGAATAGGCCGTTTAGAACGGAAGCTGCTTGGCTGAGTCGAGATCTTTCTGAGAATGTTGTTCGTGAGGCTTGGGCTGACATATTTGATACTAAGTTCGATTCGGTGAGGAAATTTAAGCAGATTGCTAGAAAATGGAATCAAGAAACCTTTGGAAATATTTTTCAAAGGAAAAGACTGGGATACAAATCGCTTTGAGCATAAGGAATTCAAATTATTTGGAGGAACTTGAAGTAAAGTTGCCAAAAGACTTGAAGAGTATGATGAGGTACTTGCTCAAGGAGAGATGCATTGGTTCAAGATTTCTAAAGCTAGTTGGATTCTGGGAAAAGTAATTTTTTTTTTGTTCAAAACCTAGGAAAATTAATTGAACAAATTCTATCAAATTTGTGTGTGTGACTGAGGGTCACTGTGTGTTTGTAATTGTACGTATTTGTGTGTTTGTAATTGTACGTATTTGTGTGTGTGTTTGTAATTGGACGTATGTGTGTGTGTGAGTGGGGGAGAGAGAGAGAAAGAAAGAATGAATCAAAATTTGAAAAAAAAATATGAAAGGATTTTAAAATTAGACAAATTATACTATTGCTCCCTGGACTTTCAGATGTAAAATGACATTCTACCCTCACATGCGATGCACGTGACGAAATTGGAGGGAAGGATCAATTGCGTTAAATGTTATAGTACAAGGACGTCTGACATTGAATTTTTTTGAAAATGACCAATCGCAAAAAATGTCGTATTGTAGGGGGGAACCATTTGGGTAGTTTGTCCTTTTTTTTTTTTTTAAATTATATTCTAGAACTTTAACATTTTCTAATTTGGTTTTAAAGTTAACATTTGAGCTTTCAGTTAGTCCATCGACTACAACCGTCAACGAGGTGTTAAATTTTATTTGTGAAGGCAAAAATGCTCTTATCTAATGATGATCAAGATTCCACGTGAACAATAATAACCAAGAGTTAGAGAATGGGTGAACCTGAAAAGAAAAGGTTTGCAACTCTCCTCCTTATGCATGATGTGTGACAATGGCTTGGAGAATGGGTGGCACATTATGGTGGCATGCAACTTTGCACAACAATGCTGGAGGCAGTTGAATATACTGAACCTTGCTCAAAGATTGGCGGACAGAGCTCAATCGATTGGGGAGTGGATATTTCATATGTTAAGTAATCTTAAGGGTTATGAGTGTAGTATGTTTCGTGTGGTGACGTGGAGTATATGGAAAGAAAGGAACAATGCAATTTGGAATAATCGTCATGCCACTCCAGCTAAAATTTTCTTTGGTGCTAGAAACATGTGTGATTGGACTACTGCCCGACTAATCGCCCGTGAACCGCAAGGGGAAGATGATCCATCTATTGGGTGTTTGTTATGGCATAAGCCGAGGTCATCAGTGTCGAAGCCAGGATTCGACCCTTAGGGGGGGCGAGCTAACTATTTTTTTTTAAATCTAAAACTAAGGGGCTAAAATATAATATAAATAGTAATAATTATATTTTTAAAGGAGGTAAATTGGATATTGCTCAAAGCCTAGGGGGGCCATGGTCACCCTTGGCCCTCAAGTAGCCTCGCCACTGCCAGCGATGCTGAAATGTAATGTAGTTGCAGCTTTCTTTTGCAACATTAATGAAACGGGAGTGGGTATGGTTTTACGAGACGATATCGGAAGCTTCATTGCTTGTCGATCACGTATTTTTGCGGGTCTTTTGGAGGTTTGCAAAGGAGAAGCAATGGGTTTGCTGGATGCGTTGACATGGATTAAAGCTATGGGGATGGATGCCAAGAGAGTTGTGGATGCATTCGCAAGCCCTGTCCATGATGATTATGAGTTTGGCTCTATTATCTTAAGTTGTAGATCTATTTTGAATTCATTTTCTTACGCTTGTTGTAGATCTATTTTGAATTCATTTTCTTACGCTTATGTTAGCTATGTTAGAAGGCAAGCCAATGAGATTGCTCATGTGTTAGTTACAGCATCTCGTTCTTAGTTAAGTTCTTCAGAAGATGACTGTTATTCATTAGCCATCTCCATACAATAGCTTAGTTAAGTTCTTCAGAAGATGACTGTTGCTCATTACCTATACAATAGCTTAGGATTGCATATATTGTACTTAGTTAAGTTCTTCAGAAGATGACTGTTGTTCATTAGCCATCTCCATCGGCCATGTCCAACTCAGACTTCGACAACAGTTCCAGCCAAGCTTTATCAGCAATATATGAAGATGTGAAGATCGACTAATCAAAACTAGTCTTAAGAATGCCTTCGTTACCAGCAAAGTACATCTTTGACTTTAGTGTAACGTAAACCTGTTGGTTCATTTATTGGACCTTTCCATTTTTGGCTTTCTTCTCAAAAAAGGACACTCTACAGGCAGTACTTGTCTACCCATTTTTGGCAAGTCTGCAGGCACAGAGACAACTTGGATTGTGCAGAACGCCCACTCAGACTTCGACAACAGGCTTTGGGCATTTAATGCAAGTCTCTTTGCATTAAATGCATCTAATTCAAACATCTCCCAAGTCTGAAATCTCCCAACGGCTCCAAGAAATTCTCTGGTTATAAATTGAAGACTTTGTGAAGCATTGAAGACTTTCCAACAACTTGACAATTCTGCAAATCTTCATCTTCAATACTCTAAGTGCATTCAAGAGCTTCAAAGCTAAATTCTTTTAATCATTCTTTGAAGAGCACCGAACTTAGACTCCTAGTCTTTATTGCTCTTCATTGATTGCAATCATTTACTTTCAAGACACACGAGAGTGAAATCTTTCTAGATCTTTACTCTCACCATAAACACTTGGTCAAAATATTTTTGTATACGATCCATTAGTGATCATTGTAATTGATTCTAGTGGAAAACATACTGCACATTTTCAAATCCAAAGTTGACCACTTTAGTAGTGGAAGTAGCACTTATTCATAGTGTGAATCACTTTAAATATCCTGTCTATTTACTTCCTGCAATTGTGTTTTTGATTATCACTTGAATATTTCCAGAATTCCAATTGTCCAGAAGAACAACTCATCTTACAAGATCAACCATTCTGACTTGTCACTTACTTCACAGTCTTCCGCTGCAAACTATTTTCTAAACTCTTTTGTTATTTTGTGAAGTAAATTTTATTAAAACTTTTCATATTGGACATAGGCTATTCAAACCCCCCCCCCTTCTAAGCCTATTTGAGCCTATTGTGACCTAACAATTAGGACTTTTATAAGTGCTATTTAATTAATTATAGACATTTCACGATCAATCCATATTAGGACTTTTTATAAATGTTATTTAATTAATTATAGACATTTCACAATCAATCCACTAGGAAAAGAGCAACGCATAAAACCAATCTTTTTCTAGTTGCCGCCCTAATTACGGGTGTTTAATATTTGGGTTCATCCGAAAATTGAATCAAAAAAATCAAAAACGAATTATTATTCGGTTTTCAGTTCGGTTCAGTTGGCCAAATCGATTTTCAATATGGTTTTCAGTTCGGTTCAGTTGGCCAAACCGATTTTCAATATGATTTTTGGTTCGATTTTTGGGTTTGGCTTTCAAATCGAAAATCAAACCAAAATCGAATTAAATAAAATAATAATAAAAATAAATATATTATTATTATTTATATAAATAATTATTAGATGTATAGTACTAGTAAAATAAGTTTCTTAGTAAAATAGTAAAATCTCAAATAACACTTGTACGCTAATTCCATTCCATCTATTCAGTTTCAGTTGACATACTCAAATTCCACTCTTTCTCCAAAAACCCATTTAAAATTTGAATTTAACTCTACTTCTAACATTTGCTTGGTTCATTTGTAGTTTTTATTGGTTTTGAACGGCTTCAGCTCTCAGCTTTACACGTGGCAGACACCGCGGCATCAGAGGCACCAACTGGACTGACACTGAGGTGGCATACTCTGTGCTGATACGACGACCTGGCAATCATGATAGGTCAGGTCACCAACTTAATCAACATGCTCTCTCAGAAAGCTAACCTCGGAGTGCGACCTGGACACCTCCCAGGCCGGTCACAGCGACGTCGAGCGACCTGGACGTATGTCAGGCCGACCTCGATAGAACCCCACTCAGCTAGGCAAAACAGAGTCATTCATGGAATCATCTCTTATCTCGGGTAGAATTCAACTACGACTCTATCTACATCAGTCCTAAGCAGACATACTATCGTAATCCGAAAGACACGGGACTTGATCATATCATCCCAAGTCCGAAAGCGGTCAGGATTATGATTTAATCTCTTATAAATAGCACCCTCAAATGCATCATACGATACGTACAAAATTACTTACTGAAGTTATACTTTGTCAGATCCTTAAATTCTCCTACAGTATCGCTGATTCTCATGTCGGAGGGTTATTGCTGGGACAACCCAGCCCCCCTTACGGTGTTTTCTGTTGATCATAGGTCTTAAATCTCTTTTCTTCAAGAGCAATCCTAGCAACGTCAACCGAAATCCTACAAGACTACACACGTGCATCAGACGTGGTCACCTATTACCTTTTTTGCGTGATCAGGTTTGATTACAATATCTATAAATTTAGGGGCATTTATAATATTTAAGAAATCAGAAAAAAAAATTTGAACTTTCAAAATTTCGGTTTAACAAAAAATCGAACCGAAAACCAAACTCGAATTTGGTTTGATTTTTTTCATTTGGATTGGTTCAGTTATCGATTGTAAAGTTAAGAAAATAAAAATCGAACAAACCAAAAATCGAATTGATGAACACCCCTACCCTATTAATTTCACGAGAACTCTCCTTGGCGGGTCATTTTTTCCAAAAATTTCTTCCTGCAAAAATCAAGGAATCACCGTCTATTCTTCTCCCAAATGAGCTCGACTTTTTTCCGTCATATTCAAGAAAATCTACACTTCCCTCCCAAGAAATTGTAACACATTAGCAGCAGTAGTAGTTGGAGCGCTATTAACACCCATTTTCTTTTTATACACCCATTTTTTTAATACACCACCATCTTCATTTCAAACCAACCTAAATACTTAATACACATTCCCTATATTTCTTATTTTACCCTTCCTAAATAATTCCTCTTTTTTTTTCCTCAATGCACACCCACTCTCCAAATTCATACACTCTCTACCCCCCCCCCACACACACACACCGCTTCAGACCTAACTCACACCCCCCCAATCCATACGCACGACAAAGAACAAAGAAAAAATAAGGAAGAAGAAAGAAGGAAGAAGAAATGAAGAAAAATGAGGAAAAAAAAAATGTCTTCCCCTCCCTCCCTCCCCCGGCAATTTGTGTTTATCTTTTTTCCCCTCATTTTTTTTTTCTTCTCCTTACTCCCTCCTTCCCTCATTTTTTATTTCCCTTCACTTCCTTTCTTCCTCCGTCACTCCCTTCTCAAACCCGTGGAAAATTTTCTAGAAATTTCTTATTCAGCCATGGTTGACCAAACAACTGAGTGTTGTTTGGTCAACTATGGCTGAACGTGAAATTTCTGACAAACCATGAAAGAAGAGGACGAGTTTGAGAAGGCAGTAATGTAGGGAGGGGAAGAAAAAAAAAACAGAGGGAGAGGAGAGAAGGGCGGGGGACTACCTTTGCTGACTTGTCAAAACATCCCCCGTAGTCTCTAGTAACATCTAAATAGGCCCGAATCAAGGTTAGAAAGTTTCCTTGAGTCCGTAATTCATCATTCACGTGTTCCATAGGCTTCTCGCTCACGAACTCACGAACCAAACCGTGCTTGAACTTCCATGCCCAATCTTTTGCCATAAAATCATCGAACACGTGTACGAACTTTGGATTCGTGCTATCTTGATTCACACCAGGAAGAAGGAAACACGAAAGAAGAAGAAGGGCCAAACAGAGGGTGAGAGAGCGGAGCGCCAGAGGCAGAGAAAAATAAAAGAAAACGGAGCTGGAACAAGATGGAATTGAGGAAGAAGAGAGAGAGAAAAAAGAAAAGAGAGTTGCTATTAGCAACCCCAAATCTTTAAGTACACCCCCACATATATTACAAAAATATCATTATAAATTTTAATTTAAATGCCCTTATGTATTTTTTATTTTTTTATGTTAAAAAAAAGAAAGATTAATTACTGTTCGACAGCCCCCTACCGAACACAACTAAAGCTGTTCGGTAAGGGGTGCCGAACAACCATAATGATGTTCGGTTATGGGTTGCCGAACACCACTATGGGTGTTCGGCCACATAGTGCTGAACAACTTAAAAAAGAAGAAGCAAGATCATCAATCAGGGCAACGATGGAAACATAAATTCATATATTTTTGGAAGTGGATTATGTTAGTAACATTTTTGTCTCTTTAATAAAAGCAATAAAATAACAAAATTAGGGGTATTAAGTATTGAGCAAACTACACAAATAGTCTCTGTTCTATGCCCCTTTTTGGGATTGATCTTTGAACTAAAATTCGAAAAAAATTAAGTTACTGTACTGAAACTTTTTACGCAATTGGTCCTTCCGTTCAACTCCGTTAATTTTTTTCCGTTAAATGCGCTTACGTGCCTCTCACATGACTTTGCTCGGGGTAAAATTGTTTATTCTTTTGTTTTGAATAGACAAAAATACACATAATTTCTTTATTTTCTAAAACTTGATATTAG
This sequence comes from Platycodon grandiflorus, assembly GCA_016624345.1. Taxonomy (NCBI): domain Eukaryota; kingdom Viridiplantae; phylum Streptophyta; class Magnoliopsida; order Asterales; family Campanulaceae; genus Platycodon; species Platycodon grandiflorus. Next base: position 86,152,253 of record CM028361.1, on the reverse strand, counting down.
GGTATTAATGTAAGTACACAAATTACATTACTCCAATTTCTTCTCTTTTCCCAATTTCCTTTCTTCCGTCCACCTTAGCCACCACCGCCGGACAACCACCATGCCCGCGAGCACAAAACTCAAAATCAAAAAAACCTAAATAAAGCCAGTTTCTATGGGGGTGTCAATAACAATTTAGTGTTTTTGACTTGGGTTAATTACACCATTAGTCCCTTGACTATGAACATTTTTACGATTAGTCCTTTAAGATTTTTTTTTTAAATTTCAGTCCCTAGAGTACCAAAATTAGATACGCTTAGTCCTTTTGGTAGATGATGTTAAGAAAATTCCGTTAAGTATCCCATGTGCCTCTCACGTGCATTTGATCAAGGGCTAAAAAGGAATTCTGAAACACCCTCAGTCTATCTCCACCTTGCACGTGGTCTTCACATGGTTATCATGCGACCATAAGGTTCCAGGTCGATGACAAGGTGGCATTTAAGCCCGCCAGAATCGCCTAGCTCGAGAGAAAGAGACCGCATTCATCAACAAGCCAGCGAGTTCAGTCGGGAGAGATAATCGAGCTGGTACCCGGTCCACAACAGATCTCTTCACCTCGGTATACCTCAATCACGCTGGCACAGGTCCGACTGAGCGACCTGGGGGAACATCCCTGGGGCGACCTCGTTGGAAACAGGCGACCTGACAAGAGCCAAGGCCACCTCGGTTTATATAGAGCGACCTGACGCAAGCCAGGTCGACCTCTTCCATGTCCATCTAGCTCAATAAAGATAGAGTCCTATACGGAAACATACTGCTTGAGGAAGGGTCCTGATATAATCCTTCTCTACCTCTCACTCCTATACGTATAAGGTAACGTGACCCTCAAGAAACGGAAATTACTCCTAATCTGAATCTGATAAGGATTGAGGCCACATCCCTATAAATAGCACCCTCAACAGACCTCATAAGGTACGTACGCACATACAGATTTGCTTCTATACTGTCTCAGCTTCTTACGCTTACACAACACCGCTAATTCTCACGCCGGAGGGTTATCATTGACAACCCAAACCTAACGGTGTTCTTTGCTTGATTACAGGTTTTCAGACAATCTTCAAGGACAATCCCTGCAACGTCAGCCGGAATCCTACCTAGACTACACACGTGGACCAAGACACGACACCCAATCCTTTTTTGGCGTGATCAGTTTGGTTCCGTTGTCGGGACCCTTTTTGTGATCAAGCATGGCATCTTCTAAGCAAGTCTCTAAATCTGCCGCTCCAGCAACAACCCCAGGCATGCCATCCACCGCTCCGCTTGCTGGCAACTCTCCCGGACAGCCTGACAAGGAGTCACCAGTGATACCCTCATCAGGGCTTCCGCTTCACCAAAACACACGGGCTCAAAAACTGGCCAGAGCAATGAGAAGGAAAGCTTTGGGAAAGAAGGCAGCACAAGCAACAACCAAAAGCCCAAACTTAATAGTTCATAATGGCCAGACACCCACCCCACCTTCATCCGATGGTGAAGGCCCAGGAGACAAGGATGATCTTATCATAATGAATAGCAGGATGCCTCCTACTCAACAAGAAATCGATCTCGCCGAATTGGAGGAGATACGAAAAGAGAGAGCTTTCTTGGAGAAACAGAGGGAACTAGAAAAACGTGAATACGAGCTATCCCGCACGCTCGCCGCCCAGACAACCCAGCTAGAACCTAGCTTACACCTATCCCATGACAAGCACCACAATGTTCGACCTGAAGGGAGTAAGCACGAGTCTCGGGCCGACATCATGGGAGGCAAGGGGTGACGCTCCTAGACGCAGCGATAAAAGCCGGCCCCGACAAGCAGTTGCGCATCAAACACTTGGCTCCAAGGACCGACTGGGCACCCCAGACAGGGAGCGACCTAGAGATAGCATCCACTCAAGGATGGATGGACGAGCTAGAAGTCCCAGCCCGGCAAAGTCCTACAGGTCCCGCCGAATGGAAAACAATGAGGAGCGATTGCGGCGACCACGGAGAGCCATAGCCACCGCTCCAAACGCAAATCATCCAACACAAGTACCTCCGCGAGGCAACCTCGCACAAATATTCCAGGATCGACGACCATGACCGCCGATCTAAGAGGCGGGGCAAGAGCAGCGACCGGGAGGACGAGGTGCTACAGAAAATGAAGGAACGATTGGAGGCTCTTGAAAGAGGGAAAGAATGGAAGCCTTCAACAAGTGTAACGGCAGCCTTTTGTAGGAGAATCCGGAATACTCCTCCAAATCATCGCCTGAAGCTGCCATCTTTGAAAAGTTACGCTGGAACCACAAATGCTCGAAGCCACGTATCAAGCTTTGAGGCAAAAATGGGAGTATGCACTAGAGATTTGGATCTCTGGTGCGTAGTGTTTGTCAGCACGTTTGAAGAGGTCGTTCTGAATTGGTTCGAGGAGCTAGAAGAGGGTTCTATCAGAGATTGGCACGACCTGAAGAAAGCCTTCTTGAAGAAGTACTCGTCAGCAGGCGACCTCCCCAAGAAGGAATCTGACCTATGCGGTATCAAACAGCGACCCAGCGAATCCTTGGAGAGCTATCTCGACAGATTCAAGAATGTTGCCGAAAAGTTGTTGAACGTCCCCGACAAAACAATAATGGCTTTCTTCCAAGCCGGTTGTCGATCTGCCAAGCTCCTGTCCGAAATTGGCATGCGACCACCCACCACCAGTGCGGAAATGTACACTGCCGCACAAAATATTGGGAATGTCGAAAAGACCTTGGCAGACCAAGAGAGGGAGGAGCAAAAACCCTCTGCAACGCAGAGGCAGAAGAAAGAAGAAAAGGCCGGTGAACAGAAGGAAGGAGGCAACGGGCACGGAAAAGGCAAGGGGAAGAATAAGTGGGGTAGAAAAGAAGAATTTTACACCCCCTTGAACACAAGCCGAGAGCAAATCATGAACGTACTCCTCCAAGAAAATAAGATTGTCCGACCTCCACCACTCAAAGAGGCTACATACCCTCGCAACCCTGATAAAAGATGTGCCTACCACAACGGTATAGGCCACACAACTGAGGAATGCATACAACTAAAAAGAGAGATACAGAAGCTGATTGACAGGGGTGAACTCAAAAGGTACGAGCAGCGAGGGAGGACTCACAGAGATCGGCCTAGGGAGGCCCCGAGGGTTAATACCGATGAAGACGAAGTCCTGGTTAACACAATTACGGAAGAATGGTCGAGCATCACCAAAATAAAAACAGCAATAAATAGCCTCAACCATACTGTCAGCCCGCCAGCCGTTTGGGGGGAAAAGGGGATAGCATTCCTACCCAGCGAGCTGGCCACTAACCCCGCTGCGGGGGGACATGCCCTAACCATTGAGGCAAAGATTGGCAGAGGACGAGTGAAAAGAGTACTCATCGACACGGGGGCAGGGAAGGATATACTATTTTATAAATGCTTCCAGGCAATCGGGCTAGGAAGCTCGCATTTAACTCCGAGTGGAATCAAGCTGGAAGGTTTCACTGGACACAAGGTCGCCGTCAAGGGCACGGTCGACCTCAGCGTAGTCCTCGGTACCAAAGATAACTCCCGCACCGAGGTCATCACTTTCCTGGTCCTCGACATCCCCTCTCCATACAACGCTATACTGGGACTCCCGACGCAGATCAAATTTGAAATGGTGATCTCTCCAGCTCATCAAAAAATCAAATTCCCAACTGACAGTGGGGTCGGAGAGGTAAAGAACGATCCCAGAAGCACTCTGAATCACTTGCTGGAAGAAAGGAAGGCCGAGGAAGCTCGGCTCAAAGGAAAAAGAAAAATAATCGCAGATCATGAAGAAGCTCCCCCAAAGACCCTTAATGACAAGCGATTGAAGTCCATCATAATTAAGGAGCGTTCGGAAACAAACGCTCCGGACGAACAGGCATAGCAATTAACGCGGACTGGCCACTCCAGCCCGCAAACAGAGGAAAATACAACAGACGCCGATGTTGCATCTTAGCCTAGATTTGCTTGAATCCATAACCTAAGTCTAAGACAAGGTGACTAATGGGCCTGCGTGTCTGTTAGTGTGGCAACTTGTACTTAGGCATAGCTTGAATAGCCTAGGGTTGCTTATTGTATAAGTCTTGAAGAAGATAGCCTATAGGACATCGGACGTCCTCTGCACAATAGGCAATTTATGCATCAGCAGTCTTCCTTTCGGATATCGGACAAGCTCATATCAGCCAAGCTTCATCAGCAATGTTGAAGACCTCAAGAACGTCCGATAGTCTTCGCCTAAGACATGTCTCGATTTGAAGTCTTCATTGACTTCGATGCAACGTTAACCCGCAAAGCGCATTCAATGAAGGTTTCCATTCTTGGCATACACTCGAAAAGGACATTCCTCCCGCAAGCACGCACCGCCTATTTTTAGCAAAGTGTCGAGACAGATCGCAAGCTGATAGCCTATCGAGTCAACAACCGATTAGAGCATTAATTGCTCTTAAATTCAAATTAGAAGACCACCAACGGCTCCAAGCTTCCTCCCGCATATAAAAGGAGACTCCATTGCTGCATTCAATACACTTCAACAACTACAACTCGAATCTTCTTCATCTTCTTCAAGTGCATTAAAGCTTAAACGTCCTATCTCGTACTTCCTTCTTTGAAGAGCTTCACTCTAAGACGATCAGTCCATTAAAGCTCTTCATTGATTGCAACACCTAGCTTTTCATAGCTCACGAGAATTGTATCTTATTGATATCAATTCTCCCACACAAACACTTGGTCAACAAAATTTTTGTACACAATCCATTAGAGATTTAGTTTGTAAAATATCTAGTGGAAAAACTTAGTACACGATTTTCAAATCCAAAGTTGACCACTTTGGTTGTGGACGTAGCACTTATTTATAAGTGTGAACCATATTAAATATTCTGTCTCTTTTGTGTGATTGTGATTTGATTGTGTTGCTTTAAATTTCCGATTTCCAATGTTAAGAACCGCGATCTTGTCCCGCCAAGATCGCCATTCTCAACTTGTCCCGTGCTTCACAAGACTTCCGCCCGCAAAATTTTTAAATCCCTAGTGAAGTAAGATTTTTGAATCAATTTCAAAAATTGGACATAGGCTATTCAACCCCCTTCTAGCCTATATAGAGCAACCTTGGACCTAACAATTGGTATCGAGCTTAACTCTTTGAAAACTAGTTTTTCCGAGATTAACCTCTTGAGAGATTAAAGATCATGGCTGCTCACCAAATGTTGGAAACCTCAAACGTGAACCATTGTCCTGTCTTGGATGAAGTTCACTTTGACATCTGGAAAGATAAAGTCAAAAGACATATGAATTCAATTGACAAACGTTTGTGGAAATGTGTCACGATGGACCCGTAATTCCAATGAAGCCTAATACACCGGCCGCGGTAGATCCAACCGCCGCACCCGAAGTACCAAAGCCGAAGAAGAGTGGGATGATGAAGACGAAAGAATGATGCTCGATGGAAAGGCCATCAACATCATTACCACTGTGTTGATATAAGCACTTATCGCCAGATTATCAACTTGGACACAAAGAAAGGAGATGTGGGAAGCCATCCTTGAATATCTTGAAGGTGATGGCGAGACAAAGAACAACAAATTATATACCGCATCCGTAAGTTTGACTCCTTCAAAAGGATCCCAAAGAGTCTCGCGAAGTGCCTATGACAGATTCTATGAGGTAGTCAACTCTTGCTATTCATTAGGAAAGAAGTATGAAAAGAAAGAAATAAACATGAGATTTCTAAATGCACTAGGCCTATGGCATGTTAAAATCATCGCCATGAAAGAGTCAAAAGATTTAAACAAATTGACTCTTAGAAACCTTTATGCTAGTCTTTCGCTTTATGAGCTTGAGATCCAACAAGCTCAAGAAATGGAAAAGAGTTTTAAAAACTTGTCCTTACCACCATGTCTATCGAACCTCCTGTTCAAAACCCGATGAAACACCTTCTACTTCCAGTGAAGATGATGATATTCTTTCGACGAAGCCTTTGCTATGTTTGTAAAGAAATATCAACGTTTCAAAAGGTTTAATAAACCATCATCACATAGGCAGCCTTCTCACAAAACTGCCGTTCCTTATAAAACAACCTCAACCAAAACATTCTCGCTCCTTATAAATCACAGACCATCAAAAGGATAATGAGCTAGTTTGTTTTAACGTAGGAAACCAGGCCATTTTGCCTCTAAATGTCCAAAGCCAAAATATGAATTTTATAAGAAACGTCCCGAAACTAAATTTCAAAAACAAAAAGGGATGGTGGTCAAGACATTGATGAAAGCACCGCCTACATGGTGTGACACCGACACCGATGAGGATGACTCTTGTGACTTTGCCGAAGAAGCCAACATATGCCTTATGGCCGGGAGTCACCACATGATTCTGAGGTCACTACCATTTCAACAAGATGACAAGTGATGATGATGATGAGCTTAATGAACCATCAAAGGGAGAGCTCATCAAAGCTAACAAAGACATGCCGGAAGAATTTTCAAAATTCAAAGCCGCCTATGTGAAATTAGCCAAGAAGCATGAACTAGTCGTCTCGAGAAATCAACCTTGATGTCTAAGATCAAAGATCTTGATAGACAAAGAAGTCGAAAGTATCAAATTGCAAAAAGAGAACAAAGCTTTGACCGAAAAGTGGATTTCCTACTTGAACACATCAAGAAGATAAATTCGAGAAAGATGACCTTCAAAAGGTTGTCAATACTTGGAATAACTCTAAAGGAAACTTTGATGCCATTCTCTCAAACCGTAAAACTTTAGATGACAAACCGGCATTGGTTTCCAAAGTGAGTTCAAAGTAGGTAGTTCTTCTAGTTCTCAAAAGGATGAGACATCTCAAGTGATTGCCAAGAATTGGTCGTAGAAGTTTCTTATGACCAGCTAGCCTCCCAAAAGGCAAGGACTTGGCTTTAACAAAGTTCCTTTTGTTTATCCCAAGAACACAAAAGACAAGTCCAAAAGAAAGCACCGCAAAGAATGACTCTCGCTAATAGTGAGTCTCGAGCAACTAAAACCCGCCATTAGTCACCCTAAGAAAACAGGATGACTAATAGCAAGTCTAGGAATTCTCACTCAAACCTATTAAATTTGTCAAAGGCAAGACCGCCGATCCCAACACCGCCTATAAAAGGGTAAAAGAAGTGAATTTCGCAGATAAAAGCTTAAAGGACATGTGCTCAAATACAAAATCTTTTGATAAGAGGTCTACCTATGGTAAACCTAACATCAACAAGAAAAGGCATTATCGCCTAAGTCCTATAGGCCAATTATCGCCAAAGATCATTCCAAAGACCGCCGATATTAAGAAGCCTCAAAAGAAATCATTACTCATGTTGAAGGATTTCACAAATGCTCTTTCGCAAATGCCATGGTCATGAGATTCATGAATGCCTTCGAGATTCACACCTAAATCTAGAGGATTTACTCCTCCAAAGGTTAAACAGTGTGGATCCCAAAAGGTTGCTAACCTTGAGGACCCAAAAATAAAAGGGGACCATATTCTTAAATGTCTATATTTCAGAATGCTTCATGGTCACAATGAAGAAGAGAAAGATCTATGGTATCTAGACAAAGGATGCTCAAAGCATATGACCGGTGATCCAAATCTTCTTTCAAGCATTGTTGAAGCAAAAGGTCCCTCACCATATTTGGAGATAACTCAAAAGGGAAGACCATTGGTTATGGAAGTATAATCGAGGCAATCTCTCCATCAACAAAGTCTCTCTAGTTGAAGGTTTAAAGCACACCGCTAAGCATATCACAATTCGTGATAAAGGTCTAACATGTCTTTTCCTCTAGTCAATGTCTCATAAAGGACAATGAGACATGTTCAACTATCCCGACGGATTCGAAAAGGGAATGTCTATGCCGTTGACCTAAATGCCGTTGGAAGAAAATCAAATCTTTGCTTGGTTGCTAGGTCATCAACCGACAACACGGTTGTGGCACAAAAGGCTTAGTCATCTCAATTTCAAATACTGGAGAAGCTATCAAAAGACAATCTAGTTGTCGGTTTGCCTAAAATATCACCTGAATCACACGTCTGCAGAGCATGTCAACGGGCAAACTACATAAATCTTCCTTCAAAAGCAAGCCTTGCCTATCAACAACTGCACCTCTACGCTCTTGCACATGGATCTGTTTGGACTGTAACTACTACAAGTCTTGGTGGCGCAAGTATACTCTTGTGGTAGTTGATGATTACTCAAGATTTACTTGGGTAGAAATGATGTCCTCCAAAGATGAAGCATATGACATCATTACGAACTCTTCGAAGACTACGCACTCAAGCCGGATGATATCTCTCGATGTCGATCGTACAATGGAACAGAGTTCAAGAACAATGGTGTAGCCAAATATTGTGATGACCATGGAATTGGTCACAATTTCTCAGCTTGGCACACCTCAACAAAATGGAGTTGCCGAAAGGAAGAACGTAACTCTCATTGAAGCAGAAAGACAATGATTGCCGAAGCCAAACCGCCTATGTATTTCGGGCGTGCCGTGAACACCGCCCGCTTCACACAAAACAGTCCATCATAAATAAATTTCATAACAAAACTCCATATGAAATATGGAGAGGCGAGCTCCCAACATTGGATTCTTTAAAATATTTGGTTGTAAATGCTATGTTCTTTACAATGGTAGAGAACATAGAGGTAAGTTTGAATCCAAAAGTGATGAAGGAATTTTTCGGGATATGCCAAGTTTTCAAAAGCATACGAGTTTATAATAAAACTTCACTTAGAGTTGTTGAATCTACATGTTTCTTTTGATGAATTTGATTTCATTGGGCCACATTTGGCTCCTAAGGTTACTAATGATTCGATGAATATGAGACAGTACGTAACCTAATCCCGATCGCCGATCCTCCTTCTTCACAAGATCTTCCAAGAGTCAACCTGTTAGAATCCTCAAACGAACCAACAAATGAACACTCAAAACCCCGAATCCCCTTTGCCTTCCACACCGTAAGTCATACAACCTACCTTGGAATTAACCTACCCTTTAGAAAACCAAGCTTCAATTACTTCTACTTCTCAAGAATCCAACTCGCCGATGCAATAGGACAAGTTCAACCGCAAGTTAGGGAAGTAAAAGATCATCCTATCACTCAAATCATTGGAGATCTTAATGCCGGTGTTCAAACTAGACAAGCTTCAAGGAATGAATGCATGTATTCTACCGCATTTGTATCTAACATTGAACCCAAAAGATTGATGAAGCTCTGGAAGATCCAAGTCGGGTGGAAGCTATGCAAGAAGAGCTAAACCAATTTGACAGATGCCAAGTCCGGTCACTAGTCCCTAGGCCTAAAGGACAAGCATTATTGGCACAAAGTGGGTTTTCGAAACAAAATGGATGAAAACGGCAACATTACAAGAAACAAGGCAAGACCGGTAGCCCAAGGATACAGACAGAGGAGGGTATTGACTATGATGAGACATTTGCCCCGTTGCAAGATTAGAGGCTATCGATTATTCTTGGCCTATGCCTCTTACAAGGACTTCAAAGTTTATCAAATGGATGTAAAGAGTGCATTTCGAATGGAGAACTTCAAGAAGAAGTCTATGTTGAGCAACCACCGGGTTCATAGACTGCTCAAGGAGAGAAGATGTCTACAAGCCGAGGAAAGCCCTTTATGGACTTAAACAAGCTCCAAGAGCTCGGTATGAGACCCTTTCAAAGTTCTTGATATCTCAAGGCTTTGTAAGAGGTCAAATTGACACTACTCTTTTCATTATGAAGCATAAAGGTCATTCCTTACTTGTTCAAATATATGTTGATGATATTATCTTTGGTTCTACTAATGAAAATCTTTGCAAAAGGTTTGAAAAGCTTATGCAGAGTAAATTTGAGATGAGCATGATGGGAGAGCTCAACTTTTTCCTTGGTCTTCAAATTCAACAAAGTTCAAATGGTATCTTCATCAATCAAGCCAAATATGCAAAGGATGTTATCAAGAAATTTGGTCTTGAGAATGCAAACACTTCAAAGACTCCTATGGCTACTAACCGCCATCTTGACAAAGATGAGAAGGGCAAGAAAGTGGACATGACTCTCTACGAGGCATGATTGGTTCACTTTTATACTTAACCGCTAGTAGGCCCGATATCATGTTTGCCGTTTGTGTTTGTGCTAGGTTTCAAGCTGATCCAAAGGAGTCTCACCTACAAGCAAATAAAAGAATCATCGATATCCGATAGATACTCCCAATTTGGGAATCGGTATCCTAGAGATTCATCTTTTAATCTTATAGGCTATTTCGATGCCGATTTTGCCGCATGTAAAGTTGACAGAAAAGCACAAGTGGGACATGTCAATTCTTAGGAAATAGACTTGTCTCATGGGCCAAGAAGAAGCAAACCTCGTTTCAACTTCAACAACCGAAGCGTAATACATAGCCGCGGTAGCCGCCGCCACAATTGCTGTGGATCAAACAAAGAACTAGTTGACTATGAGATCAAAACCGATGATTGTCCTATAATGTGTGACAACACATCAGCAATCTCGCTCTCAAAATCCCGTCATGCACTCCAAAACAAAGCACATTGATGTGAGATATCACTTTCTTAAAGATCATGTTGAAAAAGGTAACATTAGCATGCAATATGTGCCTACAGAGAATCGTAGCGTACATCTTCACAAAACCACTTGATTCAACCAGGTTTGCATATTTAAGAGGAGAGCTTGGTATGCTTGACCTCAATCCTTAATCCTTTCTAGCAAATTCTTTAAGTTATTTATAAACTGTTATTAAACCGCCTATGTGATCGCCCGATCTCAACTCGCCGAGTAAATAGACAACCTTGGGTAAGTGACTATCTCCACATCAGCCTTCGATAAAATAGGCAGACTCGATAATATAGGAAGACTTAAGGGCGCCATACGCATGTGACTCATCGTGTAATAAATGCGGACTTCAAATTTTATCAAATTCCATTTAGTGGCCTGTCGAGGTATAAAAGGGTAAAATGTACAAGAACTCTTCACAACTCTCAACAACCGCCATTTTCAACTTTCAAAACCTTTCAAGCTTCCAATCTGTAATCCACTCAAATCTCTCAAACCTCCAAAATCTCAAGTCTCTATACTTAAAATCATCAATGGTAAGGATTTCTTCTTGATTCATTTAAATCCAGCTTTAGGGTCTTGTTTTGACCTAATTTGAACTTTTCAAACCGTCCGCCATTGATGAACCGTGCTATATTGCGATTGTTGCTTGAATCATGCTTTGTTGTGTAAAATGTGTTGTAGAGATTCTGTGGTACTATGTTTTCGTTTATATCGTTTGTTTGCTTGAATCGACAAACTCGTAGATATTTGAAAACCCGATGATGAACTGTTCTTATATTTTGGTTCAATTTGTCTATATTTTGGGTTTTGATCCGAATAGTACTGTTTATGTTATTATCTGCCGATTGCATGATTATCTCGCCGATTCTTGCATATCCGCCGATTTCTATATATGCTGTTCTCACATCCGCCGATCATGTAGGGAAAGTCTAAATCCTCAAAGGCCGCCGCCACCACTTCATCTTCCGCCTCGCTAAGCCAACCAGGGCCGCATTGCCGCCGAGCTCCCAATCGATCCTTCCCAGTCAAGTTATCACCCCGGGATGACTATCGACGAGACTCCATCATTAGCACATCCGCGGTGATGCCCTTCTAAAAGATTTGGCCGAGTGTGGCCTTCTTCCCTTGTTCCAACTCAACGACACCCACTACAAAGAATCATCTAGCCGAGGAATTTTATACAAGGATGATTCCGCTCCTCCTCCGCCTAATGCCTCCGAGCCGCCAACTTAAGCTATATCAAGGGCTACATCGAGGCCACTACATCAAGTTGACCTACAAGGATGTTGGAGAAATCCTTGACCGCCGTTGAAGGCAAATTGGACTTGACCGATGCCGAATCGGCACTTGCTTGGGAAATGATGAGGGATTCGCCCAACCGAGAGGTTCTCCGAGATGTCCAGAACCTCTTCCCGTAAAACCCCTATCATATCGCCCATCCGCTCGACAAGAGCATCTTATTCAAAAATGGCTCGAGGGACATCTTCACCTCCCGAATGATGTGGAGCCGTGGTCCTTCGCAAGCAACTCAACCGGGCCAAAATCATCTTCTCAATGCTATCCCGCAGCGTTGCCGAAGTCCAAGCTCACCCTTCCATGAAGAGGCCCTTTGTAAGGGTTATTAATGTCATCCTCCGACGTTATGAGGAGATTGATGAGCTGGTCGCACGACGACCTCATCAAGGTGTCCAACACCTACGTCTTCACGGCCAACAACATCACCCGCTATCGGGATGATATGGCCAAAAGGACAACCAACGCGGCCGGCCGCCGCCGCCGCCGCCGCTATCGCATCGGTGCCGCCGCACCCGCCGCTGCTATCGCATCGGTGGCCCTCTACCCAAGCCGCAAGGGTAAGAGGAAGGTCACCTACACCGCCGGGTTACCACCGAGGAGGAGGAGCCTACACCCATTGGGCCGAGCCGCCCGAACATTTTGACCTCAGCAGCTGGACCATGACCCATATGAGCCCGCCGAGCCTCCTACCAAAAGCCTAAACACTCTCCCTCTCTCACCCCAAAACTCAAACAACCAGAAACTCGCTCGCTCAAAGGCACGTTGAGAAGGACACATCATCCTTCCAACCACCGACCTCTCCAAACCCTCTAAACCTACCTCCCAATCCTCCAAACCCAAAACCAAACAAACCCTCCTACCCACGACGAATCATTTGGCCTTCCTAAGGTCTCATCTACTTCTTCCTCCACACCCCACCGGCCGCTTCCACACCACAAGCTTCTCCATCGCCGTTCTCCACCACAGCTCCTCCAAATCATCTCCACCACCTCGCCGCCTCTTCCACTCCTACTAAGTCCAAACATGGCAAACGTTATAAGAAGAGTGCAAAGAAGAGTGCACTTCTCGGAACCGCCGATCCAACCACTTCTCCTCCACCTTCACCACCTATGCCTACTACCACTACCACCTCACCTCGCTTCCTCACCTCCTCCATCTCGCTCCCATCCAAACAACCACCACACAAGAGCCATCTATCTCACCCGCCACCTCTTCTCAACCACCATCCTCCAAACGACCTATCTCTCCCTCTTCCGACCTCGCCTACTCCCAAACGCCTCAAAACCAATCCCTATAACCACCTACACCCCGAGGTGCAGCTCGCTGCCCGTAGACAAGCAGCCTAAACCCAACCATGCCGACTCGACCCTTTCTTAGCCACCCTTGACTACCCCAAGAGAATTCCCCGTCGCCCTATGTCCGCAGTGAAATCATCTTTCAATGGGGTGCCTACTATGACCCTCTTCCTCCCGCCCGGTCACAACTCTTTTCTCCCACAACTCGCGGTTCAAGATCTTATGATCTTCAACCAATGGGTTGCAATCCATAAGGACCTAGGCCTTCCCTTCCAACCAAATCGGACATCTCCCCTTCCTCTCTCTCGCCTAAACCCCGCCTTCACCATTATCGCCATCCTTCCATCCTTCTTCACCCCGTGGTCTACACCTTCATTGATGTAGTCACCACTTACCTTGGCTTCAACCCTCTCATCCCTATTCTCTTCCTTTCTCCTAGCCTTTCCCCTTTCTTTCTCCTCCTCCCTTCTTCATTCACCCCTTTCCTATGTCATCTACATAGAAAGGCTCTTCCCTGTTCTCGCGTCTTCCCTAGCCTTCCTTCACCCTCTATTGATATTTCCTCCACCATCCATTCTCCCTCATCCTCTAGCCAATCCCTCGTCTCCCACCACCCATCCTCCACCCTCACCTACCCAAGCCACCACCATCCTTCCCTCACAGCCCATCATCTCCAACGAGTCATCCCGACTGCCGATACCTATCCCGCCGAGGCGTACATAAATTTTTGAAAGATTTTGAGGTCATCTCGTTGACTCGACCAAGGCCCCGCACCAACTCTCTCGCAGACGCCTCACATCACCCATGTGCAGCCGACCGCATGACCCAAGTGATGGAGATTTCAAAGGGTGCAAAGGCCGCTTTGATGCCCGCCACGATCCATCTCGCCAGCCAACCGCTTCTCGCTAGCCAAATCTCACCTCTTCATCCAAGACCTCCGCCATCTTCGAAACCAACCGGGACAACCTCGCCACTAAGATGATGCAGTCGTCGACATGGTTGAAGCCGGCTACAAGCTTGTGCTTCACTCCCAACGCCAGCAAATCGCTCGTTCACTCCTCCGTGCGAGCGACGCGTATCTCACGACCAAGCACTTGGCTTACTATCGCAAGGAGCGCAAAACTACCGAGAACCGCCTCGGCTTTATTGATGCCTCGCTTGCGTCCATGAAGGAGGAGATGGCCGACTCAACAATGATCGCAGACCAAGCTCATTGAGCATAATGCTCGCTCGCGTAAGAACAAAGAGCTCTCCTCCGAATTGGCCGATACTAAAGAAGAGCTAGCAAAGAAGAAACGAAGAAATTGCAAGACTTAAGGCCGCTGTTGACTCTAAATGGGCATCAAGAAGCTATGGGCAATCTTCATCGTGCAAAGGCAAAGGTCGTGCATCATCTAGGTCATCCTCTCGAACCGGCCGATAATATTTTGTATAATCTTTTGCTAAACTTTGTAATTAAACAACTTGTTTAATTAACAATGTCTATGTTTTAAAACTTTCATGTTTATTATGAACCGCTTATTATGTGATTGCATGAAATTTAAACCACCGGTTTAAAGACATGTCCTATATTGCCTATTCGCCTATTCGCATGTCTTTAAATTCGCCTAATTACAAGTGTCCGATGCTTAATTTCCTGTTTGTAAACACTTTGTAATTCTTGAATACAATGACCTTTATGTAAGTTCATCTAGGGCATGCTTATTTAATATATCAATCTTACAAGCATGTTATTACTAGACTTGAACATGGTCACCGATATTGTATTCGTAGGGTCATGGACTCAAGCAAATAGGAGGAGATTGTTACATCTTAGCCTAGATTTGCTTGAATCCATAACCTAAGTCTAAGTCAAGGTGACTAATGGGCCTGCGTGTCTGTTAGAGTGGCAACTTGTACTTAGGCATAGCTTGAATAGTTTAGGGTTGCTTATTGTATAAGTCTTGAAGAAGATAGCCTATAGGACATCGGACGCCCTTCGCACAATAGGCAAACATGCATCGCCAGCCTTCCTTTGAATATCGGACAAGCTCATATCGCCAAGCTTCATCAAGAATGTTGAAGAACCAAGAACGTCCGATAGAGAACCGCCTAAGACATGTCCGATTTGGACTTCATTGACTTCGATGCAACGTTAACCCGCAAATCACATTCAATGAAGGTTTCCATTCTTGGCATACACTCGAAAGGACATTCCTCCCGCAAGCACGCATCGCCTATTTTTAGCAAAGTGTCGGAGACAGATCGCAAGCTACAGTCGCCTATCGAGTCAACAACCGATTAGAGCATTAATTGCTCTTAAATTCAAATTAGAAGATCACCAACGGCTCCAAGCTTCCTCCCGCATATAAAAGGAGACTCCATTGCTGCATTCAATACACTTCAACAACTACAACTCGAATCTTCTTCATCTTCTTCAAGTGCATTAAAGCTTAAACGTCCTATCTCGTACTTCCTTCTTGAAGAGCTTCACTCTAAGACGATCACCATTAAAGCTCTTCATTGATTGCAACACCTAGCTTTTCATAGCTCACGAGAATTGTATCTTATTGATATCAATTCTCCCACACAAACACTTGGTCAACAAAATTTTTGTACACAATCCATTAGAGATTTAGTTTGTAAAATATCTAGTGGAAAAACTTAGTACACGATTTTCAAATCCAAAGTTGACCACTTTGGTGTGGACGTAGCACTTATTTATAAGTGTGAACCATATTAAATATTCTCGTCTATTTTGTGTGATTGTGATTTGATTGTGTTGCTTTAAATTTCCGATTTCCAACTGTTAAGAACCGCCGATCTTGTCCCGCCAAGATCGCCATTCTCAACTTGTCCCGTGCTTCACAAGACTTCCGCCCGCAAAATTTTTAAATCCCTAGTGAAGTAAGATTTTTGAATCAATTTCAAAAATTGGACATAGGCTATTCAACCCCCTTCTAGCCTATATAGAGCAACCTTGGACCT